>CM077440.1:40202877-40715896 GCA_039654765.1 Mylopharyngodon piceus
TTAAATACTGTTATGTTTAAGATTATATGATGATAAAGTCATTTTAAAAATACAGAGACCTTGTATATTACATTTCTGAAACCTCAGTGGGACACTAAGTTATTAAGAAAAATGTCTAGATTTAAAGAACTATAAATTCTCCTTTCATCATAATCATAAAAGTAACATGCGGATGAGTAGATGACAAATGTTTTATTTTGGGTGAACTGTCTCTTTAAGCTGGTTCTTCTCACCTCACAGCAGATTCAGGCTGGTGAACCCTGATATTGTCACACTGGCTTTCGTTCTCCTCTGATCTCTTGGTCTGTTTGTTTTTGTGATGTTGTACAGATGCGTACTGGATCTCCTCAGTATCTCTGCGATCAGGAGCGTTTCTGTCTCTTCTGGGTTTGCTGGAAGTAACAGTGGCGTACTGAGCGTTGTCAAAATCAGCTGATTCAGAAACATGAACGTCTCTCCCTGTTACGTTAGAGTACAGATTGTCCTGTAACAGAAGAAAACTGTACATTGACATTCCCACAATTCACTGCGTGACACTTCACATTTGATATATTTTTGTTGAAATAAAACTGTTTTTTCTTAGTTTTTTCTAACATTAGGGTTTTATGTTACATCTAATGTTGTTAAATTAATGTTTATTGCATTTTTAAAATGTCATGTGTGTTACCATGATGGTGTTTAGTGTTAGTGTGAATGACACTGTGCATATATTAGTATCAATCTTCTCAGCTTGTGGAAAAGCTGCTTGTGATGAACTTTGATTCATCATGTGATTCTCATCACGACTGTGTTTGGTGGTTGTCAGTGTATTACAAAGGTACAAAACAGATATTCGTACTTCAGTAGGTTGGTAAATTAACATTATATCAGTTAATGAAATACGTTTTTTTACTGAAAATTTAAGTTAAATCTGTAAAACCTAAAATGTTGCTACCGTATTTTTTATGGTAAATTTCTGGCAACCACAGCTAACAGTTTTTGGGTTTTTTTACCATAAATTTTACGGATGTTTATCTTACAGTGTGTAAAATAAATACTTATATACTGTAATTATTACAAAATAAACCTTTAATTATACAGTTCTGAACTGTACAAGAGACAGTAAACTAAGTGCTGTCCCGTAAAACCTATGTTTCTATTGTATTTTTTACAGTAAAGTTCTGCCAACCACAGCTGCCGTTTTTTTTCTTTACCATAAATTTTATGGGGATTTTTTATTTATTTTTTTTTTTACAGTGTGTCTGGATGATTTACCTGTTTCACTGTGATGTCTTCAGCTTTAGCACCTCTTCGTTTTCTACTGATAAAACAGACATTAAACTGCATTTTAAAGATTAATTCCTAATCACATCACATGAGACATTTCCTGCACTAGTCTGAAAGTGAATTACATTCATACACTCACTATAACTGAGAATAATTTTTGATCAGACTTACATTATAAACAGAATGATGATGATGATGATGATGATGAATCCTAAACATCCCACTGTGATCCCCAACCAGACATGCCAACCAAGACGATGATGCACTGAAAGATGAAGAATTTGAATTAAGATTAATTCTCAAAGATGCACAACTGTCTTGAACTCTTTATAAAATCAAATCTTCAGCAGTCACTAAAAAAGCCACTGATTTCACTGATACATATTTATTCTGAGCCTGACAGTAGAAGCGTCCACTGAAACTCTGTCCAGATCCAACAGCTGAGGCAGGGTTGCTAGGTTTGCGTAACAAAACCAGCCCAATTGTTATTTAAAACCCGCCCAATCACAGCCAAAACTAGCCCAATCGCGTTCTGGGGTGGGTGGGTCAACCTGCAGACAAAAAAAAAAAAAAAAAAAACACGGCAAGAATGTAAAAGTAGCCCAAGTCCGCGGTTGCAACACTGAGCTGAGCTTTCATTCTCCTTAAACCAGCTGAAGTTCAGAGCAGGAGGGTTTGAATCACTGCTGCAGATCAGAGTCACTGAATCTCCTGACACTATTTCACCAGATGGACTGATGGACACTGAGATGCTCTTTGGAGGATCTACAGGAGAAATATATAATATCAAGACTCTAAATGCAAGATAAGAATGTGAAAAATATGTACACGCTGTAACATACATTATGTAGTCAGAGACAAAATGCGACCAGCTGGACTCAAATAATCTGATGCATTTTACACACATGGTCTGAGTCTGGCATTGATTCACACTCAAGCAAATTGAATTAGTAAAGTAATGTCAGGTGTGGCTGTAGTAAGCACGACACAGGTGATTCAGAGAAACAAACATAAACCCATCTTTTATTCTTAAATCCGGGGAGAAACTCAGGAGAACACAACCACGTTTAAACATAGACAATACAAGGGAGTATAATCAACAGAACAGGGAACAGGTATTTACCTAATTAACAAGTATGGAAACTAACAATGACAGGGAACTCAGGCAAACAAGATCAGAACCAAAACCAAACTAAATCACTAGTTCTAGACTAAAATGCATGTTTGAACTGTTTTAACTGAAGCAACTACTGGCATATCTTAAAATATTGTGTTGTCCCAAGATGCACATCAGTAATGTTTTTTCTTTTTTTTTTTTTCTAAGGCACGTTTATAAAAGCTACTTAAATGTCCTAATTGAACTAAAGCCTAATCCTGGCTTAATCTAAGCCCTGTTTGTAAAACCGGGCCAAAGAAACTAAACAGTAATCCATTACATTACACGTTTCTGATTACTTTTAGATTACTTTTAACCTAACTTGTTTATCATATTGATTTGAATAGGATAATTTTGATATTAATATCAATAATTATTATATCAATTATTATATCATTGTTATATCAATAATACCATATTGATATAAAAATACAAAGATAAAGAAAATATATTCTATTCTTTGTTAACAACATGAAGTGCATGAAATATTACATGATGTCAGGTTTTCCCAGACTGGGGTTTGTGAAGGAACTGTAGGGGGTTTGTGAGTTTAATGAAAATTAAATTTATTTTAAAATAAAAAATAAATAAATAAATAACACTAAATCATTAACACTAAACTAAACTAAAAATATTTTATTTGTTTACCTGCATGTCATGTGGCAATCAATCGACATCAGAAAACCATGAACCTAATTATTATTATTATTGAGTTAATTTTATTATTGACCTTACATATTAAAGGTGGACTCAGTAGTATTTCAAATCCACTGTTTGGGAGTTAGTCAGGCCGATACCAACAACAAACGTGTAACCAATGAGCATTAGGGGGCGTATGACAGTCGAGGAGAGAGAACGAGCAAGAGGGAGATTTAAAAATAAGAAAAAAACTGCAGAACGAGAAATGGGACACAATACAAAAGAGCTCAAAATAATATAACCGGAATGAAGGTTTATGCCTGGGCAAAATGCTTTAGGACCCGCATTTATATTAGAAAAGCTTTCCAGCGCTGGAGAGAGATAATCGGGAAGGCCTGAAAACAGACGCAGAGGCTGCTTTGATTCCTTCTCATGTAAGTAACACTGGGTTTGATTGTCTGCAGCTGCTGTTCTGTTTGCGACTAACAACGAACACTTTGTATGTACTCTTGTGTACTGTACGTTCATTTTTTGTGCTTCCTTGTTGTTCATTCATCAACTGCACTTTATTTTTTGTGAAGCGTTTTGTTGCGCCTCAGCTGTGATAAACAGACAACCACTGCACACTGACACCCGCTAGAGAATGAGGTGTTTACCGTCATTGGTAGTGTATTCATCTCGCATGCCAGCAGTGATCGGGCCGGGGTTCGAGACCGACTCAGAGCGGTGTGGTTAGGATTGGAGTGTGAGTTTTGGAGGTGGAGCAATGTAGAGAGGGGTGGGTTTGTTTGGTTTGACTTCAAATATCAACAATGTCCAGCAGCATAGTTCAAGATCTACTTACAGCACCTTTAAGTTAAAATCTCAGGGGGTACTTCAAGCGAATATATTTGGTCAAAGAGGTTCAGCTGACAAAGAAGTTGGCGAATCCTTGCATTGCATGTAAATATGAAATGGTGTGAATTTGTACATTTTAATGTATTTGAAAGACAAAAACCTTCTAAAGACAGTAATACGTGGTTAAATGACTCACTGAGTGATAATTCAAATAATAATTAACATTTGTCAGGAGCTGATTAGATATGCAATGCTGCAATTTTGAGAAAACACAATGATTTCTGTAAATCCAGTGATCAAACACTGTTTGAGTCTCAGTTTTTAGTGATTTCAGGCACATGTGGCTGATTCCACAAACCTGGAAGAGCTTCTAAATGTATATGTCACAGTTATGTTCTGTTTGAGTTTGTTTTCTGTTTGCCAGGATCATAGTTTCTTCCCTTGGTTACTGATTTGATTCATCATTCATTGCAGCTGTGATTTTCACCATTGTGAAAATAACATATCATGTAATCATGGTACTCATGTAATCAATATCAAATTAAGTGTAGTCTGATTACAAGTATTTTACAAGTACTTAATTTTTGTAATCTGATTACGTAATCCAGATTACAATCAGACTGTATTTTGAAACATATTTTTCAAAATGACGTTCAAAATGACGTTTGTTGCATAATACTGATTACCACACATACAAAAATGTATTGCATTTTTTTTTCTTTATAAAAGAGAAAAAAAAAAATGGTGAGGTACTTACAATGGAATTAAATAAGGGACTAATTTTGGAGGATTTAAAGGCATAAATGTGCTTATTATTTCATAAAATCATTCTTTTGTTAAAGTGTTCATTATTTGAGCTTTAAAGGTGTTTAACAGTTGTTTTAGGGTGTTTGCTGTTGCATTGTCATGACAACAAAGCTGTAAAATTGAATATAACTTGAATATAACAGAAGATGTTTCACACTAAAATCACATATTGTTCATGCCTTGTGGCTGTACTATTGAAACAGTGAGTATTTAATGTTGTTTTAAAGATCAACCCTAATTACTTCCATTTTTAAAGAAAAGGAGGGATGATTGAACTCTACTGGCTTTAGAAAGAAAACTTTAAAGAACATACTCACACGTGACACTGAGCTCAACAGCAGGAGAGGTGTGATCGTGTCCGTCTACAGCACAGCTATATCTGCCTGCATCCTCTCTTCTGACTGACTGCAGCAGGAGTTCATTGTTTCTGTCTCTTCTCTCAGTTAATGGCTGTGAGTTTCTGTACCAGATGAATGTTGCTCTGTCAGTCAGATTACAGCTGCTTTTACATGTCAGACGGACTGAATCTCCCTCTGTCACTCTCTCAGGAGACTCCACCTGAAGATCTGAACACAACACACACATTATATCTAGTGCTGCTGTCATACACTGATTATTATTCAACATAATGCACAGAAGAAGAGAGAAACCTCATGAAAGTCACCTGTGACAGCAAGAGTCACTCCTGAATCAACAATCCATTTACCATCAAAGTTATCAGTGGTGAATCTGAAATAGTACATGTGTGAATCCTTCAGTGTCACATGACTCAGTCTGATGGTGCAGTTCTTCTGTTTATCTCCCAGATACTGAAGCCTCTGACTGTATTCAGGTTCCTCAGACAGATCTAGAAACTCTCCATTATGTTTTACCAGTGTTTTGGTCCAGAACACTTTCCTGATCTGATGTCCAGTAGGGTATGTATAAGTGCAGTTCATTATCACTGATGAGTCCTTTAGTGCACAGATGTGTGAAGGACTGTAACTCACATCCCAACCACCCCACTGGCTACAAAGTCCTGAAACACAAAATTCACAAGAAATAATAATATTAATTTGTTACATTTTTATATAGCACTTTTCTGGATACTCAAAGTGCATATGGAAGGGAGAATCTCCTCAACCACCACCGATGTGCAGCACCACCTAGATGATGCGACGGCAGCCATATTGCGCCAGAACGCCCAACACACACCAGCTTATTGGTGGAGAGGAGACAGAGTGATGAAGCCAATCAGCATATGGGGATGATTGTCGGGGTTACACCCCTACTCTTATCGAAGGACATTCTGGGGGTTTTTAATGCCCACAGAGAGTCAGGACCTCGGTTTAACGTCTCATCCGAAGGACGATGCTTTTTGACAGTGTAGTGTCCCTATCACTATACTGGGGCGTTAGGACCCACACAGACCACAGGGTGAGCACCCCCTGCTGGCCTTACTAACACCAGCAGCAACCTAGTTTTCCCAGGAGGTCTCCCATCCAGGTACTGACCAGGCTCAGCCCTGCTTAGCTTCAGTGAGCAACCAGTCTAGAGCTACAGGGTGATATGGCTGCTGGCGAAAACAATGAAAATGCCCATCTATTAAAAACAGGACCATAAACGTTCATTAAAACTTGTTTTTCTTCACAAAACTGGTGTTTATATGAATAAAGAACTACACTTATCATATGATATGTGTAAAATCTACAGACATCAGATAGAAGGTGATGAAATGCAGGAAGCAGAACAATGAACACTAACCATGAAAAACAGTCTGAACTAAATGTTTGCAGCTTCATTATGTCTGCAAAAACCTGAATAATACAGTTTTGTTTGGAAGCAACAAATAAATCTTACTACATATAGTAGATATTTTACCAGTGATTACTTTTTCCTGGGGTTACCAGCAGGTCTAACTGATTAGTCAAAACCTTTCTAATGTTGAGATATTATAAGTCCCATTGTATTTACAGGAGAGACTCACCTGGAATCATGAGCAGAAACAGCAGAAGAAGAGGAGGAGCCGTTATCAGTGGCATCACTGCAGGAAACTAAATCATTTACACAAAAACACGTCATCTTTAGTTTCATAAATACACTTACAACAGCAGTCTATGTTATAAACACTGTAAAAATTATAAAACTATTTTAACACTATTATTGTTAGTAGTTTTCCACTGTTGAAACTCATGTAAAGACGACACTGGGCACACATGAGCTCTGGATGTTCAGAGGTTATTATGAAAGAAAATGTTTCTCAGAAGTTTCTTCTGTGAATGGAGATTCATTAGTTATTCAATATTCATCACTGAACAAGTGTAACTCTTACCGTGTTGTAGTTTCAGACACAGCAAACAGACTCCAGGAGAGTGAACTGCAAATGCTAGCTGAAACCTTTCTTCTGCTGTTTTATAGTTTTTTCCTTCCTCTTTTTAAAGTCTATTTTAGAGACCTGCCCCATGCCAAAAGAAAACACTTGCAAAGAATAGAAAAAGATAAAAACACTCCCTCAAGAGGATTAAAAAGTAGATTGTCTAAATTCATGACTACAGAGCTTTCAATAAAAAAAAAAAAAAAATATATATATATATATATATATATAAAACTTTCAGTGTGAAGGGAAACTTCCTGTAATTATGATTAGATGGCGTTTATCAGTTTCCTGAAAACTGTGTATGTTAACATGCATGTTCAGTAATATTTTATATTTTACACCTCTTTGAGGCAGGAATATTTAATTGCCTTCTCTTATATAAAAGAATCAGGATCATCCCTGGATGGATGAAGGGATGAATGGATGCAGGAATGGATGAATTTGTGGATGGATGGATGGATGGATGGATGGATGGATGGATGGATGGATGGATGGATGAATGAATGAAAGAATGAATGCAGGGATGGGTGAATGGTGGATGGGTGAGTGGATAGATGATGTTTGAATGATTTGTGGATGGATACATAGATGGATCAATGGATGAATGGATGTTTGAATGAATTTGTGGATGAATGAATGGATGGATGGATGGGGCAGTAACATGTAATTGCATTCCCTTATATAAATGATATAAGGGAATGCAATTACATGTTACTGCCCCATCCATCCATTCATTCATCCACAAATTCATATAATATAAAAGAATCAGGCAAAAAAATGATGGATGGATGGATGGTGTTACTTTGAGGATGGCATGACTTACCTCCACTGTCCTGAAGAGGGAGCTGTTTTTCAGATCATACTTCTGACACTGTGTTTGTTTACTTATTCATGTGCATTAGGGAAGTGTAACTCTATAAACACACACACACACACACACACACACACACACACACACACACACACACACCATTAAGCAAAGTTATGTCCAGAAGTCTTGGCACACAATGAAAAGACGTCTACTGAGGAGCCAGAATGATTTTTTTTTTATGATATCTTTTTTGATGTCTTCTGGACGTCTGATATAGACGTTTATGGAACCTCCATACAAGGTTAAAAAAAAACAAAAAAAAAAACTCAGCCACAGATCCATCCATAGGCAGTAATAAGTTCTATAATTACTAAGTGCAATATTACCTTATGAAAATTACAACATTGCAGAGGATTTTTTTACTACTTTTTTTTGGGAACATAATAATAAATCATAATAAATAAATCACAACAATGACATTTATTTAAATATTATTATAATGTTAACTATTAAAGCCTATTAAGTGATTCATGTGACATAAAAAATCTATCTGTATTATTATATAACAGTATATGTACTGCTTAATTCATAAATGCAGTTTTCAGATGAGTGTGCTAATGTATAAGTGTAATAACCAAATTCAGGTTGATCTTTTGTTGTTGTTGTTGTTTGTTTTTAACCAGCTAACAAGATCACTGAGTTTTCAACGATCAGCTCATTTTCAGTCAGGAGTGAATCAGAAATGAATCCGTCCAGCAGAATCACAGACCATCAGATCTCCTCAACAGGTCACTTTCTTATACTCTTTCTGTCAACTTCCCTAATCCTTAATTTTGTTTGCGTTGTCTGTTGGAATTATAGTAGAATATTTGTTTATTAAGAGGGTGAAATTTCCATTTCAATTTTTGTCATTTTGTTGAGCTGAGTACCTACCCCTAGTGTTGCATTCTCGTCACTGCACCTAGATAACACCTGTAGGGTCCTGCTTAGGCTACGTTCACAGTCAGTCCAAATCTGAATTTTTTTATGTATCCGATTGGAATCTGCAAAGGCAAAAATGTATGAGGCCGGTATGAGTTTACTTATTCTGCCATGTCAACTAGTTGGTTTCAAAACATGTCTGTATTATTCTGCTGGTCCGGCACTTTGCATCAGCACAACCTTTTCAGCGTGTTCCCTATAAGAATGTCTGACGTTTACATTTTACGTGACGTGAGAAAGTCACATAAACCATCAGAAATCCGATCAGAGCGGTCAAAACGGATTTACAGAAATGGGATTTGAATAGGATTTCAAACCACATATGATTGTAGCTTGAAATGGATTTGTAAAAGATTTCATGAGATTTTTGGCCGTTCAGACTTGCTAAATCTGATCGGATTTCAATTGGATATGCACAGAAATAGGATTTGGACTGACAGCTTGAACGTAGCCTTAGTAGTCAACTAAGATGCCTGTCAGTAAACACACAAACAGTGTTCAACTGCATTGGGGTAAGTTGCTTTGTCAATTTTCTTTAGTCAAAATCTTGGATGGAAATAAATGGATTACACTTACCTCAAGTGTGTTGACTGGATACTGGCTGGCACAAAACCAATGTTTTTGTAATGCAAGTTTTTTTTTAATTAATTATTTATTTTATATATTTTATTTTATGCTATATATCTGTACATGGCATTTCCTGGTCAGATGTTAAATTCAGAGGTTCAAGGTTTGTCAGGTAAGTTTCATCTGTTCACCCCTGCTGGTTAATGTCATAACTGCATCTGTTGTCATAAAGCATCTTTCTCCATTGATGACTATTCAAAAGTAGCTGTATATTCTATTAACATGTTTCCATAAGTGGTTAATTATGCTTGTACTTAACCTGACATTGTTTTGAAATGTACAAAATATAATTTAGTAGTAGAAAAAGAGCAAAAGGACAATAGAAATCATTCAAACATGTTAAAGACAGAACAGAAACAGAGAGGACAGGAAACAGGTTGTGGTTCATGAATAATTTCCTGGTCAAAACTGAGAGGCGTTTTCACAACTAACACCTCACGGAAACACAGACACACAGTCACTGAACAGTAGAGTTTGACTCTCAACACGTGAGACAAGAAAAAAAATGTATTATTTTACTCTCTGATAGATGAGAGCAGTATTATTGGATGTCTGAGTTTCAGAAAGTCGTTTGAGGAACTGCTGAGAGTTTCAGACTGATTTTCTGAACTGAACTGATGAAGAAATGAAGTTCCCGCTGACAGTTTGTGTGTTTCTGCTGACGGGTAAGAGCTCAAGATCTCTAATACAAGTGTTTATTATCTATTATTATGTCGTGTTTTATCAGTGTACATGAGTAAAGCAGTGTGTGTGTGTGTGTGTGTGTGTGTGTGTGTGCAGTGACCAGTTCACTGTCTGTGGACATTACAGTGAGAGAAACGGAGGGAGAACCAGTGATTATTAAGTGCCCTTATCCAGAAGGATATGAGAAGTCTACCATACTTCTACAAAGGAGTTTACAGAGAGAGAGAGAGAGAGAGAGAGAGAGAGAGAGAGAGAGAGAGAGAGTCAATGTACTACAATCTGATGGAGGAAAGACCTCAGTGTTCAAGGACAGATTCTCACTGCAGGATGATCAAAAGAGATCATTTACAGTGACCATCAGTAACCTGAAGATGGAAGATGCTGGAACATACGGCTGTATCGCTGGATGGGGAGAATATAAAATAATCCAGCTGAATGTGATCAGAGGTGCCTGATATGCATTGAAAAAAACAAACAAAAAAAAAACAAAACAAAAAAAAACAATAAAACAATCTGCTTCATCATGCGTGTTTATGCTTCATGCTGTAGTTAATGATTGTATTATTAATGTATTTGTTTCATTTGAACGGTGTGACCTTGTTTCTCAGCTCCACAGAGGAGCTCATATTACTCATATTACTTAATAGTCCTCATATTACTTTTTTTCATTTAAGTCTTTCATTTAATCATTCTGTAAACCAGTATCTATTCTGATTCTTCTGGCTGTTTCCTCTTGTGTTTTTCAGCTTCACTTGTGATTATCGTCACTGCGGAGGCTTTGGTTTTACTCCTGATAGCAGTTCCACTGATTATAGTGGCTGTACGAAAGAAAAAGAAGAATAAAGGTAATATTTTACGCTAAATAGTCCTTTTATCTGATGTTTCAGCATTTTGAGCAACAAAAGACTGAAGAGTTGGGTTTGGGATAACATGTTTGAGGATCTGAATTAAAGGATCTTATAATTATGAACTATAAAATAACTGATGAAGTGAGTATTTAAGAAAGCCTAACGTCGATCTATTTCACAGGTCTGCTGTCGTCCATCGAAGTGTTTAATCCAGTGTTTTATGAACAGGTGAGTGATCAGAAACTGATGATTATGGTTATTTATTTCACTCAAGGTTTACAGTAGTAATTGCACTAGCAGATTCACTGAAACACAGTCAGATTTTGTTTCTTTCTCAACACTGTAATGACACTGAAACAGAGACTGTGATGGCAGTGATTTTCAGACATTGAATCTCTATCAGCTTGTGTGTGAATTATTATATTCATGTGTTAAAACTTTAAACAGATTTATTTTCTCTGTTAACTGTCACGTTTGCTTCATGTTCTTGTTGTCAGGTCTTTTATTTTGAAGTTTAGTCACAGTCATGTTTCCTGTTTGTCATGTGTTTCCATTGCTCCTCATGTGATCCTGTCATGTGCTTCCTCTGTTCATGTCTTGTTCTGATTGGTTCCCTTGTGTATGTGTCATGTTCTCATTGGTTCATGGTTTGATTATGAACAGGTGTTCCTTGTTAGTCATTAGTCTCTCTGTATATATAGCCCTGATGTTTCGTTGTTCTCTTGTTGAGCTTTGTTCCCTGTAAGAGAGTCTCATGCATCTAGTCTTGTCACGTCAAGTCAAGTTCATGTTCATGTTCATGTTCATGTTTATGTTTATGTTTATGGTCATGGTCATGTTAAGATTATCATCAAGTCTAGTTTAAGTTATTGTCTTGTTTTGTTTGTCCTGGATTATCTTTAATTAGCTGCACTTGAGTTCGGCTCGTCTACAGTGTCCTCCGTTACGCTAACTAACTCTTGTTTCCTGTGATTATAGATCAAAGACACTGGACGTCACTGTAATCCAGAGGACAGAGACACAGAAACAACTGTATTTTACAGCTGTGGTTCATAAACTATTGTCATATATAATATAATATAATATAATATAATATAATATAATATAATAATGCCAAATCATCTTCTCATCATCGTTTTACTGAACATGAGTCATAATCAATCTTGTTTTGTCTGTTCATTCTAGAGTTCAGAAGGTTCAGATCGGATTCATCTTCATGACTTGATTTTTTTTATTTATTTTTTTTATTGTATCATCATTAATGTGGCAGTTTTACATTTGATTTTATGTTTACAGCTGACATAGACCAATATAGATCATACAAATATAATAAATGTATTCTTTTTTGAAGCTGAAAGTCTCATGAGATTCTTTCATTCTGCAGTTTAATGGAAAAATTAAATCATGTTATTCTGTACTGCAAGTGAAACATGTATTTTATTTCATTATTACTTATTAATGTGTATATGAATGTTCAGTTCAAGCTTTGTCAGGTTAGTTTCATCTGTTCACTCCTGCTGGTTGATGTTGTAACTGCATTAATCTGCTGCCAGAGAGCATCTTTCTCCATTCATGACCATTCAAAAGTAGCTGCATATTCTGATAAATCATTGCAAACAACGTATAAATGGCAGTTTTTTGGAGGCTGTTAGAAGCAACTGCTGTTGAGATGCTAACGGATAGCTTTATTAACATGTTACTATAGGTTTTGTTTCAGTTAAACATGAGATGTCTTTAATTTCCTGTTTGACAAGTGTGTGTCAAACTACAGTCACAGGAAGAGCTTTGAGGCTTCAGCTAAACACACAAACTACATTTCCCACAATGCAACTCTTCTCCCAGAGCTCAAATGATGGAGAAATTGTGATCTTAATGTTATAATATATTATAATATATTAAATATTATTTACACTTTCTGTAAACGTCAGCGTTTTTGCCATGCTGACGATTACCACAGAAAATAGCATTTATTATTCATCTCAATGCTTTTTCCTTTTCAGTCAGAGTTTGGCAAGGATTGTTTCTTTAAAAGTGGATGATGTTAACATGTTTTGAAATATTTAAAAAAAAAAATAATAATAATAATTTAGTAGTAGAAAAGGAGCAAAAGGGCATCAGAAAGCAATCAAACATTTTAAAGACAGATGGAAACAGAGAGGACAGGAAACAGGTTGTGGTTCATGAATTCACAGCTTATTTCCTGGTCACAGACACACAGTCACTGAACAGTAGAGTTTGATTCTCAACACGCGAGACGAGAAACAAATGTATTATTTTATTCTCCACCGATAGATGAGAGCAGTATTATTGGATGTCTGAGTTTCAGAAAGTCATTTGAGGAACTGCTGAGAGTTTCAGACTGATTTTCTGAACTGAACTGATGAAGAAATGAAGTTCCCGCTGACAGTTTGTGTGTTTCTGCTGACGGGTAAGAGCTCAAGATCTCTAATACAAGTGTTTATTATCTATTATAATGGCTTGTTTTATCAGTGTACATGAGTAAAACAGTGTGTGTGTGTGTGTGTGTGTGTGTGTGTGTGTGTGCAGTGATCAGTTCACTGTCTGCGGACATTACAGTGAGTGGAACGGAGGGAGAACCAGTGATTATTAAGTGCCCTTATCCAGGAGGATATGAAAAATCTACCAAATACTTCTACAAAGGAATTTACAGAGACAGTGTCCTTATACTACAATCTCATGGAAAAAAGTCCTCACCCAGATTCTCACTGCAGGATGATCGTCAGACCAGATCATTTACAGTGACCATCAGAAACCTGAAGATGGAAGATGCTGGATTCTACGGCTGTATCGCTGGATGGGGAGAATATAAAATAATCCAGCTGAATGTGATCAGAGGTGCCTGATGTTCATTATTAAACAACAATCTACTTCATCATTCATGTTTATTGTTTTATGAATATATTTGTTTAATTTGATTGGTGTGACAACTCTTCCTCATTTCTCAGCTCCACAGAGGCCAAAACCTGTCCAGATCTCAACATCCACCATTCATCCGTACACAAACACCAGCACTGAACACACCAGCACCGAACACACCAGCACAGGTACCTGTACTCACACACACACTGAATACACCTGCTGACATCTACACTCACATGCATTTAGGTGAACATATTGCTAATGTGAAGTTACTGTTATTACATGTATTTTTTCAGAGCCATAACTTCAATAAATACATTAGTAGTTAGTCTGATTATATTGAAAACAGAGACACCAAAGCTTCTATACACAATTCTAATGCTGCTTTCATGATCTTGATGCAATTCCTGTAATTACGAGTTTCCAACTAGCTCTGACAGGACAATTCATGACTTCCTCAAACTTGCACCAGCTTGGAAACTCATCAAAATCTCATTCTTCAAATCTCCAACTTGTTAAAGAACCAAAATGGCAGCAGCTTCAATAGTCAGAGATCAAGATGTTCCTCAACACTTTAATCAAATGTACAACAACTGAATGTTTGACGTCATTTCACAGCCTGTTTTCTTTAGCACTTCCTTTCTTCTACAGTTTCTGAGACTGTTTCTGAGCAAAATCATCATGACATGAGTTCAACATTACTTCACGTGGGTTTTTCATGAATTTAACAGAAACTTTTATCCAAAGTGACACTATCGGTTCAGATAATAAAGTTCTAATTGAGCACTAATGTAATGTGTTAACAGTAATCAGTGTTATGAACAGAAAACACAACCTTCATTCATATGCAGCAATAGCACAGGACAAACAATGTTATGTGTGTTTTTGTCTATTGTTATTATTATTTATTATATTATCGCATGAGCGGCTCATTCACACATCACTGGTGTTTTTCTCTCTTTCAGTCACTAATCAAACAGAAACTGATACAAGAACAACAACAGGAAATACTACAGTTGAACTCTATCAGCCAACCACTAGTAAGCACACAAACTACACTACCCATAATGCAACTCACATCACGTGATCATTCTTCGAAAGCAACTTGTTTTGAACATTTGTGGAGACACATTTTATCTCCTGTATAAACATAAAATGATGCACATATCAGCTTTCATGTGGTTAATTCAGTTTGACATCAACCGTAAAGAGAAGTGTTTTCTTCTGAAGAGTCGAGGTTTACCATCGCAGTTTCACTTCAGTTACACTATATAATAACTATATATTTGTAATATCACTATATCTTTGATAGTACAATAATCAAAATTATTGATATCCATATTAAGTTTGTTATACAGTGTGTTGTTTTATGTAATATCACGTGTTTAGTGATGCGTTCAGACCTGTCTTCTGTTGCTGGCGGTCTGGGTTCGGTTCTGCTGGTTCTGACTCTGTGTTCTGGAACGTTCCTCATCCTGAAAAAGAGGAAAAGGAAATGTGGGACAGGTAATGCTTTGTTTGTGATTTTAAAGTCCTGTTTTTAGTGTTTGAATTGATTTGACTTGGTCTTTTTTCTCTATTTATGCTCCATTCAGCTTTATTTCAGCAAAATGTGCAGCACAATACAGAGGTGGGTGTTCAAATCTTTACCTGTAGAAGTTCAGAAATACATGTTAAATTATTGTTTATTGATAAACAGAGAGTATTATCTATATAAACTGGTAAATTATTAATATATGTGTTGTTTTTCAGACTGACCGCATGTATGAAGAGATTCCCAACAGTGATGTCGCCGTGGTAACATCCTCATCCAATCAAATGCCTGCATCTTCATCCAATCAGACACCTGCATCACACCTCGACAACCACCCAGAAGTCTCTGCTGTTTACGCCACGGTAACCAAACAGCAGCCTGATTCAAACCCCGGTCACACCCACTCGACCAATCAGGTGAGAGATACAGACTGTGATTATTATGCCAATATAAAGTCACCTGACCCAACACAGGACAGCAGGACAGAACTGATCTACGTGACAGCAACACATCCACAAAACATCACAACAAACGAGGGTCTGATATATTCAGTGATCAAGAAAAAGACTGTCCACAGACATTGTGACTGATTTTCCAAGTAAAAATAAAATCTGGTAAAATTTCTTTACTGAATCGATATTTTTGACACGCTTTTCTTCACACAAAGTGTATAATATTACTAACCAGAAAAGTTACTTACAACTAAAAATAATGTAAATAAAATGTATAAAATTACACAATATCCTATATATATATATATATATATATATAAATTTACTATATATATATAAAGTTTTGCTGCAAGCAGTGATTATGGGGCAAAACACAAAAGAGTCAAAATTAGCTAAGCAAGTGTGTCAGGGGGAATCAGAGCATGACCATGATGAAGTTTAAGTCTAAAATGCAGTAGTGTTGCCAAGATATTGGATTAAACAGCTCCTTCTCCTCTATATCTTCTCAGGCTTGTGGAGGAAATTTTGAGTTTCTGTATAATTTCCATATGATTTTACTTATATGCTTATGGTTAAATGATTTTGTTTTTCTCAGAAGTGCTTAAATATGCATTCTTAGGGTGACAAGTGGAAAACACTGAAGTGGTAAACATGTTCCTAATATGGTAAATGGACAGAGGCTTCAGCCTTGGAGTTTAGAGATATAAAAGTGACGGGAAGCTTTCATTCTTTGTCTTACACTCTGCAGCTACTTGTGTTTCTGTATGACTGTCTGACCTTTCTTGCAAGAAATAAAACTTTGAAAGACAATTGCACTCAGCACTGTGCTGAAACTCCTCATGTTCCCTCAGAGTATGATGGCTATTAAGTGTAAGCCTCTTCTTAATTGAGATGTTGTACTGTTCCTGAAATACAATACGATAATCACACGTTTAAAACGATGGCATTTATACAGTGCATTTTACCTTAATATATACCTTCATTTAACACATAACAACAACATTATCACCATATTTAATTTTGATCTCATCATTTCTATTTAATATAGCCTAGAAGCTGAGTTGTTCATTAACTTTGACACAGAGAGCAGCAGATTGAAGAGAGAAGGCTATACCAAATCATAAAACATCTTTCTAATCAAATATATGTCATATAAAGCAGTAGTGCAGTTATAATTATAATTAGACTTTTGCCATTCCATCAAAGACTACATCCCCCATAATCCTCCACTGATTGTCTACAGCTGTTACTCATTAGCCTCATTAACTCTGTCATTCTTTGCTAAGTCTTGTATGTGTCTAACTGCATTTCTGAGCGCTTATGTATCCTGTTTCTCCTGTGTCCTGGTTCTTTTGATTCTCTGCCTTGTTTGGATTGTTTGTTTGTGTATGACCTTTTGCCTGGATGTGGATTATGATTGTGGATTACCCTTTTAATAAATACTGTGTTTGGATCCTCATCCTTTGTGTCTCAGAGCAGTTCTTGACAATAATATGCAATAAGCAACAAGACTGGAGTGCTGCGTAAAACACTCACATTTTACATACTGAGTAAATGTCACACTCTAACCCCCCTTATTATGAAGTGGATCCCTTCCTCAAAGAGTACAACACTGCTTATCTATTGAATAGTTTAGTGAATTGGTAAACCATTACAGAGGTCATGTTGAGCTGATGTGGTTACAGAGACGAAAGAGGAAGGAAATGTTCATTTCAGTTACTGATGCTGCATGTTGTTCATTCAGTACGGAAGAGAACGACAGTAACGTTTGTCACAGAATTTGGTCTTTTATTTAAGAGAAACTCTTGTGAAAGTTCATCATGTGGGACGTTCTGTTGCTCTTTTCCAGCTTCTGTACAGGTGAGTTTGAGACTCTGAGCTCTTTTACACACAGTTTGACATGATCTCTTGATTTTCCTCTGTTATCACATGATCATCAGACTCGTATGAATGATATTTGTAAGTTATTATTCTGGCCTGCTTATGTCTCTTGCTCACACGTAACAGCTCTATATAATGATATTTGTGTTTCAGCTGTTGTTGTCGGAGCTCCAGATACAGTTACAGGACACAGAGGAGAGAGAGTTGAGATCAGATGCTCATATGAATCTGAATATGAAACATATTCAAAGTATTTTTGTAAAGGCAAGTGTTCACTGTTAAACAGAAACATCATGGTTGAATCAGGATCTCCAGTTAAAAACGAGAGATTCTCTCTGACTGACGACACGACGAACAAAGTTTTCACCGTCACCATCACTGATCTGAGAACAGAGGATGAAGGACAATACTGGTGTGTTGTGGAGGGGGTAATTTTTAATGATTATTCAGAGATTTTGTTGGTGGTTAAACAGGGTAAGTGATACATTTTGTTAATAACAAAAATTAACTGCATGGACACATTGTTTTGTTGAGTTGTCTGCTTAGACTTCCATGTATTGAGTAAATACAGTAATACGACAGGCTGTGTGTTACAGTGATTTTACTGTGATTAAAGGGTTTTCTTTGGCACAACATGGAATAAAAAAAAATAGATAAAAACAGAGATTAAATGAAAGATTGTATGCATTTTTAAGTTAACTTCAGTGTCAGTATTTTAAGGTGATCTTTCCTGTGACCCTTCAGATAAAAACACCACTGAAGTTTCAACCATCAGCTCTTTTCTAAAAACACAGTCGTCTTTCAGCACAACAGAACTGAATCCACAATCAGGGCAGTTCATCTGTCTGTCACTCTATATGACTCTTATTTCTTGAATATTGTGCATCTAAATGTACTTTAATGTATTTATATATGTTAGATGATTCCTTTGAGATGAAATGTGTGTTAAAGGTGTTGAACACTGAAGGTTTAGTCCACAGAAATTTGCTCCGGTGGGATTTTCCCTGTTATTAAACATTTGCAAGTTGCTTTGGATAAGGAAGTGTCTTTAAAATGAACATTAAAATGTTTTCAGTAGACAGTAATCTGTGTTGTGAATAATATATATATATATACAACATCTGTTCATATTCACATAATGTGAATGGTTTGTGTGTGTGAATGTGGAGCTTCGTTTATGTGTTCATGATCTTATCACATGAGCGGCTCGTTCACACGTCACTGGTGTTTTTCTCTGTCAGTGTCTCATCAAACTGAAAGTGAAACAACAAGAACAACAACAACAGGAAATACTACAGTTGAACTCCATCAGCCAACCACTAGTAAGCACACAAACTACACTACCCATGATGCAACTCTTTGATCACACAGAATAAGCTCATTTTGGAGAAAGGAAATTGGTTTGAACATTTGTGGAGGCACATATTCATGTGGTTAATTTGGTTTGACATCAACCGTAACAGAAACGTTTCCTTCTGAGTCGAGGTTTACCATTGCGGTTTCACTTCAGTTACACAATATAACTACAATATATTACAATATTTTATAGTACTATAATAAAAATGATACAGGTATATCAATTATTAGATTGTTATTGTTCATTTAACAGTATAATCAGAATCAGTAGCGTGTTGTTTATGTAATATCGTGTAATATCATGTCCTGTTCAGACCTGTCTTCTGTTGCTGGCGGTCTGGGTTCGGTTCTGCTGGTTCTGACTCTGTGTTCTGGAACGTTCCTCATCCTGAAAAAGAGGAAAAGGGAATGTGGGACAGGTAATGCTTCGTTTGTGATTATTATTATATAAGTACTGTTTTAGTGTGTAAATTGATTCTCTGTTTTCATTCAGCTTTATTTCAGCAAAATGTGCAGCACAATACAGAGGTGGGTGTTCAATACACGTGAAATGATTGTTTATTGATTAACAGAGAAAATTGTTTATATAAACTAGTAAATTATTGATTGTTTTTCAGACTGACCGCATGTATGAAGAGATTCCAAACAGTGACATCGCCACGGTAACATCTTCATCCAATCAGACGCCTGCATCACACCTCGACAACCACCCAGAAGTCTCTGTTGTTTACGCCACAGTAACCAATCAGCAGCCTGATTCAAACCCCGGTCACACCCACTCGACCAATCAGGTGACAGATACAGACTGTGATTATTATGCTAATATGAAGTCACCTGACCCAACACAGGACAGGGGGACAGAAGTGATCTACGAGACAGCAACACATCCACAAATCATTTCAAGGAATGAGGGTGTAATATATTCAACAATAAAACATGAATAAAGAAGTAAAATCTACATTGCTTTAATTATTCAATATTTTGAATTTTTTCTGTACAAAACAATTTATAAAGTGTTTAATGTATAAATAAAGCCTGTTCTGCTCCTCTCCTATAGCCGTTGTGTGAAGTGATTCATGTCTCAGATTCAGGGTTTCCAGATCTGAGTAACAAAACTAACCCAATGACACTGATCCAAACATCAGCACTCAAAATATGACCTAAAACAGATATTTTACAGTCACTGTTATGCATTACAAACACACAGCTCTGTTCTGTCTGAGTGTTTGTAAACAGTAACAGTCCATCTATTCTGTGTCTTTTGTTCAATAAATCATTATAGATCATAACTGAAATCGTCGTTGTTACCAAACAGATAAGATATGATGCTAGAGTTAGCCTTTAATATTTCTGTAATACCGGCACATGAGTATAGCCAAACAGTGTAGATCATTCATTCACAAAATCAAACACAAAGTAATGTGCATGCACACGTGTCGCCCCGCTCCGTTACCCAGACGCTCAAATAAGCTCCTTTGATTGGCCAAAATCCTCTGGTGTCTGAACAGTGCCCGTCCCTGCCTCTACAGGTGCAAAATCACTTTTTCACTCCGCATTTCACACAGATATGTGGTACAAAACTGAGAGTGCAGGAAATTATTAGTGAAAAAACAGTGTTTGAGACTCATAGTGGAGATTCAAGCAGGTGTTTTATGGATTTGTGATTTAGCTAGAAAAATATCCAAGAAAAGCAATGTATTTGTGTGAAACTCTCATTGCATGAATTCACATATTAATTTGCAGATGTGCAGAATTTGTCCATGATTTCACACGTTCAGGTTTTGATATGGGTGTGTGAAGTAAAAACCTTGGTGTTAAATTAACACCGCTCAGTGTTTATATGGGAACCACCAGCAGGCTGTTAAAGTAACACTGAAGCAGAGTTAGAGTTAATTAGATAATTAGAAGTGATTAATTGAGTAATGAATGAGCATTATTGAAGAGACCTGATGATAACAAGCATGTAGTAGCAATAATCCTTCATTGTTCTTTTGGGCAAAGAATTGATTCAGGTCTTCATTCAGGTTAAAGTTGTTTACTGAAAGTTCTTGCACAATCAGAAACAAACAATACAATAAACTCCAGTCAAAAACTGCATTGCAGTTCTTTCTTTCTTTCTTAAAGGAAATGTGCCAATATTGAAGGGAGCATCATTTCTTAAAGGTGCTTATGGTAATCCAATAGTAAAACAGAGCAAACCATTACAGAATAAACAGGGGGGTGAACAACGAATAGACACAAATAACATAATAACACAGCCTTAGATTAAATCAACTGAAGAAAAAAGACATTAAATCTCTCAAGATCTCAGCAGAGGAGGATTAAACAACTTCACAAACAGCATTACCAGCTTCACTTATTACTAACCAGTTAAGAATTATTGAGAATTAACATAGGTTTGGATGTTGATGTTTTATTGAAAATAATAGTTTGGTTAGATCACCCTTATGGTGATCGGTGTTTGCTTTAAATAGCTTAAAACTGAAAAGTTCTAGCATGTATTGATATCTGTTTGTATCTAAAGTTACTAGAAAGTGACTAAAGTGACTAAAACCCACAGATTCACTATTAGTAGAGAGACGCTGCACAGACATACAGGATTAATTTACACACACAATCGCTCTCTCACTAATGCATTCAAATAAATGTAATCTACATTATCTGTATCTGATTTATAACGAGCAGAAATCTGCAAGAAATATAACGACCCATAGGCAAAAGAACTGATAAAAATAAGTTATGTAGGAGCAATATCCTTGTGTCCAGCATTCTGACATTTGCTGCAGCTGAGCACAAGGCTTTGTGTCTCTGCTCGAGGTTCAGGCTTCTCAAGCCAACATCAGAGTTTGTTCACAAACTTTAGCCTCTAGTTTAAAATTGTGGCATGTTGCAAAGCATTCCCATCTCTCCTGTTTTTATTAATGATGTCATTAGCAATTAGTGAACATCAACTTGACATTAATCACATAAAAGTCTACTTCAAAAAATCAGGTCATTCAACCCCTAATACACACGTGTGTCTATTCTCTAACTACAAATTCCACTGTCACAGGTGCTCAGTTGTTTTGCTCCAAGAAAACCTTCATGACATAGTGCCCTCTATGGGTGATGTCAAATACGACACAGCTTTGACACTCTCTTGTCACTTTTATGTAGTAAATCTCCATCTAGATGACCCAATTTGACTGAAATCAGCTGCGAAGAGACTGTGAACTCACAAAAACACTCTCATAAACTGTATTTTCACTGTCAATGTATGGCCTTGTTCACTTGAATTGCACTCTCAAACTCTTTGTTTACTTGACAAGTGACTTCATTCTCAGGTGAATGTTCAGTTTTGAGCAAATTTCAAACTTGCCATCCTTAGATTCATGACAATACTTGACTGGTCCAGTGCTGTGATGTTTTATACTCCATATAAAGCTATTATGAATAGCAGTTTGCTCATTAAAATAAGATTTAAAGATTACATGGAATAGCTTATTTGTACTTTTAAAAATAATTTGTCCACCACAGGACAGTTTAAAATGAACTAGTGAAAGTAAGAATGGGATTAAAACACAAAAGAAAAGCATGTTCAGTTTGTCAATGTGAGTAAATGTCCTCTTTTAAGATGTCCTGTAGAGCTGATGTGGTTAGAGATACAGAAGGGGAAGGAAATGTTAATATCAGTTGCTGACTCTAAGTTGTTCGCACACTAAGGAAGGGGAAGACCATAGTGTTTGTCACACAGAATTTGGTGTTTTATTTTAGCGAAACACTTGTCAAAGTTCATCATGTGGGACGTTCTGCTGCTCTTTTCCAGCATCTGTACAGGTGAGTTTGAGACTCTGAGCTCTTTTACACACAGTTTAACATGATCTCTTGTTTTTACTCTGTTATCACATGATCTATATAATCATTTCTGTTTCAGCTGTTGTTGTAGGAGCTCCAGATACAGTTACAGGATACAGTGGAGAGAGAGTTGACATCAAATGCCAATATGACTCTGGATATGAATCAAATTCAAAGTATTTTTGTAAAGGCAAGTGTAGCTTTGGAAATAAAAACATCATGGTTAAATCAGGATCTCCAGATAAAGACGAGAGATTCTCTCTGACTGACGACACGACGAACAGAGTTTTCACCGTCACCATCACTGATCTGAGAACAGAGGATGAAGGACAATACTGGTGTGCTGTGGAGAGGCCTTTGCCTTTAACTGATGTCTATTCAAAGATTATGTTGCAGGTTAAACTGGGTAAGTGATTATATTTATTAGAAGTGTAGCTTCAGTAGAAATGAACTACAAGGGAACAGACCAATGGTCATCAAGTAAAATAAGGTCACAATATTATTTCAAAGCAGCTTCAAAGTAATAAACAGGGAAATAACAGTTTCATTGTTTCAAAGTTAATCAATTATAAAATTACTTCATTTTCAGCTATAAAGCAGCTCTACAGAAGACAGCAGAACAAATGATTATATAACAATAATAATTATAACAAATTTATATGTATTTTCGATTGAATTCAGCGTCTGTATCAGAATCATTGACTTTAAGTTGATCTTTCCTGTCATCCATCAGATAATATATATAACAGATCATCTATATATTTATATTTATAGTTTAAAGGACATTAAATGTGTGTTACAGGTCACGTCTCATATTCAGGGTCTGTCATATACGTCAGTGCTGGGTTAGTCATCATGGTGATCATCTTCTTCATGACGCTGATGGTGTGGTGTAGGAAGAGAAGCAAGAAACCACCAAGAGTTACACAATCAGGATTTCCACAGCAAGGTCAGATTTAGATACATGAAACACACACACACACACACACTTATTTAGAGAATCTAAATAGGCATATGCCATACCCAGATAGCAAGCCACCATCGAAACAATGTTAAATCAATGTTACTGTGTCAATGTTAACTGCATTGCACCTCCAATTAACTTTTGCACCTGCAATTAATGTTGAAAAAATGTTCATCCAAAAATCAATGGTAGTGGCACTGAATCAGTGTTACAATGTGATGCTTGAACTCTCAGAAAATGAAACACAACTACAACTGACTTAAAACCACACAGCCTGAAATCAACTGCAAATAAAAGAAGACATTAAATCTCTCAAGATCTCAGAAGTTCTTTTTGAGAATTAACAGAGGTTTAGATGTTGATGTTTTATTGAAAATGTTCGGTCGCCGTTATGGTGATCAGTGTTTTTTTTGGGTTTTTTTAGTTGGGCAGTTTGACTCTTTGCTTTTTATGTCAGTTTGTGGTTTTTGTAACAGTGTTTACCCAAACACATAATTTGTTGCAAATAAAGCCAGAAACAAAGATGATCAGGTGATATAGTTTTCAACATCATAAAGTAGAATAAGTAATTAATCTCCTCACTGACCAAAAGTGGTTAATATGTTATAAATAGATTGTATTCACCAACAATACTTTCTTTCAACAGATCAAACATTCTGAATTTTGATTTTTAAAATACATTATGGGAACTTTTTAAAGACTTTTTTTTAAAAAACATGCTTGTGGAATTTAAGGTAATCAGTTTTATGTGAACAAGCTTGTTAAGAAAACTGTTTTGAGTTCACTGATCTTAGTGCTCAACTTGTAAAATTGAGTTACCGATACTCAAGTCTTCTAAGTAAACTACACTGTAAAAAAATAAATCGTAAAAAAATGGTCAGTGACTGTCAGCTACGGCTGCCAAACAAAAACCTTAAAATTAAAGTAAAATATTCTAATTTAAATAAAGTGTAAAAAACTTTAACAGAAATTTTCTTTAAATGTTAAAAAATACTTTTATTTTACAGGTATTTCCTGATTTGATTCAAATGACTGACAGCAACAGAACATTAAACACTAACAGATCAATTTAACCAAAAAAATGATTCTTGCCACTAATTGAAATTAAGCAAATAAAATGTATTTTAAAACGTATAAAATAACTATTATTATTCCAAATTACTCTTATACAACATGAATGAAATGGATTCAAGACCAACCTGATCAAATTACATAAACTATACTTAATTCGTTGCCGTAAGGCGCAAATTTAAGTGTTGCGCATGCTCACTGGAGTCTGGAGTCAAATAACAACAAGTGAAGGCGGCAAACTGGCAATGGCGATCTACTGTCTGTCTCAGCGAAAAGGAGGATTTGGATGCATAGATGTGGATGTTTTTACGGTAAGATAAGATAAGTAAGATATGTTTATTAACGATTTAAACTTCAACAATAACCATTTTTATGTTTATTCGATCTTGTTTTCTTAGTTTTAGCATGAAGGCACATTTTTGCTAAGGCGAATTAACTTATATTTTAGTTCTTCTCAGCTATAAAAAGTAATATTTGTAACGTTGATCATTGTAAGATATAACGCTATGCTGTCGACTTGACTGTGCATCATGTTTGCATTTAGGCAGATTACGCGTATTATTATTTTTTTAATAACAGAATCGTCATTTCAGCGATCTTTGCTAACGTTATATGCTTTGCAAATAAGCCAAGACGTTGCTCAAACACACTTCATTAAATATATACGTTATCTACATTGTAAAAGTTTATAGGATTTCACATTAAAATGTCTGTCCACAAATATTGGTAAATTTGATCATTTCGAGATATGTGTTCAACTGACTGTGTATTTTTGCATGTTTGGACAGATCTGAGTATAACTGCTTCAATGTGCATTTTACTTTGCTTGAAATATAGTTTGAAAATATACCAAAACATTGCACAGAGTGTGTCATTCGACCATATATAAACTAAAAATGTATAGGATTTCCTGTTAAAACAAGTCGTGTTCTTTTCAACCTGAGTCGTAATTTTATTAAATAATAATAATATATAAAAATATAATAATAATAATAATAACAAAGTGTATGTCATCTTTACTATTTCAGAAACCTCGTCATTTTGGGACAATAACTCAATTACGGTATGTGTAATATTTTTTTCATATTTTTTGTATTAAAACTAAAATTTACTTGTTTAATTTCTTTGTAAAATTGTTTATGTCAATTTTCTGTTTTTTGACTTTCAGATATGTGAGTTTTGTGGCAATGTAAAGTGTGTGGAAGAAGTATCACTGAAGTATCCAGTAAGTTAAAGTAATTGAAACATTCTTAAACATTGACATTTTGAGGAGAGATTCAGGCAACCTGTTCACAGTAAATGAAGTAAGTGTTGTCATTATTTACATTAAGACATTTTTTGTAAATTACAATAATCTCCTCTACGGTAGGCCTCCATCTCTTCCATCTTCCTTTTCCTTTTTTCCTCTCAGATATAAGCAGAATTTATGCCGATAAAGACTGACCCTTAAAGTGCTCTGATACATTTAAAGGGTTAGTTCACCAAGAAATTAAGATTCTGGCATTAATTACTCACCCTCATGTCATTCCACACCTGTAAGACCTTTGTTCATCTTCAGAACACAAATTAGGATATTTTTGATGAAATCCGTGAGCTATCTGGCCTCCGATAGACTGCAACACAACTATCACTTTCAAGGCCCAGAAAGGTAGTAAAGACATCGTTAAAATAGTCAACATGACTACAGTGGTTCAACCTTAATAGTATGAAGCGACGAGAATACTTTTTGTGCGCAAAACAAAAAAACAAAAACAAAAAAATGACTTTATTCAAAAATTTCTTCCCTTTTATGTCAGTCTCCTACGCAGTTGATGTTGTACACACAAAATATCTTAATTTGTGTTTCGAAGATGAACGAAGGTCTTAGGGGTTTGGAGCGACATGAGGGTGAGTAATTAATGACAGAAATTTCATTTTTGGGCGAATAAACCCTTTAACAGAGATGTTAGCCCTTGTGCTATTCCTTGTCCAGGAAGTTAACTTGTGAGTAGGACACTTAGGCTACAGAATGCCTAAATGCTGAAATGTGACGGACAACAGAAAACCTGTTATATGTAAAGTAAAATATAGTCCTTCAGATTGCTTTTCTTTTTTCCCCCAAGTGTCCTGATTGTTTATTTGTTTGAACAAATGTTTACAAGGAATGTAACCATTTACAGATCTGTATCAAGTTTCAGATAAGTGAAAGCACAAACTGATTACCATACTATGCAGTGAGATCCCAATATTACCTTGAATATGTGAAAATAATGTTTGATGTTGAAATTTGGTTCCTTGTTGATCTATGAACTTGTTGGCACACAGCCATAACCGTTGTGTTAGTTTGGGAGAAGGCACAAAACTGCAGTAAACAGTTGCCTTAGTTTATGAAATACTGCATTGTTCTATTTTTTTATTTTTTTATTTTTGTCAGATTGGATGTTTCTTATTATTCCTGGAGCAATTGTGACAATAAATGTTTATAAATGTAACACGTTTGACCATTTATTTAATATAAATAATGTAAGGTAGTTATATAAAGCAAGTAAGAATAAGTTATTTGAAAAGAATAAGGTTTATGTATTACACAATGCAATTTATCAGTTAACATAACCTTTATTTAATTCATTCAAGTCAACTGAACATGATGGAGAAGCTTAAGTAAAAGTTAATTTTTTTACGTTGGATTTATGTGATTAAATTGGATGGAAATTTTATATGCAATTGAATTACATAAGTTTTAACTTTTGGGGTTAAATATTTTTTTGAGTGACATGAATGAATTAATGTAACTATATGTTACTGCCTCTGAAATAAAGCAACATGCAGCATAACACCAGTGTTTTCTGGCTCATCCTGGACTGAAGCACAGGCTCTACTCTCCAGCACAATGATGACCCACAAAACACACGATACAGAAACCCTTTAAATCCCAACAGAACATGAAACACTAACAGATCTCTCAAGATCTCAGCATCTTCACTTATTACAATCAACACTTTATTTCAGTTCTTATTGAGAATTAAGATTATAATTAGATGTTGATGTTTTATTGAATAAAATAAAAAAGTTTGAAGTCACCATTCTGGTGGTCAGTGTTTGCTTTAGTTGGGCTCTTGACCCTTGACTCTTTAACATTAGTGTTTCTGATACATGTTTGTTAAAGCAAAAGAAAAAAAAAAAAGCAAGAAAAACTCAGATCAGATGATGTTAGTCACTTTGTGATGGTGTAGTCATAAAGTGGTCTGATTCACTGATACAAGAGTCTGGTCTCTGACTGATTTGTTTAATATGAGTTGTAATTTAACATGCCAATACTACTGCAGTGCTGTGATACTATAAACAATTTTATTAAATCATTATGCAGAAAATGTTGTATGAAGTTCATTCAGACTCACACAGACATCAAGAATCAGTGTATGAATCTCAACAATGGTGACAAAAAAAAAAAAAAAAAAATCTGATCAACTCACGTCGTCACAAAAAAGCTTAGTTGATTGTCACCATTGTTGAGGTTCATATGTTTATTGATGTCTCTGTGCCCCTGATTACTGATTATGTTTGTAATTTTACATACATTTGTTTGTAATTTAAGAAAACAGAAAAAATACTGTATAAAAATACAGTAAATTTTCTGTAAAAAATATGTGAATTACTGTAATTTTTCATTAATGTCATAATACATAAAATAACAGCCGAGTTGTTAATTTACATACGTTGTTTGTAATTTTACAGAGTTTTGAGTATAATTTAAAATAAAAGAAAATGACCGTAAAAAAAATCAGTTATTTTCTGTAAAATTAGGATTTTTTTTACAGTGTAAGTAAAGAATGTTCATATATTTATGTATATATAAAAAAGGTTTTCTTGTTAATTTTACGTAATTATTTAAAGTTGAATTTACTTAAAAACCGTGATGCAAAAATGGTACATGAATATTTTAAGTAAATCCAACATCATTTTTTTCAGTGTATTTTATTTTTCAACCAGATCTCATGAGAAAACGTTATTTTATGAAGTGGCAATTTCTCGTGAATTTGTACAATTTGATTCATGCATGATTTTTAGATGTAATGTAAATCTATATATACGAAATGTACAGATGAAATCATACAAATTGGTATCAATTAGCCACTAATTTGACCAAAAAAAAAAAAAAAAAAGTAAGATACTTAGAAATTGCCATGAGAGTGTTTAATTTTAATATCGTTTTTACACATTGGGACATCATGGATGTCTCAAACAGGACGTTTTGTTATCTTTCTTTTGGGACCAAAATCTCCTAAATATGATTAAGTATGTGCACACAAGTTTACTTAATGTTACTTTCTAGCATTTGTTGTTTGAATATTAATTCTTCTCATGTTTTGACAGTCTCCATCACACATTTGCCTTTGAATACAACAGCAAAAATCACTTCAGAGGTGAGTGATGATGATGATGATGATGGTCTTATGTTTATGAGCTGCTGAATACATACCTGTTACTCATTGGTTTGGAGCTGCCGACTCTGGACGTCTTTCTTCTGCTCACCAGCATCCAAAACTCAACATATATCTGCTAGTGATAACAAATACTGTTGAGATGTTCAAATGTGGAAGGGTTTGGAAGATAACATGAGTTCTTTTGCAGGACATTGACTGGAACGACCATAATTATCAGGAAATCAGCGAGTTTCAGTGCAAGAACAGTCAAACCACCACTATCTACTCAACAGCAGAAAGTCCAGATGATCCAATGATCTACTCCACTGCAGAAGAACCAGATGATACAATGATCTACTCCACTGCAGATAAACCAGATGATTCAATGATCTACTCCACTGCAGACAAACCAGATGATCTGATTATCTACTCCACTGCAGACAAACCAGATGATCTGATTATCTACTCCACTGCAGATAAACCAGATGATCAATGATCTACTCCACTCATAATGTCCTCATCTGCTTGATTTGTGGAATAGATATAGACAGTCAGTCCATATATACGTTCTTTAGCTTTTGACTATAGTAAATTTAATAAATTTATTCTTTTACTATTATATTGTTTGTTACACAATAAGCAGTAACAAAAGTTGTATGTTATATTATGCACATTACATGTGTTATTTGTTTATTTATGATAATATTTATAATACAGACACTGTTGCATCTTATCATATGGATTTACAGGGATATAGCTCAATGAACTTAATTAAACATAATTAAACAGTAATGTTTATGGCAATTGTCTTACACTGGAGTGACACACAATGTTTTGACTTATTAAATGACAAGGAAATAGACACAGAGATACAAAAACAAACAAACAAACAAACAAAAAAAAAAGCTTCACAGCTTGACAAAGGGCTCATCTGTGTAAAACAAGATCTGGATTCAAGTCATAATAAAGATGAACTTTCAGTTTATGGATAATTATGACTTCATATATATTATTAATGAATATTAATATTGTTATTTTTAAGGGAAAAATCTGTTCAACAGTTTCACTTCTGCTTTAGTGGTTTTTGGCTTTTTTTTATGATAAATTGCTGGTGTGTTTCATTATAATTATGTATTTTCTCTTCTGGTAAATGTGTCTTCTTATTGAATAAATGAAATATATTTAAATTTAACTCTACTCATTGACTTAAACATGAACTGAATGATCATGCATGCTGTAAAGTGTGAGTGTGTTTCTGTAGTTTCTGCAGAACTGAATCCATGAATAGAGGATGTGGAAATAGACGGTTTACTTTGAATACGGGAAACAGGAAGTAAAGTGAAATTGTGAGAAGTGTGTTCAGTTACTACTGTAACTAGTGAAAGTTTTTTCATTCAGAGGCCACGAGTGACAGAGGAACTCATGACGCATGAAGCTCACAGTATGAGAAATAAGCTTGTCTTCATCAACAAAACTCTTTATATGTCAACAGTTCTGATTTCTTCTGTAAATTTTGCGCTTTTTTTGTTGATGTTTCAAGTCTGAACCTGTGACACAGAGCGGCAGAAGACAAAAGAGGAGGAAGTTTGCATCTCATCATAATTATGACAAAAACACAACCAGAATCCAGCTGAAACACACCGAGAGCTTCAAAAAACAAATCTACTGATAACAGCAGATGATTTAATAAGAGAGAAGAATGAAGATCATCTTGACTTTCACTCTGCTGATGATTCCTGGTATCTGAAGAAATCAGTTTAAATGTTGGTCTCTTTTAAGCCTCATAAGGAAATTATTAATACATTTTATTTTGATCTGTTGTAGGTGTCGTGAGCTCCATCAGCGTGACAGGATATCCAGGAGGTGAAGTCAACATCACATGCAAATATGATGAAAAGTATACATTAAATATAAAGTATTTTTGTAAAGGTGAAATGACTTCAACCCATATTTTGACCATGACCATCACAAATGCTGTTATTTATTTATTTATTTATTTTGGTAATTTGGTGCACAAATTATATTTTCTGATGCTATTGGCTGATATTTGCTCTTGCTTGCTTAATTTTAAGATTTGTCATTTTGCATTTCAAGTAAATGAATCTTGAATTAAGAATGTCAAGTCTCCTTTTTTATTTCTAAAGCCCTTTATACAGTAGAGATCATTTCAAAACAGCTTCACAGTAATAAACAGAAAAATAACAGAATCAATGATGCAAACTTCATCAAATATGAGACGAATTCAAATTCTGTAAAACAGCTCTAAAAAGACTGTCATTATTCAGCTAGAGTCAGTGTTGGTTCAGATTCAGTTCAATAATAAAGTTCATTCATTAGTTCAATACAGCTATAAGCAGATTTACTGAAGACACTAGTGTTGTTATTCAGCTCGAGTTAAAATGTGTAGATATTTGACAAAAAAAAAAAAAAAAAAAATACTGAGGAAGAACAACTATTAATTTAATCAATTTAGTGCACAAGCCATGTTAAAGTGCAATTGTTGGCACTAAGACTTTATTAGTCAACAGGAAGTTCAGAACAACTACAGATACAATAAAAGCTCAAAAGATGTTTTGATCTCCTGTTTCTTCAGGTTCCTCTATGATCATCGGTCTGTCTGTGATTCCGGTTCTGATCATCACTGGACTTGTGTCATGCACAGTGATTCACTGCAATAAGCGTCAGACTCGAGGTCAAACTCTTTCCACAAACCCATCTGATCCTTCTAAAACTGTTTAGTGCTACTCCACAATTACCCACAACCCCGTTTTGATTACCCTAAAAATGTCCTGAGCAGTTAAACTGCCCAACTTTCTTCAGAAAAATCCTTCAGGTCCTGCAGATAATTTTTTTTCAGTGTCTTTTGCGTATTTGAACAAGTTCCAGCAGTGACTGTATGATTTTGAGATCCATATTTTCACACTGAGGACAACTGAGAGACTCAAATACAACTATTAAAAAAGGTTCAAACATTCACTGATGCTCCAGAAGGAAACACCATACATTAAAATCCACTACAGTAACTAATGTTCTTGTTCTTACAAACTCAGCAGCTCATGTCTGTCCAGATAAACTATTTATGATTTGTTGATTTATGTAATATGATTCAGTTTCATACACAGCTCTTGAACTTCAGTTATTCTGCATAAGATTTTTCTGAAGTGTAATTCCAGGAGCTGATCTGGACAGACTGTGTTTGTTTGCTTGTGATGAATCTCTGCTGCTGTCCGTGGTGCTGAACATCATCTGAACACTTGAGGGAGCTGCTTGACTCAATCCTGAACACTTTAAAAACTCCTTTATTTGTTTCTCTTTTGTTTTGATCTGATGTGTTTCATATGTGTCTGTGGAAACCAGATTCACTGAAGAGACTGAAGGAGTATTCAAACAAAGCTACAGTGGAAATCTCAACAGATGGTGAGTTTTTCCCTTTAAAAATAAAGGTTCTTTATTGGCATTGATGGTTACATGAAGAACCTTTAACATCCATCAAACCTTTCCATTGCAAAAAAAAAAAAAAACTTTTTAATAGTGGAAAAGGGCTCTTTAGATTATTAAAATGTCCTTCACCTTAATAAAAATGGATCTTTTAAGAAATGTTGACAGAAAGGGTCTTTGGGGAACCAAAAATGGTTTGATGTAATTGTTGTGAAAAAGGACCCTGTGAATTAACTTATTATATATTTAATAATATTGTATTAAACGTATTATTCTGATATTTACAAATTAAATAAGTATGTAAATTATGTGTAAATTAAGTCTTAAATTTCTCTCCATGTTAATGTGATGTTTGATAATCAATCGTATGAGGTAATTTTCCGTCATTTTACTAAAACCTACTTTTTCAAACTCGTCCTTGATGGGTCATCTGATTTTCACCAAAATTGGCTCACGTCATCTTCAGACCATGCTGGCAAAAAGTTATTAAAAACTTTTAGATAAACCTAACCATTTTCCAGTAACTCACGAATGAATTTGATGAAGAGCACACCAAATTGGATGCAAGGCTATATCTCTGCAATACTGAGACCAATCTTGGTACATGTCATCACAAGCATGACCTGAGGCTACATGCATTATTTCAGCACAGCGCCACCTACTGGTCAGGAGATATGAAAAAATAACTACTTCTGAATGGTTTGCCCAAAAATCATAAAACGTTTTGATTCGGTGCAGCATACCGAATGATACACAATTTTGCCGTCTGACATTTTACATTTTTGTATGCCCTGAAGGTACTCAAAAAAATTCAGAACCATTTAAAATTAAATAATAAAACAAGCTAATAGCTTTTGATTTTTGATTGCCTATTAAAATGAAAATAGTCTTGATAGACTCATTGAGTCATACTGAAAACAATGATACCAATTATGCCATAGTCAAAATTGCATTCTGCCATTTGTAATTTCTTCAAAAACCTACTTTTTTGAACTCCTAGACCGTTGGTCCAATTTTCACCAAAATCGGCTCAGATCATCATGAGACCATGCCGGCAAAAAGTTATTAAAAGGCTTTTGATTGAACAAACTGTTCTCGAATAATATATCAACAAAATTGTTGGCATGGTGCCAAGCTGATTCTGAGGCTGTAATTCTGCATCTTCTCGCAGTGACCTCACAACATCAATTTGGTAACAGGTTAGTAACTACAGGGTTCGATAATAAGGACTGCCCGATGGCCTGGGGCAGCAATGCTTTGGACAGTTGACGGACATGTCACTTGCCAGACCGGGGCATTCACAATTTAGGATGTTTGCAATGTGAGAATGTACGGGGAGACTTATCATGACATCATGAGCAGTCCAGTAATTTATATAGATCAGTGGTTCAACATCATTGACATCAAATGGAAAGGGTCCATTTGTCACGTGACCATGTCGCGCTGAAAAACATTTAAAAACTCAACTACAAATGATTTTGAGAGTAACAGTGCCAGATTATCTCAAGATTATCAGTCAGTAATCCTTTAACCAACCTGTGTGTGGCTTCAAAAGACTTTTAATGTTAATCACCAATCTTATGGAGTGTTTTATGAAGCTTTTTGGAGCTTGGCATTTAAAATCACAGATCCACATTCATCTTAAAAAGAGAGAAAATAGGCATACCGCTGCCTTGTTACATGGTCACCAGCAGGTGGTGCAAAGACCACGAAAAGTATGACATCTTCAGGGAAAGACTCGCAATATTTGTATTGTTTTCATACAAAATTAACTAGTATAAAGAACTGTGGGTTATCAGTGTTGTTTAGTACAGTACAGTGTGTCTACCAAATTCTAAACGTATTGCTGTTTATTATTGTTTATGTTGTTTGGCAGTATTGAAGGACAGTAAACTGTAAACTATTCCCATAACAGAGCTTTATTATATGCCTTGAAAACATTAACATTGATACTAAAGGCTGAAACACCCTAACAGATGTAAATGAAGTAATCAAAAACAAAATGTAAATAAAAAACACGCTTCAGTTATTAGACACTTTGTATAAATTCATGATACTTTCCCTCCCCCATTTCCCTCAGTCCTTGAATCAAACAATCCTCACATCGCTTCAGTAAAACATCATGCTGAGGACACCTTTGCAAGCGCTTAAAAACATATATTGTTCTATATCATATTTTCAGCATTTCACTTCTGTACAAGCTTGCATTAATGTAGCTTACAATTTAAACTTGGCATTGCATATTGTTGGCTCTTTTGACAAATTGGTTACGGTGTTTATTATTTAAGTCACTTTGTATAAAATGATCTGTCAATCATCCAGGGCTCCCCCCAAAGGAAGACATATTTTGCCATGCATTTCAAATACTATGGCCTCTTCATGTCAAGCTGAAAGAAAGAAAGAAATGGACGATAACTGTAACGATAACTGTATTAGTGTCCTCAGCAACAGATCATAACTTACTGTTACTGTTAACAATAACTTACCGTTACATTCATATACACAGGTTCACTCAATTCAACATCACAAGCTTTGCGTCTATCATGAGGTCTGGACTGATTCATCTTTGCCATTAAAGAAAAAAACAGAATAGACAAATAACTAATGATTATAGACAACACAAAATATATAATGCAACAACTACATTCAGACTTTCAATCTTTTAGTTACTAGTCCATTTACCAGATCATTAAACTATTGATAACCAAACTAATTTTTCTCACCTGAGATTCCATTCTTTTTTTCATTCTGCTTCTCCTTGAAAACAATAAACATGTTACATTCTCATAGAAGAGGGATGGGAAAACACCTGACCAAGCAAATCTGGGTCTTCAGGATAACTACACTCTTGGAAGAAATGTGTACAAAAAAGTACACATTATGTGTAGCACTCTAGTTTACACATTTTGTGTCAATATTAAATAAAACAGTGTTGGAAGAATTCAGTTGCTTTACACATAGTTATGTTTTTAAAATTAACACAACCTGTGTATTTGTTCACAGCATCCAACACAATCTGTGTAGCCAAGAACACCCATAATGTGTTAATATTATGCATTTACACATATTTGTGTTAATCTCTGAGGTGTAGTGAAGACCAGTCCTCTAAGACCAAAACAAGACCATGCAAGAGTGGAGTTATTGAGATAATTAATTAATCGTGTGATAATTGTGCATTAGTGATGAACGCCTGCTGTTAACAAGCAGAATCACTGAAGAAAAGAGAAACACAAGAACTACAACTGACTTCAGCCACAGCCTTAAATGAAATAAATTGAAGATAAAAGAAGATATTATGGCTATGTTCAGTCTGTCAATCCAAATCCAATTTTTGTGCATATCCAATTGAAATCCGATCAGATTTAGCAAGTGTGAACTCCAAAAGAAAAAACAAAATAAATGAAAAGCGATTTTTACAAATCTGTTTTGAGATACAGTGCTGCTTGAAAGTTTGTGAACCACTTGCAGAATCTGTGAAAATGTGAATAATTTTAACAAAATAAGAGAGATCATACAAAATGCATGTCATTTTTTATTTAGTACTGTCCTGAGTAAGATATTTTACATAAAGTTCACAAGACAAAAAAAATAGCTGAATTTATAAATATGACCCCATTCAAAAGTTTGTGAACCCTTGATTTTTAATACTGTGTGTGGTTACCTGGATGATCCACAACTGTTTTTGTTTTGTGATGGTTGTTCATGAGTTCAAATACACAAAAGATGCTGGAAAACTGAAGAATTTTCGGGACCTGGAGGATTTTTCTGAAGAATATTGGGCAGTTTAACTGCTCAGAGCAAACAAGGTCGTAGATCGAGGTAACCACACACAGTATTTAGAATCAAGGGTTCACAAACTTTTGAGCGGGTCGTTTTTATAAATTCAGCTATTTTTTTGTCTTGTGGACTGTATGTAAACATTTTTTTTATGTAAAATATCTTACTCAGGACAGTACTAAATAAAAAATAACATGCATATTGTATGATCCCTCTTATTTTGTTAAAATTATTCATATTTTCACAGATTCTGCAAGGGGTTCACAAACTTTCAAGTAGCACTGTATGTGGTTTGAAATCCTATTCAAATCGCAGTTCAGGAAATCCGTTTCAGTCTGACTTTGATCAGATTTCGTGTGGATTATGTGACTTTCTCATGCCACGTAAAATGTAAATGTCAGATGTTGTTATAGGAAACATGCTGAAAGTTGCTGCAGAAACAAGTTTGTGTTGTTTCTGCAGTGCCAGAAGAGCAGAAAATGACAATATAAAATGTTTTGAAACCGGTGGAGACGACAACACAGAATAAATCCACTCATACCAGCCTCCTACGGTTCTGCCGCTGCCTCATAAGACGCAGTAGTCCAGCGTGCAGCAGCTACACATTGTCATGTTGTAAGTAAGACAACATCTGTATTGCAAAACCCTCCGTGTTGTTGTTTTGGGGTATACCTACCAACACAATGTCACTGCCATAGAAACCAATGCAGATATTTTAGAAAAAACAAAAGAGCGGCATAGACACACAAATCGGATCTAAACAGTTGCGACACACAATGTGGGCATAAATAATTTTAGGTCAAATTCCAATCAGAAACACAAATAATCGGATTTGGACTGACAGTGTGAACTTACCTTGAATCTCTCAAGATTTCAGCAGAGGAGGATTAAACAACTCCACAAACAGCATTACCAGCTTCACTTATTACTAACCAGATTTACTTTATTTGTGTCATAAGTCTACAGAAGTTCTTATTGAGAATTAACAGAGGTTTAGATGTTGATGTTTTATTAGTTATAAAAAGATGCCACCATCATAGTGGTCAGTGTTTGCAGTAGTTGGGCTCTTGACTTTTATCTTTTTAAAGTAATTTGCTTTTAAGCAATTACAATAGTGTTTCACTATTAATTGATTTTAAAGACATGAATTGTTTAGATATTTAGTTCTGTCGCAATGAAATCAATATTTCTAGAAACACTTAGAATTTCTCAGAAAATGTCTCAGGTTATGCATGTAACCATGGTTCCCTGGAAATAGGGAATGAAACGCTGCGTCTCCTAGGGATCGCTATGCGGAATGTCTCCGGCATGCTAGGTGTCTGAAGCGTGAGTCTAAACGCAGCAATGAACTTGACATTGGCAGGCGGCAGCCTATGACATCACCACTGGTGCGACCGTGAGTATAAAAAGGCACCTGTGAATAACATCATCCAATTGTCTGAATGATTCCTGCTCAGGAATACCTGAAGCATGGCAAAGGGACAGAGAATCATGTTCCCTATTCCCATGGCTCCGGTTACATGTGTAACCTGAGATGTTCCCTTTCGAAAGGGAACTCATGCTGCATCCCCTAGGGGTTGCTATGGGGAACGGAATTGCCATGTTGAAGGGATGAGTGCCTTATTGGCTAAGTCAAGACCCAAAGAGTCTTCATCCCTAAGGTGCACCAGCCACAACAATAGGCCGGAGCTTCTCAAGAACAGAGGCCTCAACAGCATGACTCTAAAGAGAGGAAGCCTAGCTATGTTTAAACTTAAACCAGCTTCCAAAAGGCTCACAGGGAGCCTAGAATACTCAGAACTTCCCAAAAAGCAGCCCTGGAGAGAGGAGGCCTCAACAAGAGGCCTGGCAACACTCTAACCCAACCACTTAGCAATAAAAGCCGAGCTCTAGGAGTGGAGGCCTCAGCATAACGACTCTCCTATCGAGAGGAGGCCTAACAACATTCCACACTTGCAAGGAGGCTCACAGAGAGCCTGCAACCCACAACTGATATCCAGGTGGAGCTCTAGAGAGCAGAGGCCTCAATAAAGGTAACTCTCTTAAATGAGAGGAGGCCTGACGATGCTCATATTAGCCAAGGAGGCTCACAGAGAGCTTGACGACTTAGCAAATAATAGTCGAGCTCTTGGAGTGGAGGCCTCAGCATAACAACTCTCTTATTGAGAGGAGGCCTAACAACATTCCACACTCATGATACCTTGCAAGGAGGCTCACAGAGAGCCTGCAACCCGCAACTTGTTATCCTGGCAGAGCTCTAGAGAGTGGAGGCCTCAATAAAGACAACTCTCTCAAAAGAGAGGAGGCCTGACGACGGCCATATTAGCCAAGGAGGCTCACAGAGAGCCTAACAACTTAGCAAATCATAACCAAACTCTAGGAGTGGAGACCTCAGCATAACAACTCTCTAATCGAGAGGAGGCCTAACAACGCCCCACACTCTAGCAAGGAGGCTCTCAGAGAGCCTACAACTTGCACTCATTATCCAAATGGAGCTCCGGGGAAGCGTAGACCTCAGAAAAATATCACCCTAACAAGAGAAGGCCTAGCAACACTAAAAAAACACTGCTATCAATAAAGCATGATGCTGCTGTTAACAGATTCTATAAATGCAGTAGCCAAGGAGGCTCAAAGAGAGCCTTGACTTGACTTGACGACACTGCTTGAAAAAGCAGGGGCCTCACAGGCATAATGTACTTCCTAAAGCAACGGCTAAGGAGGCTAAAAAGCCTAACAACTCAGCATCACCAGTAGGTGGAGCTCTACAGACGGAGGCCTCAAATATTGGCCTAGCAACATCCAAAACACACCCGTTCAAACAAAGTAGTTACCAAGGAGTCTGACAGAGAGCCTACTACTCAGTAAACTACCTGGAGTCAGCGCATTCACAACCAATATGTAATGACATCATAGGCTGCTGCCTGCCAATGTCAAGTTCATTGTCATGTTTAGACTCATGCTTCAGACACCTAGCATGCCGGAGGCATTCCCCATAGCGACCCCTAGGGGACACAGCGCAAATTCCCTTTCGAAAGGGAACTACATTGCAGTTAAATATCTACAATTAAATACTTCATATTTCTTACCAAATCAGTAACATCGTAATGATCACTGCAGCTCCACAAACCACTCCAATGGATATGTATAATATCACCAGATGTCCTACAAAAGAGTAAAGCATCTGAACAGATTCATTTTCTTCACTTTAGAAAGAGTAATGTAAATATATGAGCTACTCTACCTTTAACAGTCACAGTTACAGCGTCTGATCTCTGAGATCCATGTTGATTGTGAGCCTGACAGTAGAAGCGTCCACTCTGTAGTGCACTGAAACTCTGTCCAGATCCAACAGCTGGGCTTTCATTCTCCTTAAACCAGCTGAAGTTCAGAGCAGGAGGGTTTGAATCACTGCTGCAGATCAGAGTCACTGAATCTCCCGCCCAAGTCTGACCAGACTGAATGATGGACACAGTGACGTTCCTGGGTGGGTCTATAATAGACAAAAGAAAGTGTATTTTAATGTTTTGCTATTGTAAATCCATTAATTTGATGGTTACTACAGTTATTGAATCATCATTAACACACATGACATTTAAAGTCACATTATCAGAGTATTTCTCTCCATGTTCATTGATGGACTTGCACTTGTATTCTCTACTGTCATCAGAGCTGATCTTTGAGATGCTGTAGATTCTTCCAGATCCTACAAACGTTCCTCCTTTAAACCAGCTGAAGTTCAGAGCAGGAGGGTTTGAATCACTGCTGCAGATCAGAGTCACTGAATCTCCTGACACTATTTCACCAGATGGACTGATGGACACTGAGACACTCCTGGGAGCGTCTAACACAGACAAAAGTGTATTTATTTTTTGCGATTGTTAATCCATTAATTTGTTAGTTACCATTTTCTTTATTTTTCGACTTGCACTTGTATTTTTCACTGTGACCAGAGCTGATCTTTAATATCATGTATGTTTGTCCAGATATCAGAAGTTTTGTCTCTTTAACCCATCTGATTTCTGCAGGTGCGTTTGAATCACAGCTCTGAATCTCAGTCACTGAATCTCCTGACAATATTTCACCAGATGGACTGATGGAGATCACAAGATTCACTGGAGGATCTACAGTGGCCTGTTGCACAAAGCCAGTTTCAGTTTCTACCCAGGTAAGTTCAAGATTAGTTTGAGCAAACTCTGGTTTTTCGGGCTCATGAAGGTGGATTGGTTTTTAGCTGGTTTCATTACTATGGTAACTTACGCTACACGGCTAACCTGCTCCGGAGCAGGTTTTATTCTGGTTTAGAGATAGCAGACCAGTGGCCTGTTGCATGAAGCTAGTTGAACAACCTCTGAGTTTCAGAGTAGGTTTGGAGTTGACAAATCCAGATAAATCCAACCTGGTTTAGATCAGGATCAACTGTTGCACAAAGCTCGGTATAAACTTTCTCTGTCAACTCAGGTTTAATCCAGAGTTTGCAAAGCGCATGCACCTGAAAGTGTGACACGTGCGGCAAACAGCCAATCACACGGAACAAGGAGAACGTCAGTTTGATTCACTTCTCGCGAGAGAGCCGCGCAATTCATGTCTCTTCTGAAGATTAAGAGATCGTTATGAAAAATATAAAATTAAATGCATTTACAAAGCAGGAATAAACACTGATGCAGTGAAATTTTGAGAAGGCAGCTGAAAGAAAATATATGACTATATCAATGCATGTGAATCAAACAATAGACCAAATAATTGATATAGTTTCACAAAGAGCTCAAAAGAATACATGTAAGCTTAATCTGTTTAAAAGCTTTATATATTATGCATGTATTATATTTATTTTAATTTAAAAGCAAAGTGTAATATTGTCAATTAATATAATAGGCCTAATTATATGAATATGTCATATGAATTATTCATAATTTTAATTTATTTAATATAAATATAATGAATAATTAGCAGCAAAAGATGAAAAATTGTGTCTAAAATGTTTTCACTATAAACTGATTTAATTTGGAATTGAGAGATACAGGGGGAGTGGCTTTATTGCATCAGATACATGTCACTTTAATCACACCTGATTGGTCGAGTTTGGGTTTGTGATCTCTAAACCAGAATAAAATCTGCTCCAGAGCAGGTTAGCCGTGTAGCGTAAATTACCATAGCAATGAACCCCGCTAAAAACCAATCCACCTTCATAAGCCCGAAAAACCAGAGTTTGCTCAAACTAATCTTGAACTTACCTGGGTAGAAACTGAAACCAGCTTTGTGCAACAGGCCACAAAACTCGACCAATCAGGTGTGAGTAGTGACCTGTATCTGATGCAATAATAAAGCCACTCCCCCTGCATCTCTCGCTCCAAATTATAGTCAGTTTAAAGTCAGTTTATAGTGAAAAAAATTTAGAGACAAAATTGCTCATCTTTTGCTGTTAATTATTTATTATATTTACATTGAATAAATTATAATTATGTATAATTCATGACATATTCATATAATTATTATATTAACTGACAATATTAAACTTTGCTTTTAAATTAAAATAAATATAATACATGCATTAATATATAAAGCTTTAAAACAGGTTAAGCTTACATGTATTCTTTTGAGCTTTTTATGAAGCTATAGCCTATAAATTATTAGGCATATTTCTTTGATTCACATGCATTGATATAGTCATATATTTTCTTTCAGCTGCCTTCTCAAACTTTCACTGCAGCAGCAGTGTTTATTCCTGCTTTGTAAATGCGTTTAATTTCATGATATTTTTCATAACGATCTTTTAATCTTCAGAAGAGAAGTGAACTGCGCGGCTCTCTCGCGAGAAGTGAATGAAACGGACGTTCTCAATAGAGACAGAGCGCATTTAGGCCACGCCCACACCGGGGGGTCTCCATTGACTTTGTATTGCGTGAGGCTGCCTCCTTGTCATTTCTGACTTATAACAACAAAAAAACAGAACAATGCCTTAAAGCTAGTGATGGGCAGATCGAGGCTTCGCGAAACACTGACGCAGTTGAAGCAAATGTGCCGTAATGTGTCGAGGCTTCGAAACAATCTGACACCCGTCTCCACGGTGACCCCTAGTGGTCAGAACAGTGTAAATGGAACAAAACTCAGGCCAAACATGCATAAAAACACCTTTTACAAATGTATTGCAAAAGTTTTACTGAAAGTAAAATCTATGCAATTAACTGATCATCTAATAAGATTAAATATAGAGTGTCTGTATAATATGTGTTCTTTTATCAATTTTCAGGGCTTGTTTCTCTGTTCCATGGCTCAAGCTAAACAGGCAAATAAGAGATTAATAACTACCATTATAGACCCATTTGGAGCAGGCGTCAGAGTTAAGTCACTTGCAGCTGCGCGCGCATAGTGGTTGCAGAAAAATAGCGGTAGCAAGTGGAGGAAAATGTGCAAAATCCAGAGAATAAGAGAACAATGTTTTGTTGTGCCTCTGGATGTCGGAATCGGAATGCAAAAAATATAGTCTTCATTTTTTATAGAATACCGTCGTTGAAGACGTCCTTTGAAGCTAAACGGAGACGTTTATGTTGCAAGTCACAGACTGGACTGATGAAACCTGCAATGATTAGTCTACTATTAAAGAATTTGATGTAAACAGTAAGTCTACATAATATTAACATATGCAGTTCATAGAGGACATACATACATAGCAGTTACAGCAAGAAATAATATTTAAACCTATAACATTTTACATAGATAACTTTTAAACATAGCCTATAATATTTTTAACTCGCAACTGTAAGTTTGTTTCACAATTCTGAGGGGAAAAAGTCAGAATTGCGGGATAAAAACTTGCAATTCTGAGGAAAAGAGACACACAATTCTGTTTTTCCTTCTAAGAAATGTGAGATATAAACTCAGATTTGCGTGAAATAAAAGTCAGAATTGTGAGATATAAACTCAAAATTAACTTTTTATTCTTTTATTCCGTGGCTTCCATAGACTGCTACTGATGTCGTTTTCTGCAACCAGGTAGGCTCCGCCCACAAAAAAACGTCATGGCTGTTTGCAAACACCAAATTGGTCTATTTATTTTAATTATTCTAATGTCTAATTAAAACATCTACAAATGTATAAAACTGATCAGAGATCAGGTAAAACCATAGGGTAAAGCAGGCACGTGCACAGGTAGGGCTCAACCTGTGCAGAGCACATGCCCTTTTTGTCCTTACACTCCGAAGTGCCCTTTTTTGGAGGTGTTTTATTTTATTTATTTATTTTCTTCAATAAATCAATGCTATTGGTCACCCTTTATGTCTGTCTGTCTGATTTACAAATACATTTAGCCAATTAAAGGTATTAAAAAGAGCTTGTGACAAAATCTTTTTGGATCCGCTCAAACTGTCAGTCAAACCTCTTAACTCCGCCCCCTGAGTGCAGCGAACTGAAGTTCCACAGCAGAGCAGCTGAACGTCTTGCAATGGTAAATAAATATCTTGTTGTTTGAATAAGTACAACGTTGTCTTTACGGAAGAAACACTAGTATGTCTATAAAGGCTCATATTTTATGCATTTGAGGCCTGGGACCGGACCGGCGGCGGAGAGAGAGGGAAGGGGCTAGCATTTGCCTGCTAAGTTAGTCATAGCCAATACCCTACAGATAGCCTTAAATAGCCTGTGCATACAGTAGTATTACATCTTTTATAAATTGAGATTTTAGCCAAACGTATTTTACAACAGGAAAAACTGAGCGCTCATAACCTATTGAAGATGACTTAGCCTAATGTGATGCCGTCGTTTTAATGACGGACAAATTGCACATTTGCACACATTCGATGGTCAAAAACCCGGCGTAACTGCATTTGAGTTTGACACAAAGCGAGTGATCCTCGTCAGCTAGGTAAAATATATTTCTAAGAAATTTCTTATTTGATTTATGATGGCTATCTGCTGATACACTTAATTTATTAACATTTAATCATATTATATATGGTCACACAGTATGGTTAATGTTTAAAATGTTAATATGCATTATTAGGGGGGTGCCCTTTTTCAGTTTCAGCACATGCCCCTCAAAAGGTCTGTGCACGGCCCTGGGGTAAAGCCCATAGACACTTGTTCAGTTGTTCTCAATGAATCTGGGTTCACTTCATCATCGCCCTCTACAGGTGAACCATTGAAATTTCGAACTGTTTTGAAACGTTTCGAAACAGTGACGTAATGAAGCCTCGTTTACTGAAATCATGTGACCTTGGTAGTTTGATACACGCTCCGTATCACTGATTCGAAACAAAAGATTCATAAAGCTTCGGAGCTTCATAAAGCAGTGTTTCGAATTCGGCCATCACTACTTAAAGCTGCTGTGTGACAAGGTGTACAGCAAACAAGCTAAAAAACCCAGAACTAAGTTTTTATAAGCTACCGAACCGTAAAAGCCAGCCTTTAAGGAGACAAAGTGGATACACGCAATAAGACGTGAAGCATCAGCAGGAAGAATTGGTAAATTTTGGGATCCTGACACTTTGTATGCCTCAGTAAGCCTACGTGTGCAGTAAACATTTTGTCGCTGTTAAGTCAAATATCCAAATGTCAGTTTTATATATTTCCTGTCGCTGATTACGTTACCCTCCAGTGGGCGTAGTTCTCAGTGTAATATAACATGTCGCGCTCTGTCTCAATCGCCTGTATCCACTTTTTAGTCCTTAAACGCTCGTTTTTTGGGTCGACAGCTTATAAAAGGTTTTTGGTTCTGGGTTTTTTTTTTTTTTTTTTTGTTTGCTGTACACCTTGTCACATAGCAGCTTTTAGACATTGTTCTGTTTTTTGTTATAAGTCAGAAATGACAAGGAGGCAGCCTCACGCAATACAAAGTCAATGGAGACGGTTGGATTGTTTTCCCCCCCGGTGGGCGTGGTTTGTCTCTATGTTCTGTGTGATTGGCTGTTTGCCGCACGTGTCATACTTTCAGGTGCATGCGCTTCAGAGTTACGCAAAACTCTGGATTAAACCTGAGTTGACAGAGAACGTTTATACAGAGCTTTGTGAGCCCGTTGATCCTGATCTAAACCAGTTTGGATTTATCTGGATTTGTCAACTCCAAACCTACTCTGAAACTCAGAGGTTGTTCAACAGGCTTCAGGCAACAGGCTACAGGTGTCATGTAGAATTATTTACAGTACATTCAGTTTTTTATTCATATGTGACTTTTTTTTTTTTTTTTTTTTTTTTTTTTTTGAGTGTACAGAACAGGATTAAGCACTAAAAGGTGAAGTGACAACTACATTTATCTGCAGTGTGTACGTGGCCTACACATGATCTGAATCGTTGTTGCTGTTGTTTTTTCTTCAGACATGATTTTTTGCCAAAGGCCAGTTGCCAAGAGCTCCCACAAAACTTAAAGACCATTTATCAGAGATGTTTTAAACAGTTGCTTTTCAAAAATAAAAAGTCCTTAAATTCATACTCACACGTGACATTGAGCTCAACAGCAGGAGAGATGTGATTGTGTCCGTGTACAGCACAGCTATATCTGCCTGCATCCTCTCTTCTGACTGACTGCAGCAGGAGTTCATTGTTTCTGTCTCTTCTCTCAGTTAATGGCTGTGAGTTTCTGTACCAGATGAATGTTGCTCTGTCAGTCAGAGTGCAGCTGCTTTTACATGTCAGACGGACTGAATCTCCCTCTGTCACTCTCTCAGGAGACTCCACCTGAAGATCTGAACACAACACACACATTATATCTAGTGCTGCTGTCATACACTGATTATTATTCAACATAATGCACAGAAGAAGAGAGAAACCTCATGAAAGTCACCTGTGACAGCAAGAGTCACTCCTGGAACACCAAACCATTTGTCTTTATCAGTGATGAATCTGAAATAGTACACGTGTGAATTCTCCAGTGTCACATGACTCAGTCTGATGGTGCAGTTCTGCTGTTTATCTCCCAGATACTGAAGCCTCTGACTGTATTCAGGGTCCTCAGACAGATCTGGATGTTCTGTATTTCTAACTTGTGTTTTGGTCCAGAACACTTTCTTGATCTTATGTCCAGTAGGGTATGTATAAGTGCAGTTCATTATCACTGATGAGTCCTTTAGTGCACAGATGTGTGAAGGACTGTAACTCACACCCCAACCAGCACTAGAAACCCCTGAAACACAAGTTCATACTAAACAAAGTAGCAGCAGCTTTTGCATAAATATGTGGTATGCAAAATCTCTTGACAGTTTTTTTTAAGTGCTGACTAACCATGAATCATGAGGAGAACGATCAGAAGAGGAGGAGCCATTCTGACTGATGTCACCATAGCAACACCTACAACAAATGAACAGTGGCTTATTTCTAATATATTTAAGTGTGTTTTAATCTCTTGTAATGTTTATAGAACAATACCTAGTAAACATATAAATCAGGGATGGGCAACTTCGGTCCTGGAGGGCCACTGGAGGGTTGTCTGTTTTGGCACTGGTGTTTGAGGTTTAGCCAGAATCATTGGTTTCTGTTTGATTAATTTAACCCCTTTACCGTCACCACATCGCCAACGGTCTCAGATTATAGTCGTTTAACATTCATTGCACATTGAAACCACATTCTTAATGTCATATGGACAAACCGTGTATCATTAGAAAGATTAAAGGCTCCAGTTTTGATAATAGACCACGTTTTATCATAAAACAAGTCATCTCTGCTGCGGTTTATGTGTGTTCACACAGCTCCACTGAACAGCGCCTTTTAGTCCAAAAGTGCGCATCTTTGGGGAAATGATTTATATTTATATTGATTTATTCTTACATTTGCAAAATATTTTGTCATACAGAATATAATTTCTATTCATTTCACACTGAATTATGCAATCTGAAGATCTAAAACAGGGTACAGAGCGATATCTATCTGCCTGTTCTGTTCCGGGTTTTGCATGTGAGTTATATGACTCAGTGAGCGCTGATTTTGTCTAGGGCTGTCAATCATCTTACGTGGCATAATTCCTGCCTTCTGCATGACCACATCCTGTGTAAACTTGCTCCTTCGCAGCTCAGTGAAAAACAAAGCCAAAGAAACGCTTCTACATGTCAAAAATTAAGAAAATAAACACTATTACGATAGTATATGATTTTTGTGTGATTTTCATGCTAATTGGGGTATTTTCATATGAGTAAAGAATGTTTACAGTATACATGCTAAGCAAGTGTAGCGAGCTCCATGTAAAATGGCAAATATAACATATTTCAACAAAATTATGATCAAAATCTATATTAGATCACAATCAGAAGTTTTTACAAACACTTTAAAGTGAATTTTGAGTAAAAGCGTAATATTAATCTTTTAAATTGTGTTACGTATCTTGATGCTAATTGTAGCTCTAATGCACCTGCTGCTCCTGGAGCTATATCTATTTCACGATCTGTTTTGTTAAAAAAAATTTACATAAGGTCACAAGAATATGCTTCTTTTTTTTTTTTTTTTTTTTTGAAAGACTTCAGGTGATAGGTGGATTAACAAATCTAGGATGAAAGCAGTGTGGATGGGCAAGCAATGTCAGAATAAAGGCTAATAATGGCTGAATAAAAACAAAAGAATAATGATAATAGAATAATGAAGATTAAGTTTAATACCGGCAAAGGTGCTAACATTCATTGAGAGAGAACAATAGAATCGTTAATGGGGCAGTTCTCCGTGCCAGACATTAGGGTGTTTTCACACTCGGTCCTTTTCAGGGGTCTGAGCATGGTTTGCATGATTTTTGGCCCATATGTGGACACTCCAAACAATCTCAGACCCCTTAAAAGCGAACCAAACCGAAACCATCTCAGGAGGTGGTCTAAGTACGGTTCGATTTCATTTTACGGTACTTTTTCGCTAAAAACATGCAATCTGAACACAAACCGTTCTGGGCTCACTTGATTTTTCCGTTCGCGAATTCCAATTCAGTTCTCTACAAATTATTTGTTCACAACATACTTGTTTATTGCAATTTTAACTGCTTACAAACTGTATAAGAGAGACGCGCCTGCATGCCTTGTCAGTTTAAATTTTTTTGATATACGGTTTTACGAATAAAACTGTAAGGCAGTGGACCCCCAGCCCTGCACATTTTGTATGTCTCCCTATTTCTGACAGACCTATTTCAGGTCTTGCAGTCTCTACTAATGAGCACATGAGTTGAATCAGGTGTGATAGATGAGGGAGACATACAAAATGTGCAGGGCTGGGGGTCCTCCAGGACAGGTTTGGGAACCACTGCTGTAAGGTATTAGTTGTGTTGTTAAAGCTTATTTATAACACTGTTGAACTTGACAGTATTTTCTCTCTCCTAGTTATTTCTTTAGAGAGCTCAGTTGTTGGAGTTGTTGTATTCAATGAAAAAAACAAAAGCAAAACACAAACCAAAATAAAGTAAAGATGAGTATGACTGATTACACTTTTTTTTTTTTTTTTTCCAAGGTTTCTATAGATATCACAATATATCGTTACTGTGAATTCCTTTAGCCACGATAAACGTGGTGTGAAAAATCTGTTATCGTGACAGCCGTAATTTACATGTTTTTATACTTTTAAAAATTATATTTATATAATATTTGGGGTTTTTTTTATGTTTGAGCTTATATAACTCCATATTAATAACAGTCTGAGTAATTCTGAGTCTTGAACTGTAAACTCCCAGGTGTCAGCTTTCTAAATAAATGTGTCCCATGCTGGCAAAATGAGTCACAATGAGCAAATTTTCAAAAATGAGTTATTGTTATTCTCACGTTCTCTATTAAAAAAAAAAAAAAAAAAAAATAAATAAAATTCAAAATGATGTATGATTGAATAATAAAAAAAAAAAAAAAATCAATGAGCTACACCTGTTTGAAGGCGATAGAGTCAGCAAAATCAGTTTGAGAAAAATCGAGTTTGTGCGCGCACTTTGGATCTGTCAGTCAGCGCGAGTAAGATCGAATTGTTTACATCAGCATGAGTTTGAAAATCACATTTCATTGGTTCAGACTCATGTAATTGAGAATTCGCTATGAATATTCACAAAGTTGGAATGCTGCGCTTTACAACGATTTCAAACTTGTGCTGAGGGAAGCGCCAGTCGTCCAGAAGCGAGTAGAGAAAAACGGCATTTTTTTATGTTCGAAAGAAAAGAAACTCCTCTCAGAAAACGTACAAATAAAGGTACTTTTAGATGTTTAATTGCTATTTGGAGCATTGGGATCACTAGACAGGGGCTTAAAGAACTCGTTTTTGTGAAAACCTCAATTTTGACAAAAATTGACATTTGAAAAAATGACAAATAGAGTACAAGCTGTTGACTCTATGATGGATAAACTTTGCAACTAATCCACGAATCACATGCGTGCCGAACCGTGGGGCCTGGTCAGTATGGAATCTTTTTGAGGTTGTATCTATGGATTCTTATTGATTTGATTATGATTTGCACCTGATGTTCATTTTGTTGATTAGTTTGCATTTGTGTTTAACCCTGTGTTTGTTCAGTTCATTGCCCGTTTTTGTCTACGTACATTTGGTTATGTTCATGGTTTTTGAAGAAGTATAGTCCTGAGTATTTTGTTTTGTTTGAGTTTGTCAATAAAGTGACTGCTGCAATTAAATCCGGCCTTTTTTTCACCCTGCTGCAACCAGCGCTGACAGGATCACAGATCATACCTATATATATATATATATATATATATATATATATATATATATATTTATTTTTTTTTTTTTTTTCATTTTGTGATACCGTGCCCCAACCCTTCTCTTGAGTACACAGTTCAAGCTTTCAGTTCAGATCTACTTCATTAGATACTCAACTTGTGTCTTAATGTATGTTACTGTGGTTTTACCTTGTTCATTTGTTACCCAACTTATGTTACAATACACAATGATACTGGAGCTATTTTAATCTAAGGCAGATTTAAATAAGTATTTGTAACCAAGATACAAAACCACTTCAACGTTTGATCTTAAACCTTATAGTTACCGTCCGTGTGACAACTAGCCCCAGTCTCCGCTATAACATATTTGACTCTTAAGTTCAGTTATTAATAAATGATAATCTTACCTGTTTCACCAACACTCATGACCAGTGACAACAGAACAAATGAACAGAATGAAACCAGCATTGGGGATTTTATGTGGTCAAACAGTTTATATTTAACATGAGGATATGACACTTCACCTAGTGCTCACATAGGTGTAAATAAGGCAACAGGGCAACATCAGAGAAGACATTAGACTAAAGTAACAAAATAAAAGTAATTAATAGAGTAACTGAATATTGAACTTGCATCTTTATATGTAAAGGTTCTCATCATATGATATCTTCAAAGCTTTTTATTCTGACAGTGACCTTGTGTGCTTTCTGGTGTCTCGTGAAACTCGTGAAATATGGCCATAAATACAGTTTCCTCTGTAGCGAGAGAGGTGAGAAAACAAAACTTCACAGCAGCATCTCTCTAGTGTTGACTGTGATCATGTGACCATTGTGAGCGATGAACAGACGAGTGCTGATGTTACAGACCTGTTACTATGACATCTCTAGTTATAAACAGATTTTTGCTGATTTTTGAATTGGTAATATCCCAAAGGGGTCTATATAATACCAGGAATACAGCATTAGTGATGGTATTTGTCTGACTGACTAGTAGCCCCGGAAGTACCAGCTCTTGAAGCTCACATGCACCAAAGATGTAGCAGATGAGGAAACATTTGGATGAATAAAGGGTAATGTAGTTTAAGTTTCTCCTCTAGAGGGCAGTCACTTTAATGTGGTCATTTGATGTTGCCTGCCTTATCAATGCAAAAACATTTTCCATAAACAGCTGCACTTAAAAAAAGTCAAGGGTCATAAGACAATAGAAACATATTTACACAAAACTGAATTTGTTTACTGTTGGTGAAATTACTCTTCTAGTCTAGCGTGTAACTGAATGAAAGTGTTGTTCAGTATCTATTGACTAGTAGTGAGGACATTTTCTTCATTATTGATGATATTGAGAAGACCTGAGTTTCTCCCACTTGACTGATTCTCATATTCAGAAGAGCCCGACTGGTGAACAGCAGGTCTGGGATGGACAGTCTATGTGAAACATTGATTATTTATTATCTGATTTTGAGTGTACAAACTCTTCTGCATGTGTAGTTTTCGATATTTCACTTACTGCGAGTGTGTCGTACAGGTCAGAAGATCTGGACCTGAGGTCAAGAGCTGCATATGTGCCTGTATTGGGATCATTGTTCTACAGGGAAACAGAGAGAAAGATATATGAGCAATATCACACTCGTAGTCGTGCGATATGACTCTATATCAGCACGGCTGTGATTAGGCCACAGGCATGAGGCCGTAGGTCGAGTTAAGGGGATTTCTCATCACAGCACTAGTCAATGCATTTGTCGGTTGTGTCTTATAAGGTGTTGTTTAAATGTACTCACTATCATTGATCGCTTTTCTAAAGCATGTTGGTTGCTACCACTCCCCAAATTACCCACTGCACTGGAAACAGCAGAACTCCTGTGCAACCAGGTCTTCCGATTCTACGGTCTGCCGGAGGACATTGTATCCGACAGGGGCCCGCAGTTCACTTCACGGGTCTGGACAGCATTCTTCAAACAGCTGAACGTCAACATCAGCCTCTCTTCTGGGTACCACCCCGAATCCAACGGGCAGACTGAGCGGATGAATCAAGAACTCACTTTATTCCTACGCACGTATTGTCAACATAACCAATCCGATTGGAGCCGCTACCTAATGTGGGCCGAATATGCTCAAAACTCCCTGCAGAAACCTGCCACCGGCATCACGCCATTCCAACGCATTCTGGGCTTCCAGCCACCTCTCTTCCCATGGTCTGGGGAACCGTCCAACTTACCCTCTGTAACTGAGTGGATGCGCCGAAGCGAGGCGACTTGGGACATGGCACATCGTCACCTGCAAAGAGCTGTGAGGCGACAGGAGGTTCAAGCCAACTGACATCGACGTTCCAATCCTCCATATGCTGTGGGACAGTGGGTCTGGCTGTCCACCAGGGATCTACGACTCAGACTTCCATGCAGAAAACTCAGTCCCAGGTTTGTAGGGCCTTTTCAAATCACAAAACAAATCACACCTGTATCTTTTCGTCTAGATTTACCTGCTAATTATCGTATTTCTCCCACTTTTCATGTGTCGTTGCTGAAACCCTCCGGGGGTCCGAGAGGGGAGCCGGAGGGAGCCGAGGCCCGCAACCCCCCACCCCTGATCATCGAGGGCGAGGAAGCCTACCAGGTTCGAGGACTGCTCGATTCCAGGCGCTGGGGTAGAGGACTGCAGTATCTGGTGGACTGGGAGGGGTACGGCCTGGAGGAGCGATCCTGGGTCAACGCGGATGATATCCTGGACCCATCACTCATTGAGGACGCATCCGGAGAGACCGGCCCCTCGACCACGTGGCAGACCCCGGCGCCCGCTTCCTCGCGTCTGGAGCCGCTCGCGGGGGGGGTCTGTATCTCACACCCCAATCAACATCATAATAACCATAATCATCATAACTGAAACCTCCTGAAACACACATTAAAGGGATAGTTCACATAAAAATGATTGCTTCATAACTACTGACCCCTCATGTTCATCACATTCATTTTTTGTAGAACATTTCAAAAACATTATAATAATCATTATTGATGCACATATTCATATTGTAGATTAATTTCCTTGACAATAATTTAAACATTTAGCTGAAGTTAGTTTCTTTTGTTTTGTTTTTTAGATTTAGTTTACGTTTATTTATTTTGATGATTTTTTTTTTCACGGAAATTTGTTTGTAAAGGGGGTTTTGACAGAGGGTTCAATGACTGCTGGACCCCCGTTGAAGACCCGTGATTTGAAAGAAAGACTTTGATAAGTGACTAAAAACATTAAAAACTCTCCAGCAGGAGCGACTCACCGTGAATCATGAGCAGAAACACCAGAGGAAGAGGAGGAGCCTTTATCAGTGACATCGCTACAAGAACAATAATAAAGTATAACACACACTATCATCATTATAAAAACTTTAAAAACATTTCCATAAAGATTTTTTCATAGAGAAAATGTCCTATTGAATAGGTCAGTGGTTTCTACAACAGTATTAATCAGACTATATTCACACAGTAACCAGTGTAACTCTTACCGTGTTCTGGTGAGTCTCTCCAGCAGACGATAAACTGATGATTTTCTTATGGTTAACACTTATTTTAAAATGCTTGCACAAACAGAAAATGTTTCTTCCTCTTTCTGGACTCCTGCCCACACAAGCAACTCATAGTGTTGGTCCAGATCCGGCCCACATCTGTTACCTGTGGATTCCACGCGGGCCAGATGTGGGCCGACACTATGTTGCTGTCTGGGATTATCAACCAATGGCATTTATTGATATCTAAAAGAGCCATTAAACCCAAAATGTTTAACAATAAGAAATGAGATTTGTCCAACACTTTGATTAATCAATTAATCATGTACACAGATTTATTAACATATAAGACATTTACAGTTTAATTTGCATTTGCACACATTAAGATTGAATGAATGTTCAGGAATAAATCAAATAAAAATAAAACTGGGTTTTTAAAGCCTTTCTTCATGGAAACATTTTCTGAAAAATCATTGAGCAAGATTCTCAGTATAGGAACATGCTGTATACTGAGTAAGACTGGATGTCGACACTTTGACCGCAGACAGACAAGTTATATTTTGACATCCTTGAGAGAATTTTTGCCTTCAGTTTATTGGTGAAAAGAATAGCAACATGAAGTGGTGGGCAGTAGAGGTGGCTGGGACAGGAAATGACCTCATCCAGCATCAGTTCACCCACACATAAGCACCAGTCCATAATGAAGAACACATGTACGACACACAGACAGTGTCTCAATATACGTCACCGATCAAAATTATTTCTCAGCTAATGTTGCTTAATACGAAGCCCATAAAAGGACATGGTGATTGAACAAGAATGAGATGGGAGGAAACATTGTATTTCAATGCTTTTGCATTTGCAAAAGTTTCCTGCATGGGGAATGCAAGAGATTTGAGAGAATAATTTCCATCACCATGTGTCTTCAGGGGGCTCTGTAAATGTTGTTTTAGTCAAACTGATTCAACCATCATGATTGACCTCGTCTGAACACACGTACACAGAAACTGCACTACAAATAATCATGAGACTTTAATAGAGCGAGGTGTACATCAAATTTATTTTATCCACTGTTACACATATACAGATTTCGTTAGAATAACCCAAATATTAACCGAATATTAATAGTAACCCAGCTATCACACATAGTACGTTATTTTATAGGTCTACAATGATCTAGAAATGACGACACACAAGCTCAAATTTGGTCAAACTGATATGGGCTTTTTATTTGCCCACAGAAAACATTTGAAGTCAAAAGTTCAAATCAAGTTTTTTAGACTCACTGAACACCATGTTGTGGGTTCTTGACTCTTTCATTTGTATTCTGCTCTTGTAATATGAAAAAGATCATAGACACTGCGGTCCTGCCATCTGTTTACCTGATTTAATGAATAATAAATAACTGAGCATGCTGAATTGACAACCCTACTTTAAAAACTTTGTTTAATTATAATTTGTTTAGGCCTTTGTCTTCATGATGGTCTCTGTTATCATCATTTGACACGGCTGTAGATCACAGAAGCCTCTTCCACGGTTTCAACATTTGATCGCCTAAAGAACATAAAATAAAAATAAATAGAAACAATGTCATGTATCAGATTACATAAGTCAAATACAGACACCTTGTATATCACATGTTTCTGAAGCCTCAGTGGAACACAAAGTTATTAAGACACTAAATTCTCCTTTCATCATAATCATCAGATGACAAATGTTTTATTTTGGGTGAACTGTCTCTTTAAGCTGGTTCTTCTCACCTCACAGCAGATTCAGGCTGGTGAACCCTGAAATTGTCATACTGGCTTTCGTTCTCCTCTGATCTCTTGGTCTGTTCGTTTTTGTGATGTTGTACAGTTGCGTACTGGATCTCAGTATCTCTGCGATCAGGAGCGTTTCTGTCTCTTCTGGGTTTGCTGAAAGTAACAGTGGCGTACTGAGCATCGTCAAAATCAGCTGATTCAGAAACATGAACGTCTCTCCCTGTTACGTCAGAGTACAGACTGTCCTGCAACAGAAGAAAATTAATTATTATTTACATTTAAGGGCCATTCACGCAAAACGCATTTTTCAATTTCAGTGCAGTACTTTTCCATTGTTTTTCTATGTAAACACACACTAGACAGACGTGTTTGACCATTACGCTCACGTGACAAGGCGTTAAATAAACGCTGCATTCAAAAAAGACAGTAAACTTTTCAAAACGCATCTCTAGACTTTGTTTTTTTTTTTTTTTGTTTTTGTTTTTTTTTGTTCCACTGACTTGTCTCTCAAGTTTTGTATGGATGGCCCTGTCTAAAGAGATTATTCACATGTTGAGTCTGGATGATTTACCTGTTTCACTGTGAGGTCTTCAGCTTTAACATCTCTTCGTTTTCTCCTGATATAACAGACAATAAAATTGTAAGCTGCATTTTAAAGAATTATATTTAATTCCTAATCACATCACGTGACATTTCCACCTGCACTAGTCTGAAAGTGAATAACTATCATATACTCACTGTAATGGAAAATGATTTTAATCAAACTTACATTATAAACAGAATGATGATGATGATGATGAATCCTAAACATGCCACTGTGATCCCCAACCAGACATGCCAACCAACATGATGATGCACTGAAAGATGAAGAATTTGAATTAAGATTAACTCTCAAAGCCACACAACTGTTTTGAACTCTTTATAAAATAAAATCTTCACCTGTGACAGTTACAGCGTCTGATCTCTGAGATCCATGTTGATTGTGAGCCTGACAGTAGAAGCGTCCACTCTGTAGTGCACTGAAACTCTGTCCAGATCCAACAGCTGAGCTTTCATTCTCCTTAAACCAGCTGAAGTTCAGAGCAGGAGGGTTTGAATCACTGCTGCAGATCAGAGTCACTGAATCTCCTGACACTATTTCACCAGATCCAGTTATCAACACTGAGACGTTCCTGGGACGATCTGATAACAATGATCAGATTATTAATTTAGGACCTCTTACACAGTGCTTAATTTGTAAATGAATAATTGTCAGATCCAAAACAACAATTCAAAGCTCTGTGACCGACACATACAACTTCAGTTTTCCCAGAACATACAATAAAGTCACTAAACGGTGACGGCACAACTATAAAAGCATCATTCACAAGTTTCTGCACAGCCCCAACTACTTCCTAATGCAGTGTTTCCCAACCTTATTTATTTATTGCCACAGCACAGATTTGATAAGTAAAAAAACGTCGCTAATGTGTACTTATTCAAATATCAGGGGCACGTTCAAGCTCAAACGGTGCGCAGCGTTTTTCTACGGTAAGGAACGACATGTTTCCTGGAAACGGTGTGCAACGGGGTTTGAGATACGTCTTCTCTTGTCAAAAATGTCAGCCCAATCAGCAGCAGCATGTATATAAACCACGCGGTATTAAAGAGACAGCTCGCACAATGGGTCCAAGTAAAGTCTTTTACAAATGTGTCTGCTGCAGCACGGTATACGCAACAATTGAAGATATTAGAAGACAGGTTTGTCATAAGAGTTTTATAGTAAAAATATAGCATATCAACATGATGATGTAGTTGTTTATATTTTTAGCTTCATTGCAAGGCAAGTTTATTTATATACCAAATTTTATACACAATGGTAATTAAGTGCTTTCTTAATTGGTGTTCTCTTTTATTCTGGACGGCAAGAGCAGTGACTGTAACATCGAGCGTATTTTGCAGTATTAAACACGTATTTATACCGATTTCATCAGGCTCCTTCTCAGCTGCCATAGTTGCAACTCTTGCGTCATCAGAACAGGGTGTTCAACGCACCACCGTTTCTGTTTAAAAAAAAGTTTTGCAATTTTTTGTCAGGGCTGAACGCAGCCCAGTTCTTTATTGACTCCAAACTGCGTGCAGCACTTGATCCACTTAGAGGTGGGCGGAGTTATAAGGTTTGACTGACAGTTTGAGGATCCAATGGAGTTATGAGGCTTAGTCACAAGCTCTTTTAAATACCTTTCATTGGTTAAATATTTGTAAAACTCACATACAGACGTAAAGGATGACCTATACCATTGATTTTTAAAAATAAAATAAAAATTTTGAAATATAGAGATAAGACGTTTTTAACAACATTAATGATATATTCTTATTTGTAGCATTTATTTTATTTATTTTTTAATAATAATTTGTTTACAAATTAAGCACTGCATTTTTAAAATTACTAATATGAAATGAAATTATCAAAACAGAATTAACATCTTATGTTTTATAATAAACTCACACATGACGTTTAAAGTCACTGCAGCAGAGTATTTCTCTCCATGTTCATTGATGGACTTGCACTTGTATTCTCCACTGTCATCAGAGCTGATCTTTGAGATGCTGTAGATTCTTCCAGATCCTACAAACTTTCTTCCTTTATACCAGTTGATTTCTGCAGGAGGGTTTGAATCACTGCTGCAGATCAGAGTCACTGAATCTCCTGACACTATTTCACCAGATGGACTGATGGACACTGAGACGCTCTTTGGTGCATCTAAACAGACAAAAATAAAAAGTAATGAAATTCCAAATATGAATTCAACAAGTTTTTAAAAATAAATGAATCTGTACTCACACATGACATTGAGCTCAACAGCAGGAGAGATGTGATTGTGTCCGTGTACAGCACAGCTATATCTGCCTGCATCCTCTCTTCTGACTGACTGCAGCAGGAGTTCATTGTTTCCGTCTCTTCTCTCAGTTAATGGCTGTGAGTTTCTGTACCAGATGAATGTTGCTCTGTCAGTCAGAGTGCAGCTGCTGTTACATGTCAGACGGACTGAATCTCCCTCTGTCACTCTCTCAGGAGACTCCACCTGAAGATCTGAACACAACACACACATTATATCTAGTGCTGCTGTCATACACTGATTATTATTCAACATAATGCACAGAAGAAGAGAGAAACCTCATGAAAGTCACCTGTGACAGCAAGAGTCACTCCTGGTTTACCAATCCATTTGTCTTTATCAGTGGTGAATCTGAAATAGTACTCGTGTGAATCCTTCAGTGTCACATGACTCAGTCTGATGGTGCAGTTCTTCTGTTTATCTCCCAGATACTGAAGCCTCTGACTGTATTCAGGGTCCTCAGACAGATCTGGAAACTGTTCTGTGTCTTGTTTATGTTTTGTTTTGGTCCAGAACACTTTCTTGATCTTATATCCAGTAGGGTATGTATAAGTGCAGCTCATTATCACTGATGAGTCCTTTAGTGCACAGATGTGTGAAGGACTGTAACTCACACCCCAACCAGCACCATCACCATCACTGAAACCTCCTGAAACACATATTAAAGGGATAGTGTGACAAGCAGGGCGGGGCGAGAGCCGTGAGGGAACAGCGCGAGGCCGGTGGCGTGATTGCTAAGGAGCATCACCTGCGCTTGGCACCAGTCTCGTATCTCTCACGGAGGAGCTCCGGAAGCATAAAAGGAGGAGCGACAACAGTGAAGGACGAGAGAGGACCAGGCCTGAATTTATTTTATGTTTTTATTATGTTTGTGTGGGTGGCAGTTGTCCGTGAGGGACTGCCGCCATTTTACTTTCGTTTCGTGTTTATTTTATATTAAAGTTATTAAATGTTCGCCGGTTCCCCCCTCCTTATTCCCGTATCTACTAACCGTGTTACAGATAGTTCACATAAAAACGATTGCTTCATCACTGACCCCTCATGTTCATCACATTCTTTTTTTCTCTTTTTTTGTAGAACATGAAATGCTGACATTACAAGACAAAAATAATCACTATTGATGCACGTTCATATTTTAGATTCATTTAAGTGAGAATAATTTAAACATTTAGCTGAAGTTAGTTTTTTTTTTTTTTTTTTTTTTTTAACAGAAATTCATTTGTGAAAGGTGTGTTAACAGGGGTTCAATGACTGTCGGACCTCCAAGACCCGTGATTTGAAAGAAAGACTTTGATAAGTGACTAAAAATATTAAAAACTCTCCAGCAGGAGCGACTCACCGTGAATCATGAGCAGAAACACCAGAGGAAGAGGAGGAGCCTTTATCCGTGACATCACTACAAGAACAATAATAAACTGTAAACTTTGCACTGTAAATTTGCAGTAATTAACTGGCAGCAGCTTCACCTGGAAAGTCCTTTCTCTGACACACCCTTTTCAGGTCTTGGAGTCTCCAATAATGAGCTGATGACCTGGATAAGGTGTGTTTGATTAAGGAGACATGCAAAATGTGCAGTGCTGGTGTGCCTCCAGGACCAGGATTGGGAACCACTGCCCTACACTACCCCTACCAATAAACCTACCCGTCACAGAAAACATTCTGCACTTTTACATTTTTAATAAAACATTGTTTAGTATGTTTTTAAAGCTATTTTAAATATGTCCTCATATTTCATGTTTACGTCGTAATACCAGTGTAATACCCATGTCATTATACAAATTTGTGTCCTCATAAATCACAAACACACACACACACACACACACACACACACACGGGTTAGTTGACACACTTTTACTCCAGTTAATATGTATAAAGTTACTTTCTATATAGAGACACATCTTAAAGTCTTGGGTATCACTGTTATTATTTTTTTTTTATTTTTTTCCTTTTGTGACACAGTACCTTTGTCTTCAGTACACAGTTCAAGCTTTCAGTTCAGGGCTCGTATGTATAAAACTTTTCAGAAATGCTCTTAAGAATAGATTAAGTTTTGAAGTTATAAGTTCATTTATAAAGAAGCTAAAAGCAACTTTTAGTAAAGTCTAAGACTGATTCTTAAGTGTTGTGAACCAAGGACTACAACGATGTCAACTCAAAATGGCCGCCCTCAACCTCTGAATCAGCCAATAGCGAGCCTGCAAGGGTGAAGTCACAGCAGCACAACACCAATCATTTAATGTTATTATATATAAAAATCATTTAAAAAGACACTGAAATGTTTTATTTTAAAAAATAGCTTTGCATTGTGCAAAATTATCACAAATCAGTATTGATGGTGTGGAATCTTTTTCTATTGATATACTGTATGTCTCCTCATCTACAGTTGGAGCGATGATGTGTCATGAGTTCATGAACGACTCCAGGGAAGCCCACTATCAACATAAAAGTGGCTTGCTTTTGCCACATGGTTTGATGGTCAGTTGGAAAGTCAATGAAGTGCCATAGAGTAGTGGCCAAATGTGATGTCCAGCCATATGAAAATTGCAGCCTGGTCTCATTGTTAATACGTATAGTATCAATACGTAACTTTCAAAGACACAAAACGTACATTTTTGTACGTTTATAAAGGTGCTAAAACATACAATATTGACATATTTATGGCACTAAAACATAAAAGTACTTAAAATATTTACGAATCTTTCATGTCATAAAGATATATGTATAATTTGCCTTTTATCGTTTTGTAGATAAATGTAAGATCTCTGAACCTTATCCCGAACCTAAACCCATTTTATACAGAATGTTAAAAGAATAAAACATAATGGACAGAAATGTATAGAAAAATGACAATTTTGGTAAAAATATAACATTAAAACGACCTTATCTGAGCCACAAAATCTGTGTATATTAAATATGGAGTCATCTTAGCCTTAACAAGCAGAATCACTGAAGGAAAGAAGAGAACAGAAAGAGAGATGAGCAGAAACTCAAGAACTACAACTGACTTCAGCCACAGCCTTAGATGAAATGGTAACACTTTATTTTAGGCTCTTAACTAGTTGCTTATTAGCATGCATATTACTAGAATATTGGCTGTTTATTAGTAATTATTAAGCACATATTAATGCATGACTTTATTCTACATTCTTAATCCTACCCAATATCTAAACTTAACAACTAACTTACTAACTATTAATAAGCAGCAAATTAGGAGTTTATTGAGGGAAAAGTCGTAGTTAATAGTGAATACATGTTCCCTATTCTAAAGTGTTACCGATGAAATCAATTGAAGAAGAAAATACATTAAATCTCTCAAGATCTCAACAGAGGATGATTAAACAACTCCACAAACAGCATTACCAGCTTCACTTTATTCATGTTAGATATCTACAAAAGTTGTTATTGAGAATTAACAGTGGTTTAACTCTTTTTAATTTGAAGTCACCATAATGGTGATTAGTGTTTCCATTAGTTGGGCTCATAACTCTTATTATACATTTGTCTTTTCTGGCTGCTGTGACAGTGTGTTTGTTAAACACATTTGCAGTAGCAAAAGAAGCAAAAGCAAAATGACATCAGGTGATGATGGTTGTCTGTTGATTTTGTGGTCATCATGAAATGGCCTGATGTCATTTGAACCTAACAATTGTGTTGTGATGTTAATACATCTACATTATAAACCCCGCGTTACTTCAGCATGAGTTCCTGCAGCAGTCAGTTAGAAGATTTTAACAGACATCAGAACAAAAAGTTAGTCTGTGATGACACATACAGACAACAACAATCACCATATGAATCTCAACATTGGTGACAATCAAAAGTGCCATGCTGCAATGCATGCTGGGTGTTTTGTACTATGCTGGTACCCAGCATGCATTGCACTTTTGATTGTCACCATTGTTGAGATTTATTTGCTGATTCTTGATGTCTGTGTATGTCATTATAGATTAATCTTTAGTGCTCATGTCTGTTAAAATATTCTGATTGCTGCAGAAACTCATGCTGTAGTAACACAATTGTTAGATTCAAATGACATCAGGCCATTTCATGATGACCACAAAACAATCAACAGACAACCATCATCACTTAATGTCATTTTGCTTTAGCTTCCTTTGCTGCTGCAAATGTGTTTAACAAACACACTGTCACAGCAGTCAGAAAAGACAAATGTATAATAAGAGTTAAGAGCCCAACTAATGAAACCACTAATCACCATTATGGTGACTTCAAATGAAACACTTTAGAGATAAACCACTGTTAATTCTCAATAAATACTTTTGTAGATGTCTAACATAAAGTCAATCTGGTTAGTTATAAGTAAAGCTGGTAATGCTGTTTGTGGAGTTGTTTAATCATCCTCTGTTGAGATCTTGAGAGATTTAATGTCTTTCATCTTCAGTTGATTTCATCTAAGGCTGTGGCTGAAGTCAGTTGTAGTTCTTGTGTTTCTGCTCGTCTCTTTTTCCGTTCTCTTCTTTCCTTCAGTGATTCTGCTTGTTAACAGCTTATTAAGGCTCAGATGACTCCATATTTAATATACACAGATTTTGTGGCTCAGATAAGGTCCAGTTTAGGTTTACTTCTTTGCTCTTGGCTGACATGTGGCATTGCTGTGGCCTGCTTGTGGCCCAGATCTGGCAAACAGAAGCGGCCCACACAAGGACCGTAATTCATTGCAGCATGTGGGCCAGATCATCACGCCACATGTGCCAGATGTGGGCCGGATCTGGGCCGACACAATGTTGCTATGTGGGTTATGGTTGTATTGTCAGTCGCTGCATAGGAGAAAACGCCTTCTGTGTCACACAGCAAACAAACTAAATATTACAAAATGGTTAAACAATTATAGAAATTTTATTCATAAGGTTTCAGATTGTAGTCTTGTTTAACATTATGTAATACTCCGAAACGAGTTTGCAGCACAAGTCACGAACAGAAATGTTATTTCATATTAAGTAGATGAGTAAACTGCATTTAACCCTTAAATGCATACCTCTGTATCGACCTGGGTCGTCATTCACTACCCTCCTCCTCATTCATTTTTCAAAGTTAGACATCAACCTTCTTAGTATTCCTCAATCAATTCATTATAAAGAATATAACAAGAAAAAAATCATAAAGTTATAAAAGAATGCCTATTTTCTTATTCATTTTTTGTAAAAATTGTATAGGGTCACTAACGACCCGAGGTGTGTATCAGTGTAAGTATATTTTTTTTTTTTCTGCACAACAATAATTGAATCTTTGATGATGGAATAAGTGCAATTCACCTTTATTCCACAAGGTGGCAATGTCTGATACACAATTATGAAGTGACGTTTCATTCAGACAGAAAACGAAAGAATAGGCAAAACATGAAATGGCTCAGCGATTTACTGCAGAGCAAGTACTGAATGCAATCAAATATGAGTGTCAATGTCTCTTGATGGAGAATCTGGTGAAGCTGTCAGTGATCAAAATATTGATTTTGAAGATGTTGAAAATGATAGTCTTGAGAATAAGTTTGAGATTGCGAATGGGCTCATATTCGCGATCTCAAACATATTCTGAAAACTATCATTTGCTGAATGTACTGGGAAATGAGCTTTGACGAGGACAGTGTTGATCTCTGCTCAACATCTGCTCAAACTGAACCCTTCCAAGCTCCAAAAGGTAGCAAAATATTATTTATTTTATTCTTCTGTAATTGTTATTCTTCTAATATTAGATGAGTTTTATATTATCGTGACAGGTAGAGATCCATCCGAGTTAGATATAGATCCGGGTCGCTAATGACCCGAATGTGTAAGAATAGTTGGCGAAACATTCATGCTTTTAAGAGTTAATAAATTTGACTAAAAACATGTATTGATATGACAATTGAATACAACAGATTTAAAACATTAATGCCACGATTTTAATATTAATGGGAATTCATACACATTCACACTTGGAAAAGTAAATGACTTACATTTTATTGCTGTTAATACATAAGTATTTTTACGTTTTAGTGCTATAAATACGTCAATGTTGTAAGTTTTTGTGTGTATGAAAACGTAAGTAAATGTACGTGTGGTAGAATGCCCCAGGTTACTTCACTGTAACCCTGTTCCCTGAAAAGGCGGGAACGAGAAGCTGCGCTTAATACAGCGCTATGGGAACGTCTTTAGTCGTGACCAGCTGTGAATATGTGTAAAACAACGTCAATGAAATTGACCTATATTTATAGCCTACATGACGTCATTGGAATGTGTCGTATGCAAGGCTATAATTAGATGTGCCACAGGTGCATCAGCAGATATTTTGTCTGAAGAGCAGTCCTGGGACATCCCAGTGCGGCAATGAAGCGCAGCTTCTCGTTCCCGCCTTTTCAGGGAACAGGGTTACAGTGAAGTAACCCGGGGCGTTCCCTTTCAAAGGCTACACTCCAAGCTGCGCTTAATACAGCGTTATGGGAACGAGAATACCCACGCCACCGCACTGTGTGTCCAGACCCCCTGGCTGTGAAGGGTGGCCGCCATAAACAGTTGCTCTGACTTACGCCACTGGCTAGTGCGGTGGACGTAGGTCTGAAGAGCACGGACTGGACACAGTCTGTGAAGTCTCTCCTGATCCGGCGTAGTGAACGGCGGAGAGCAGAAGGCTTCGAGAGTGACCGGATGCAAGTTCGAGAAAGGAACCTTAGGCAGATAGTCAGGATGAGGATGCAAAATAGCTTTCACCATTCCTGGGGCAAAGTCTAAGCAGGATGGCACAATGGACAGAGCCTGCAAGTCCCCAATTCTCTTTAGAGAAGATATAGCCATTAGGAAAACCATTTTCAGAGTTAACAGCTTGTCAGAAACTGACTCTAACGGTTCAAAGGGGGTCTCAACCAGGCCCTCTAGGACTATTGCTAGGTCCCATGAAGGGAACCTGGTTCTAGAAGGAGGCTTAAGCCGCCTAGATCCTCGAATGAAGCGAGAGAGCAGGACATGCTTGCCCCAAGGCACCCCGTCAATCAGAGCGTGGCAAGCCAAAAGAGCGGCCACATAAACCCTGAGAGTTGCGGGGCATGTGCCTCTTAATTTTCCCTGCAGAAAATCCAGGACTGTAGCAATCTGGCAGTTAACCGGATCTGCATTGTGTGCAATATACCATGTTTCAAAGACACCCCATTTGTTGGCATAACTTTATCTAGTGGAGGGAGCCCTAGCATTTAAAATGGTCTCAATAACATCAGGTGAAAGCCCTGTGTCCCTCAGTTGGTTCTCCTCAGGGACCAAATATGAAGGTTTCCACATCTCCGTCAGGGGATGAAATATTGTCCCCTGCACCTGAGACAGAATGTCCCTCCTTTTCGGTATCGCCAATGGCGAGCCGTCGAGGAGAGATATTATCTCCGAGAACCATATTCCATTCAGCCAACGCGGTGCTATCGGTAAGAGGCAAGTCCCTTGTTGGCGAACTTTGGCTAGAACTCCTGGGAGCACAGAAACCGGAGGAAACGCATACAGGCGCATTCTGGGCCACGTATGCGCATCACATCCAGACCCAAGGGGAGCTGGGTGACTCCGAAAGAAATAGAGTGGACATTGCGCTGCCTGTTGGGGGGCGAAGAGGTCCATCTCTGTTTCATAAAATCTTTACCAGATTTGTTTGACTACCTCGGGTGGAGTTTCTACTCCGTCGGTATGCTCTGTCTGGACAGATATCTGGGGATATAAATCGCCTTGAGGGACAGGAACTTGTCCTGAGCAGAATGCGCTGCACTAGCCTGTCTAGACGTCGCAAACGCAGTCCACCCTGGTGATTCTATTAGAGGCTACCACAGTAATGTCCACCCGCACTAGGACTTGGTTACCCCTTAACTGGTGGAGGAAGTACTTCAGGGCCAGAAATACAGCCATCAATTCGAGGCAATTGATGTGCCAATTCGAGATGACCTCACCATATCCCTTTGGACTGGACGGCCACCTAAGGCCGCTCCCCAGCCCGTACGGGAAGCGTCTGTTGTTGGCATCTTGCAACATCAACGCATATAGAGTGGGACCCAAGGTGAAGAACTGGGGTCTGAGCCACATAGAAAGTGCACAAAGCATTAGCACGTGACTTACCATAAACATGGATTTTAGAAAGGGCACGAAGCACTCAGCGCGTGCCCTTGCCCTTATTCACCGTGGGGAATTGCTTAGACAAAACCTCCCGGCTTTGAGCCACAACTGAAACAGTCTCATATGCAGAAGGCCCATAGGAATCACCGAGGACGCTGATGCCATGAGACCTAACATTTCTTGATACTGCAGAACAGTGCAATCTTGGCCTAGCCTGACATTGTTCAGGGTGGTCAGAATGGTCTCGACTCGAGTGGGAGACAATTGTGCCCGCCATATGACCCCTAAATATGTCATTCTCTGGGTAGGACAGAGAACACTTTTCTTCTCGTTTAGTCTCAACCCTAGAGAAACTAGATGAGCTAGTACAACATCTGTGTTGTAACGCCATCTCTTGTGACTGTGCTAGTATTAGCCAGTTGTCTATGTAATTCAAAATGCGAATGCCCTGGAGTCACAATGGAGCCAGTGCTGCATCCACGCATTTTGGGTATGTGCGGGGTGATAAGGCTAGGCCGAATGGAAGAACCTGATATCGGTAAGCTTCGCCCCTGAAAGTGAACCTCAGGAACCTCCTGTGCTGTGGCAATATTTCTGTGTGAAAATATGCGCCCTTGAGATTGATCGTGATGAACCAATCGTGATGTTGGATTGCGACACGATCATCTTTACGGTTAACATCTTGAACTTGAGAGCTTTGACTGAATGGTTTAAGCCTCGAAGATCTAAGATTGGACGCAGCCCCTCATCCTTTGTGCTATGGCCCCTTTCTTCAGAAGAGATTGCAGCTCTTGTGACAGTAAAGTCGCTTGCCCCGGCTTCATGGTAGTGGAGACCATGCCGTTGAAACGCGGAGGACGATGATTAAATTGGATTCTGTATCCTTTTTCTACTGTCTTTAGAACCCACGCAGAAATCCCTGGCAGTAGTTACCACGCTGCCAATGGGCACTAATCTTGATACTTCCCTTTGAGGGGATGTTAGATGTTCCGCGTCCTGATGTGTTACAGGAAACAACAGAACACCTAACATTTCACTGAAAACCGCTGCCCCCCGAAGCACCAGAGGTGGCGGGGAAGGAGGGTTTATGTGAAGATATTGAGAAGGGGCGGGTATATTATGAGGCTGCTGAGCGTGACGAGCTGGTCCCCAGTTTTACGAGGGGAAGCACAATTCGCCACAGTCTGCTTTTGAGCCTTCTTAGCAGGTCAGCCTGGTCCACCTGCAACACTGCCATAGTGTGCAGAGCAGTACCAGTCTGACACACTGATTGAAACGCCTTCCCACCAGTATGGATGTTATTATGCATAGCTTGGTGGAGAGTACAGTCTCTTTAAGTGACTATGAGCTCCAGAGAAGAGATAGCTTGCGTCTCCTCGAACTGGAACATCATTGTATAAATCACACACCCTTGCACCCACGATAGTCGAATAAGTTGACATTGAGGGCACAAAGGCACACGAAAAATAAGGTTTTCCCCATGAACGAGTTAACGTCATGGAGGACCTATTTTATTTTTATTTTTCTTATATATATATATATATATATATATATATATATATATATGGCCATTTCACTCACTAAATTTCTCAGAATTAAATGCAGCCAATTACCAGACAAGTAAACACGGTCTGAATGAAAGGCTGTGCTTAAATCATTGTGTACAGCGCAGTACCAGCCTGACTCGCTGTTAAACGCCTCTCATGACGCGCCCCCAGGGGAGAGATAGCATGCGAGCGTCTCTCCGATCTGAGGCAGCATCGTATAAAAGCGTGCCTTTGCACCCGCGATAGTCGAGCGGGCCGACGTCAAGGGTACAAAACACATTTATATTATAAATGTTTTGGGGTCTGCTTGTGTTTCACTGCATGAATGACCGCCCAGAGCAGTTCCTTTCGCTTTATCATCACGGGAGGAATGCTCAGAGACGGACAAACTAACATTCCATTCCATTCCAATGGAAAACACTTCAGTGTCCTCTGCCGAGGCACGCTTCGGTCCCGGTAAAAGGACATCGCGATCCGGAGAGAGAGTGAGAGAGCAATAAGGATGAACCCGTCTCTCGCTCTTCAGCCAGATCGCCACGCGAGCCCCACGATCACATTGTGGGTGCTACCCCTTTGAAATAAGCAAAGTGAACGCGAAGCACTTAAACTGTGAACATTCACAATGCTCGCACTCGCCCTGTTACAACGCAAGGGCAGCGTGCTCTTCCCCAAACAAATAAAACAATACTGGTGTGTGCCCGATTCGGAGATGGAACGCGAACACGGAGACACACACCGTTTGCTTTGTTCAGCCATGACTTTCTCTTAAATATAATATATGTTTGTTCACTTTTCACTTGTCAGACAGAGTTGAAAAAGGAACAAGGGGAGAGAAAGTTCTGCGCACTTCCTGTCAAATCTAACTCCTAACAAAGTAATGAAGGAAGGAAAGAGTTTGAGCAGAGCTGCTTCACACACACTTCACAGTATGGTCTCTGAAGACAAAAGAGCTGCTGATGCACCTGTGGCACGTCTAATTATAGCCTTGCATACGACGCATTCCAATGACGTCATGTAGGCTATAAATACAGGTCAGTTTCATTGACGTTGTTTTACACATATTCACAGCTGGTCACGACTAAAGACGTTCCCATAGCGCTGTATTAAGCGCAGCTTGGAGTGTAGCCTTTGAAAGGGAACCACACTTTACGTAAAAATACACACGTATTCTCATGAGATCACGTTGGAAAATTGACATCTTCAACCTTAATGCAAATATTTTTTAAAAAATGTGTTAAAATATGTAAGCATCGCATATCTGTGCTTGGAGTCACTTGTTTTATTTGTGATAATGAAATGAAATTTCAAATTATTTCAAATTATTTCTGGCCAGGCTGTCATACAAAGACATTATGAACACATGCAAAAACAAGAGGACCAATGAAATATTAAAAACTAAATATGTTGTAGTCAATGTGTGCTTTTTTCTGAGCTTTTTTGTTTTTCTGAAACCTGTAGCTGTAGTTTTCCTCTTTTTTTTTTTTTGCCAAAAATTTTGTCAGATAAATACTTTTACTTAGTGTTTTACACTTTCCTCATATTTTAAAACATTTAAATAATATAAACATATAAAAATAAAAAATATTTTCCTCATATTTTGATGGTTTAAGCAAAACTGTCATAAAAAAAAAAACTTTGCACATGAATTTTGGCCACTATGTTTGGTGTGGTAAGTTTAGCAATATAGCTATTTAAGAGCCTGTTTACTGTGGGCTGATGGGTCCAAATCATCACCAGTTCACTGCTGCATTTTTACAGTCACCAAAAGTAATTACTATTTAATTTCTACAGTCAGAGCATTGATTTGTAGAGTGGGAGAAGTTATTACATTAAAAAGTTTATTAAAATGCATTAAACTTATACAATAATTAATAAGTAATATTTATTAAATTTATTACATTTTTTTAAAGTCATCACATTTCTTATTAGGTCAGTTACAAAAAGAATTGTCAATCAAGTTTATATCGTTTTATCAACTCCATGTCATCATATAACTCTAATACATCTTCATTGGAAAGCGTGCGTCTCTTCTTTGCTGCCATCTTGTTACTCCTAACTAGGTTAAGAGACCTCTCCAGCACTCTTAAATAATTTAGGAGCTAAGACCTCTTGACACTTAGGAACCTTTATGAATCATACTTATTCTTAAGTCTAGGACTAAGAGTAAAAATTACGTAATTTTTAGAATTTTGACACACTTAAGACTAAAATTTTACTCTGAGCGGCTTTATACATACGGCCCCAGAACTACTTCATTAGATTCTCAATCATTCTTAATGTATGTTACTGTGGTTTTACCTTGTTCATTTGTTACCCAACTTATGTTACAATACACAATGATACTGGAGCTATTTTAATCTAAGGCAGATTTAAATAAGTATTTGTAACCAAGATACAAAACCACTTCAACGTTTGATCTTAAACCTTATAGTTACCGTCCGTGTGACAACTAGCCCCAGTCTCCGCTATAACATATTTGACTCTTAAGTTCAATTATTAATAAATGATAATCTTACCTGTTTCACCAACACTCATGACCAGTGACAACAGAACAAATGAACAGAGTGAAACCAGCATTGGGGATTTTATGTGGTCAAACAGTTTATATTTAACATGAGGATATGACACTTCACCTAGTGCTCACATAGGTGTAAATAGGGCAACATCAGAGATGACATTAGACTAAAGTAACAAAATAAAAGTAATTAATAGAGTAACTGAATATTGAACTTGCATCTTTATATCTAAATGTTCTCATCATATGATATCTTCAAAGCTTTTTATTCTGACAGTGACCTTGTGTGCTTTCTGGTGTCTCATGAAACTCGTGAAATATGGCCATAAATACAGTTTCCTCTGTAGCGAGAGAGGTGAGAAAACAAAACTTCACAGCAGCATCTCTCTAGTGTTGACTGTGATCATGTGACCATTGTGAGCGATGAACAGACGAGTGCTGATGTTACAGACCTGTTACTATGACATCTCTAGTTATAAACAGATTTTTGCTGATTTTTGAATTGGTAATATCCCAAAGGGGTCTATATAATACCAGGAATACAGCATTAGTGTTCCCATTTATCCCAAATGGTATTTGTCTTACTGACTAGTAGCCCCGGAAGTACCAGCTCTTGAAGCTCACATGCACCAAAGATGTAGCAGATGAGGAAACATTTGGATGAATAAAGGGTAATGTAGTTTAAGTTTCTCCTCTAGAGGGCAGTCACTTTAATGTGGTCATTTGATGTTGTCTGCCTTATCAATGCCAAAACGTTTTCCATAAACAGCTGCACTTAAAAAAAGTCAAGGGTCACAAGATAATAGAAACATATTTACACAAAACTGAATTTGTTTACTGTTGGTGAAATTACTCTTCTAGTCTAGCGTGTAACTGAATGAAAGTGTTGTTCAGTATCTATTGACTAGTAGTGAGGACATTTTCTTCTTTATTGATGATATTGAGAAGACCTGAGGATCTCCCACTTGACTGATTCTCATATTCAGAAGAGCCCGACTGGTGAACAGCAGGTCTGGGATGGACAGTCTAAGTGAAACATTGATTATTTATTACTTGATTTTAAGTGTACAAACTCTTCTGCATATGTAGTTTTCGATATTTCACTTACTGCGAGTGTGTCGTACAGGTCAGAAGATCTGGACCTGAGGTCAAGAGCTGCATATGTGCCTGTATTGGGATCATTGTTCTACAGGGAAACAGAGAGAAAGATATATGAGCAATATCACACTCGTAGTCGTGCGATATGACTCTATATCAGCACGGCTGTGATTAGGCCACAGGCATGAGGCCGTAGGTCGAGTTAAGGGGATTTCTCATCACAGCACTAGTCAATGCATTTGTTGGTTGTGTCTTATAAGGTGTTGTTTAAAGTTAAAATAACATAAAATAAAGTCCTTGTTTCAGTTCCTTTCAATATAAAAATACCATCTCTACCATCTCACTCATAAAGACAGTCTTTGCTGTCATCTAATGGTGCAATAATGTAACTTTCACTGAAGTCGAAATCACAATCACTAATGGACCCTTTCTCAATAGCAAATACGCAATATTATTTGTATAAAATAAGAACTTTGTACAATAGAAAATAAACACAAGCAAACAGTTCAGCCAAAAGTACAAAAGCAGCACTCTAGTTAGTACAGGATTTCAATTAAATAAAAAAAATAAAGTTATGAAACTTAACTTTGCCCTTAGGCCAAATCGATTTGATCTGGAACACGTAATAGATTAATAAAACAAAAGATTGCCCGTTTGATATACCTAAAACAAATTATACCTCATGTTTAAACACTATCTACATAAGAGTCAGCGGCAAATTTCCGAAGGACTGGCCGAGATGAAGCTGTTCTCTGCGGATACATGAGCGCTGAACAGCCGCTGACAGCCTGGAGCTCACATCTGCGAAAGTGTCGAAGCAAATTTTCAAGTAGGCACTATGTTTAGACCTCAAATATGCAATTTATATATAAACAACTACATTCTTAAAAAATTCTTAAAAGTACATTCCGTGACACAATATCAGTAGTATCTGTAAATTTAGAGTAGGTTTGCTCATCAGCCATTGACGGTTGCTGTGAGAAATGCTACCGGTATAGATTTGGCGGAAACAAGCGGAGTAATACAAATTGTGAAATGGTTACCATGCGATATTAGTAGAACATCACATGGCTGGAAAAGGCTCTCAGCCAATCAGATTCAAGAACCAGAACAAACCCAAATCAAGAAAAGTTGGGACATGTTGTAAAATGCAATAAAAGCAAGAATCTATGATTTGTTAATTCACTTTGAACCTTTTTTAACTTACAAAAGAAAAGATTTTCAAAGTTTTCACTGACCAACTCAATTTTATTTTGTAAATCTAAAGAAATTTTGATTTTGATGTCTGCAACACACTCCAAAAAAGTTGGGGCAGAGGCATGTTTACCACTGTGTCACATCACCTTTCCTTTTAATTACACATTTTAAATGTTTGGGAATTGAGGATACTAATTGTTGCAGTTCTGCAAGTGGAATTTTTGCCCAATCTCGCCTGATACAAGACAGCTGCTCACAATTCTTAAAAAATTGTTGTCTATTTCACCCCGTCCCCAAATTAAAGCCTAGAATTTAAGCATGCAGTTAAGACAGTTGTATTCAACTTGATACACAATAAAACAATATACAGAAAGATTTGTTAACAGAACTGGGAGCTTGTTCAGTTCTTGTGTCGGTAGACTAGATTTCTAAAATGAGGGATGGGCCACAGATCCATGATCCATTATTTTTTGTTTTCTTAATTGTTACATTTGGTCTGTCTTGTTGTCTTGTCTCGAGTCTCGTCTTGTTTGTTATCTTGTGTCTGTTCCTGTCCTGCCCTGTATCCTGAATTCCCTGGCCACTGACTCTCATACCTGGCAGCAAGACTGGGCCATGTCTGAGATCTACAACAAGCTTCGGGTCCCGTGTGCTCCTGCTTATTCTCTCCCTTAGTGCTGCCTCTCCTGTACTCCTGTCCGTTGCCAGCGTTGCCAAGTCTCAGCGGTCATCTTTCCTGTCAGCCATCGTGTCATCTGCCCTACTGTTTGAACTGTTTCACACTTCACTCTCCTTGCTGTCTGTAGTCTTCAGACTTGTTACAGTTTTTTTTTATTCGCTTTGGTACTATTTCCACATGTAAGGTGTACATTTTCAAAACTCTTAGTACAAAACTCCAGACTGATCACACTTCTAACACAGCTAGTCATTCTTTCAAAACTTGATCTCATGCTTTCATTACAGTTGTACACATTTTTATTTACATTACAATAGCATTATGAAAGGCAGTTACCGTGAATGAAACATTTATATAGATGAAACACTTATTTTGTGAAGTGAAAAGAAAACTTTGTGATTTTGTGTATTGTACTAACAATCTGATCTGTTGTGATATTAGTACTAAGAGTTTTGAAAATTGACCAGTTGCTTGTGAAAATTGCACCAAAGCATACTTTCAGTCAAATATACTTAAAATTACACTTAAATAGGCTCTACTTGACTTATACTGATCAACTTGACCCATTAACACTTACTATTCTATTCTATTCAATTCATTTAAAAATGTGCTACGTTTTGCATCTTGATTTTTTGATCATCATTCTGACTTCGATCCGGATCCCTTTTTAATGAAACTTACCCACATTCAAGTGTTGAAAAGAGAATGCATGAAGCTAGAAAGCAGAGGCTCTGTTCTTTCTGTTGATATATTGCATGTTCAGATGTTCATACATCAAAATATTCTGGGGGCCATGAAAATTTGTGAAAATGATAAAAAAAAAATGCTCATGCTGACTGACAACTTTTCTTGCAGAAAAAAACAAAAAACAAAAAAAAAACGCTGGCAAGGAAAGAGTTAAAATACAGTTAAAGGTATATTTCAAGTATAGAAAATAATACCTACATATAAGTATGGTGTTAAGTTCACATAAAGACAACTTAAAAGTATACTTGCAGTATGAAACTACTGAGCGTATACTTTAAAGTGTACTTTCATAAACCAAAAAAAATGTGCTACAAGTATTTAACTAGTAAACTATCAGTATACCTATAAGTTCATTTGTAAAAAAGCTGAAGTACAAATGAAAAACGTAGTTGTAAATTAGTTGTGTACTTAAAGTTTACTACTCTTGCACTTAAAATCTAATTTTATTCTATTATTGATTTATTATAAAAAGCTAATTATATTCTTTTATTGATTTCAATCTGTGTTTTTTGTTCACCTCACCTCATACTCGTGTACTGCAGATCTTCTGCTCTTCATTTTCCTCTGACTGTCAAAATAGGAAACATAAAGTAATTTCATTGTTTTATATAATTAATAATCAAATGTCCTTCTGCATTAGTTTGAAAGTAGACAATATTTATATATTCTTTTATATATTATATTTATATATTATTTTATTTACAGTATAAACAAGATGATGATGATGATGATGATGATGATGATGAATAATCCTCCAGATGCCGCTGCGATCACAATCACATTCCTACCAGCACCATGATGAACTGAAAGAGGAAGATCTTCATGATTAACTCTCCAAACTGATGAATGATGTGAAGATACAGGAGTGTGTTAATAAAAGCTTCACCTGTGACAGTTACAGCGTCTGATCTCTGAGATCCATGTTGATTGTGAGCCTGACAGTAGAAGCGTCCACTCTGTAGTGCACTGAAACTCTGTCCAGATCCAACAGCTGAGCTTTCATTCTCCTTAAACCAGCTGAAGTTCAGAGCAGGAGGGTTTGAATCACTGCTGCAGATCAGAGTCACTGAATCTCCTGACCAAATCTGACCAGACTGAATGATTGACACAGAGACGTTCCTCGGTGGGTCTAAAATAGATGAAAGAAAGTGTATATTAGTGTTTTGCAATTGTTAAACCATTAATTTGATGATTACCACAGTTACTGAACCATCATTAACTCACACATGACGTTTAAAGTCACAGTATCAGAGTATTTCTCTCCATGTTCATTTCTGGATCTGCACTTGTATTCTCCACTGTCATCAGAGCTGATCTTTGAGATGCTGTAGATTCTTCCAGATCCTACAAACGTTCCTCCTTTAAACCAGCTGAAGTTCAGAGCAGGAGGGTTTGAATCACTGCTGCAGTTCAGAGTCACTGAATCTCCTGACACTATTTCACCAGATGGACTGATGGACACTGAGACGCTCTTTGGAGGATCTAGAGGTCCAGAATATAAAAAGAAATAATTGATGAAAACCTTTCGTATTCTAATCAGTTTTGTCTTTGAAACTTTTACACAATCTAAATTCTCTATTATGCAATATCTGATATTTGAATACATTTATTCAAGTGGTCAAAATATGACTGAATCTGTACTCACACGTGACATTGAGCTCAACAGCAGGAGAGGTGTGATTGTGTCCGTGTACAGCACAGCTATATCTGCCTGCATCCTCTCTTCTGACTGACTGCAGCAGGAGTTCATTGTTTCTGTCTCTTCTCTCAGTTAATGGCTGTGAGTTTCTGTACCAGATGAATGTTGCTCTGTCAGTCAGAGTGCAGCTGCTGTTACATGTCAGACGGACTGAATGTCCCTCTGTCACTCTCTCAGGAGACTCCACCAGAAGATCTGAACACAACACACACATTATATCTAGTGCTGCTGTCATACACTGATTATTATTCGACATAATGCACAGAAGAAGAGAGAAACCTCATGAAAGTCACCTGTGACAGCAAGAGTCACTCCTGATTCACCAGGCCATTTACCATCATCTTTATCAGTGATGAATCTGAAATAGTACATGCGTGAATCCTTCAGTGTCACATGACTCAGTCTGATGGTGCAGTTCTTCTGTTTATCTCCCAGATACTGAAGCCTCTGACTGTATTCAGCGTCCTCAGACAGATCTAGAAACTCTCCATTATGTTTTTCCAGTGTTTTGGTCCAGAACACTTTCCTGATCTGATATCCAGTAGGGTATGTATAAGTGCAGCTCATTATCACTGATGAGTCCTTTAGTGCACAGATGTGTGAAGGACTGTAACTCACACCCCAACCAGCACTAGAAACCCCTGAAACACATATTAAAGGGATAGTTTACATTAAAATGACTGCTTCGTTACTGACTCCTCATGTTCATCACATTAATTTTTTTTTGTAGAACATGAAATGCTGACATTACAAGACAAAAATAATCACTATTGATGCACGTTCATATTTTAGATTCATTTCAGTGAGAATAATTTAAACATTTAGCTGAAGTTAGTTTTTTTTTTTTTCTTCGTTTGTGAAAGGTGTTTTGACAGAGGGTTCAATGACTGCCGGACCTCCCGCTAAAGACCCGTGATTTGAAAGAAAGACTTTGATAAGTGACTAAAAACATTAAAAACTCTCCAGCAGGAGCGACTCACCGTGAATCATGAGCAGAAACACCAGAGGAAGAGGAGGAGCCTTTATCAGTGACATCGCTACAAGAACAATAATACAGTATAACACACACTATCATCATTATAAAAACTTTAAAAACATTTCCATAAAGATTTTTTCATAGAGAAAATGTCCTATTGAATAGGTCAGTGGTTTCTACAACAGTATTAATCAGACTATATTCACACAGTAACCAGTGTAACTCTTACCGTGTTCTGGTGAGTCTCTCCAGCAGACGATAAACTGATGATTTTCTTATGGTTAACACTTATTTTAAAATGCTTGCACAAACAGGAAATGTTTCTTCCTCTTTCTTGACTCCTGCCCACACAAGCAACTCATAGTGTTGGTCCAGATCCGGCCCACATCTGTTACCTGTGGATTCCACGCGGGCCAGATGTGGGCCGACACTATGTTGCTGTCTGGGATTATCAACCAATGGCATTTATTGATATCTAAAAGAGCCATTAAACCCAAAATGTTTAACAATAAGAAATGAGATTTGTCCAACACTTTGATTAATCAATTAATCATGTACACAGATTTATTAACATATAAGACATATTTACAGTTTAATTTGCATTTGCACACATTAAGATTGAATGAATGTTCAGGAATAAATAAAATAAAAATAAAACTGGGTTTTTAAAGCCTTTCTTCATGGAAACATTTTCTGAAAAATTATTGAGCAAGATTCTCAGTACAGGAACATGCTGTATACTGAGTAAGACTGGATGTCGACACTTTGACTGCAGACAGACAAGTTATATTTTGACATCCTTGAGAGAATTTTTGCCTTCAGTTTATTGGTGAAAAGAATAGCAACATGAAGTGGTGGGCAGTAGAGGTGGCTGGGACAGGAAATGACCTCATCCAGCATCAGTTCACCCACACATAAGCACCAGTCCATAATGAAGAACACATGTACGACACACAGACAGTGTCTCAATATACGTCACCGATCAAAATTATTTCTCAGCTAATGTTGCTTAATACGAAGCCCATAAAAGGACATGGTGATTGAACAAGAATGAGATGGGAGGAAACATTGTATTTCAATGCTTTTGCATTTGCAAAAGTTTCCTGCATGGGGAATGCAAGAGATTTGAGAGAATAATTTCCATCACCATGTGTCTTCAGGGGGCTCTGTAAATGTTGTTTTAGTCAAACTGATTCAACCATCACGATTGACCTCGTCTGAACACACGTACACAGAAACTGCACTACAAATAATCATGAGACTTTAATAGAGCGAGGTGTACATCAAATTTATTTTATCCACTGTTACACATATACAGATTTCGTTAGAATAACCCAAATATTAACCGAATATTAATAGTAACCCAGCTATCACACATAGTACGTTATTTTATAGGTCTACAATGATCTAGAAATGACGACACACAAGCTCAAATTTGGTCAAACTGATATGGGCTTTTTATTTTCTCACAGAAAACATTTGAAGTCAAAAGTTCAAATCAAGTTTTTTAGACTTACTGAACACCATGTTGTGGGTTCTTGACTCTTTCATTTGTATTCTGCTCTTGTAATATGAAAAAGATCACAGACACTGCGTTCCTGCCATCTGTTCACCTGATTTAATGAATAATAAATAACTGAGCATGCTGAATTGACAGCCCTACTTTCAAAACTTTGTTTAATTATAATTTGTTTAGGCCTTTGTCTTCATGATGGTCTCTGTTATCATCATTTGACACGGCTGTAGATCACAGAAGCCTCTTCCACGGTTTCAACATTTGATCGCCTAAAGAACATAAAATAAAAATAAATAGAAACAATGTCATGTATCAGATTACATAAGTCAAATACAGACACCTTGTATATCACATGTTTCTGAAGCCTCAGTGGAACACAAAGTTATTAAGACACTAAATTCTCCTTTTATCATAATCATCAGATGACAAATGTTTTATTTTGGGTGAACTGTCTCTTTAAGCTGGTTCTTCTCACCTCACAGCAGATTCAGGCTGGTGAATCCTGATATTGTCGTACTGGCTTTCGTTCTCCTCTGATCTCTTGGTCTGTTTGTTTTTGTGATGTTGTACAGTTGCGTACTGGATCTCCTCAGTATCTCTGCGATCAGGAGCGTTTCTGTCTCTTCTGGGTTTGCTGAAAGTAACAGTGGCGTACTGAGCGTCGTCAAAATCAGCTGATTCAGAAACATGAACGTCTCTCCCTGTTACGTTAGAGTACAGATTGTCCTGCAACAGAAGAAAATTAATTATTATTTATTATTCTCATTTAAGAGCCGTTCACACAGAACACGTTTTTCAATTTCAGTGCAGTACTTTTCCATTGTTTTTCTATGTAAACACACGCTAGACAGACGTGTTTGACCGTTGCGCTCACGTGACAGCGTTAAATAAACACTGCATTCAAAAAAGACAGTAATCTTTTAAAAACGCATCTCTAGACTTTGTTTTTTTTTTTCTTTTGTTCCACTGACTTGTCTCTCTTAAGTTTTGTATGGATGGCCCTGTCTAAAGAGATTATTTACATGTTGAGTCTGGATGATTTACCTGTTTCACTGTGAGGTCTTCAGCTTTAACATCTCTTCGTTTTCTCCTGATATAACAGACAATAAAATTGTAAGCTGCATTTTAAAGAATTATATTTAATTCCTAATCACATCACGTGACATTTCCATCTGTACTAGTCTGAAAGTGAATAACTATCATATACTCACTGTAATTGAAAATGATTTTAATCAAACTTACATTATAAACAGAATGATGATGATGATGATGATGATGATGATGAATCCTAAACATGCCACTGTGATCCCCAACCAGACATGCCAACCAACATGATGATGCACTGAAAGATGAAGAATTTGAATTAAGATTAACTCTCAAAGCCACACAACTGTTTTGAACTCTTTATAAAATAAAATCTTCACCTGTGACAGTTACAGCATCTGATCTCTGAGATCCATGTTGATTGTGAGCCTGACAGTAGAAGCGTCCACTCTGTAGTGCACTGAAACTCTGTCCAGATCCAACAGCTGAGCTTTCATTCTCCTTAAACCAGCTGAAGTTCAGAGCAGGAGGGTTTGAATCACTGCTGCAGATCAGAGTCACTGAATCTCCTGACTCCTGATCTCCAGACTGAATGATTGACACAGAGACGTTCCTCGGTGGGTCTAAAATAGATGAAAGAAAGTGTATATTAGTGTTTTGCAATTGTTAAACCATTAATTTGATGATTACCACAGTTACTGAACCATCATTAACTCACACATGACGTTTAAAGTCACAGTATCAGAGTGTTTCTCTCCATGTTCATTTCTGGATTTGCACTTGTATTCTCCACTGTCATCAGAGCTGATCTTTGAGATGCTGTAGATTCTTCCAGATCCTACAATCGTTCCTCCTTTAAACCAGCTGAAGTTCAGAGCAGGAGGGTTTGAATCACTGCTGCAGATCAGAGTCACTGAATCTCCAGACACTATTTCACCAGATCCATTTATCAACACTGAGACGTTCTTTGGTGGATCTAAAAGACAAAAATAAAAAGTAATGAAATTCCAAATATGAATTCAACACGTTTTTGAAAATAAATGAATCTGTACTCACACATGACACTGAGCTCAACAGCAGGAGAGATGTGATCGTGTCCGTCTACAGCACAGCTGTATCTGCCTGCATCCTCTCTTCTGACTGACTGCAGCAGGAGTTCATTGTTTCTGTCTCTTCTCTCAGTTAATGGCTGTGAGTTTCTGTACCAGATGAATGTTGCTCTGTCAGTCAGAGTGCAGCTGCTTTTACATGTCAGACGGACTGAATGTCCCTCTGTCACTCTCTCAGGAGACTCCACCTGAAGATCTGAACACAACACACACATTATATCTAGTGCTGCTGTCATACACTGATTATTATTCAACATAATGCACAGAAGAAGACAGAAACCTCATGAAAGTCACCTGTGACAGCAAGAGTCACTCCTGGATCACCAGTATATCTTCCATCAGGTTTATCAGTGATGAATCTGAAATAGTACATGCGTGAATCCTTCAGTGTCACATGACTCAGTCGGATGGCGCAGTTCTTCTGTTTATCTCCCAGATACTGAAGCCTCTGACTGTATTCAGGGTCCTCAGACAGATCTAGAAACTCTCCATTATGTTTTTCCAGTGTTTTGGTCCAGAACACTTTCTTGATCTCATATCCAGGAGGGTATGTATAAGTGCAGCTCATTATCACTGATGAGTCCTTTAGTGCACAGATGTGTGAAGGACTGTAATTCACACCCCAACCAGCACTAGAAACCCCTGAAACACAACATTCACAGGGAAATGATGAAAATGCCCACAATATAAAAAAATACTATAAAATTTACAGCAACTTACTGCCAATTTAGTTTGCCAGTAAGCCTGTAAATTTACAAAAGTACCGTAAATCATCAACTACAGTTATACTGTAAAATACAGCACACCAGTAAAACAGCAAAACAAGAGCAGCTGTGAATTTACAGTTCTTTACTATAATCTACTTTACAGTATGTTACTGTAATAATACTCTGAATTAAAACCTGTTAATTCACTTCATTTGATGAAACCAACAGTCTTAAATTGGTCAACTGCCGTTTAATTAGGGCTGGGCAATATGGCAAAAAAAACAAAATCTCGATTTTTTTCAGAACAACTGACCGATTCACGATTTCGATTTTTTTTTTTACTGTTTAAATAGTCAACTTGGCTGCAGCAGGCGCAATGATATTACGCAGCGTCTCTCACAAATGTCTCCATGGTTGCAAGGCACGCTCCCTGTGCAAGCAGGGGGTCACAGGCGCTGCATGATATCATTGCGCCTGCTGCACCCATGGTACGGCAGCAAAGTTCCTTGATTATTACGCCGGAATGAGAGTATAGTTCCTAGCCATATCGGCCTAGAAAATCGCAACTTTTCATTTTCCGTCAGTCTTAGTACACGATGTAACTACAGAAGAGTCAAGTTTTAAATAGGAAAAATATCTAAACTCGTTGGTCATTTTTGAGCAAGATGCTAACGGTCTAATCAGATTCAATGAACTATGCTAAGCTATGCTAAAAGTGGTACCGCCAGACCCGGAGATCGGCTGAATGGATTCGAAAACGGTAAAACTCAACTGTTTAACTCTAGGGGAGTTGGAAAATGAGCCTATTTTCAAAAAAAGTGGAGTGTTCCTTTAACAACGGCACATAGGCAGGTGCTAAAGTACTTAGTAAAAACTACACAGTTACTGCCTTTAAATAAAGCAACATGCAACATATTATCAATGTTATTATTCTCAGTGTGTCTTGTTCTTCTCCTGGACTGAAGCACAGGATCTACTCTCCAGCACAATGGTGACCCACAAAACCCAGACAACAGAAACCCTTTAAATCCCAACAAAACATTAACAGATCTCCACTATAATAGTATGTGCAAAAACACATAAAATAACACTGCAGTTTAGCATTTACTCTCCTGATCAGTAAATGAGTTCACATAAATTAATTCATAGAAACGAACTTTTTTCGTTTAGTACATTCAACTCAGATTTTACAGTAAACTATTGGCTTCCAGCCACAGCCTTAGCCTTAGAAGACATTAAATATCTGAAGATCTGATTAAACATCTCTACAAACAGCATTGCCAGCTTCACTTATTAGACTGACTTTATTTCTATCACACGTCTACAGAAGATCTTATTGAGAATTAACAGAGTTTTAGATGTTGATGTTTTATTTGCATCTATGAGTTAAGCAAATAACAACCATAAAAGTTCATTAGCTTGTTTTTCTTTACAAAACTGGTGTTTATGTAAATGAAGAACTACACTTATGGGTAAATCAGATATCAGATAGAAGGTGATGAAATGCAGGAAGCAGAACAATGAACACTAACCATGAAAAACAGTCTGAACTAAATGTTTGCAGCTTCATTATGTCTGCAAAAACCTGAATAATACAGTTTTGTTTGGAAGCAACAAATAAATCTTACTACATATAGTAGATATTTTACCAGTGATTACTTTTTCCTGGGGTTACCAGCAGGTCTAACTGATTAGTCAAAACCTTTCTAATGTTGAGATATTATAAGTCCCATTGTATTTACAGGAGAGACTCACCTGGAATCATGAGCAGAAACAGCAGAAGAAGAGAAGGAGCCGTTATCAGTGGCATCACTGCAGGAAACTAAATCATTTACACAAAAACACGTCATCTTTAGTTTCATAAATACACTTACAACAGCAGTCTATGTTATAAACACTGTAAAAATGATCAAACTATTTTAACATTATTATTGTTAGTAGTTTCCCACGGTTGAAACTCATGTAAAGACGACACTGGGCACACATGAGCTCTGGATGTTCAGAGGTTATTATGAAAGAAAATGTTTCTCAGAAGTTTCTTCTGTGAATGGAGATTCATTAGTTATTCAATATTCATCACTGAACAAGTGTAACTCTTACCGTGTTGTAGTTTCAGACACAGCAAACAGACTCCAGGAGAGTGAACTGCAAATGCTAGCTGAAAATTTTCTTCTGCTGTTTTACAGTTTGTTCCTTCCTTTTTTTTAGTCTATTTTAGTGACTTGCCCCATGCCAACACAGGAACAACCCAAATTAAACTACAGGGACATCCTACTGTAAATGAAACCACTTGCAAAGAATAGAAGATAAAACTCTCTTTAATTTGATAAAAATCAAATTAAACTTTCAGTGTGAAGGGAAACTTCCTGTTTGAGGATGTTTATAAGTTTTTCTTTTTTTAAAAAATATAAGTAGTTCTTCATATTTATAGACAGTAAGTGTTTGCACAATAAGATCAAACTATGTATGTTTACATGAATGTTCAGTAATAGTTTACACCTCTTTGAGGCAGGAACATGCAAATACCTTCCCTTATATAATGGATGGAGTATATATCCCCAAATATATATATATATATATATATATATATATATATATATATATATATATGGATGGATGGATGGATGAATAGAAGGATGGTTGGGTGAATGGATGTGAGTATGTATGTATGTATGGATAGATGGATGGATGGTGTAACCTTGAGACTTTACCTTCACTGCCCTGAAGAGGGAGCTGTTTTCTGACACTGTGTTTGTTCATACATGTGCATTAGGGAAGTGTAACTCTATAAACACGCACGCACGCACGCACACACGCACACACGCACAGCATGTGGTTTGGCTTTTTTCAGTCAACTCATTGTGGTCTTTGTATCAACAGAGTCTCACTCCAGGTTCATGATGATGGTGGCTTTGATGTGTGTTTGGTCTGATTCAAGTCCTCAAGCACAACAGCCGCAGTAACTCAGGTGAGACTACAGAACTAACAGAACATGTACTTTTCTTCAAAACATGTTCTGAAAGAGCCCCTGCCTGACACCAAGATGTTAGCAGCAGATCCTTTAAGTCCTGTAAGTTGCGAGGTGGAGCCTCCATGGATCGGACTTGTTTGTTCAGCACATCCCACAGATGCTCGATTGGATTGAGATCTGGGGAATTTGGAGGCCAAGTCAACACCTCAAACTTGTTGTTGTGCTCCTCAAACCATTCCTGAACCATTTCTGCTTTGTGTCAGGGCGCATTATCCTGCTGAAAGAGGCCACAGCCACCAGGGAATACCATTTCCATAAAAGCAACAATGCTTAGGCAGGTGGTACGTGTCAAAGTAACATCCACATGGATGGCAGGACCCAAGGTTTCCCAGCAGAACATTGCCCAAAGCATCACACTGCCTACGCCGGCTTGCCTTTTTCCCATAGTGCATCCTGGTGCCATGTGTTCCCCATGTATAAGAGACGCACACGCACCCGGCCATCCACGTGATGTAAAAGAAAACATGATTCATCAGATCAGACCACCTTCTTCCATTGCTCCGTGGTCCAGTTCTGATGCTCACATGCCCACAGCTGGCTCTTTCGGCGGTGAACAGAGGTCAGCATGGACACCCTGACCGGTCTGCAGCTATGCAGCCCCATACGCAACAAACTTTGATGCACTGTGTATTCTGACACCTTTCTATCAGAACCAGCATTAACTTCTTGAGCAATTTGAGCTACAGTAACTCGTCTGTTGGATCTGATCACACGGGCCAGCCTTCGCTCCCCACGTGCATCAATGAGTCTTGGCCGCCCATGACCCTGTCACCGGTTCACCACTGTTCCTTTCTTGGAGCACTTTTGATAGATACTGACCACTGCAGACCGGGAACACCTCACAAGAGCCCCACAAACCCAGATTATACAAACACAGAACTGGTCGACACAGACTCCTACTACACAGATGTAGTTTCAGCACAAACACAAGATCGGATCTACACAGAACTGGACACCAGTAGACAGAGTCACGTGTATCAGAGTCTTACAGCAGATTCTGTTCAAGAGTCGATCTATCGATCACTGAATCTTCATCAACAGCCGTAATTAAAACCCTAGATTCCTCTGACAGCTACAATAATCCAACCTATGTCAGCATCAAAAGTTTTTGTATTTTCACAATAAAATAAAACGTATTAAGTTAACTGAATAACTGATGCCTTTTGTTAATAGAGAGCAGAAAAGTTTTAGATTGCAAAAAAAAAAAAAATGTATCTTGAGATGGTATTTTAGTTATTAAATATATTACAGAAATCATTCACATTTGTCTCAGCATAGTTTTGTGAAGCAGAAAGTATTATAAGGTAATAATAATCTCTGTAATCTCTGTTGTATTTATCATCTTCACTTTTGCATTGGTATTTTTGTCTCGCATCTAATAAACATGCATAACCATTCCGAAGTTGTTTCACTGAAAACAAGTTTGATTAGATTTTGCAATTTTGCTTAAAATAAGTAGTCTACTGGAAAACAAGAAAAATACTGATGAAGAAAATGTTTTGCAGTGTCAGTCTGCACAGTGTTACAGTTTTTATTTGGAGCCCTCTGCTGGTCACCAGCGATTAAACCACTCAATGTGCAACACACTTCTTATAAATAAAGCACGAAATACAATATATTATTACCTTATGAAAATTAGAACTTTGCAGAAGATTTTTTTATTTTATTTTAATTTTAATTAATTTATTTATTTGTTTCTTTGGAGCATCCTTATAAGTGTAAAATGGACTTTCCTAATTTTGTTTAAATGTTTGTTCCTGTTCAAACAATACAGAAAAGAGAGGACTGCAACCTTTGGAGGTATTTTATACTGGTGAAAAGTGGTAAGTTGATTGTATTGAGAAATCTCAGTTGAGCTGCCTTTGTACAACTAAAGTCTTGTTTTGGGGTTGAGAAACAGTCCCAAATAGAAAAAGGAAGTGAGAGAAAGACTGACAGACAGATGCGGTTTTATACTTTGCACACCAACAAAAGCGGTTAAAACCATTCAGAATGTGGACAGCAAGAGTCTTGTGTTTCTTCATCTGTACAGGTGAGTTGTAGAGATCACTTTACAATAAAACAACAGCATCTTGATTTCAGACTAACTTCAAAACTATCTGCATCAGTGTTGGGGAAACTGCTTTGAAACTCTAGTTTGGTAATTAGTTCAAGACAAGTAACGCTACTAAAGTAAACTACTTAATCTACTAATAAAACTACTAAACTACTAACTCTAGCTTGGTAATTATAGTTCAATAAGTGCTTAAAAATGCATTACTACTACCTAATCTACAAATAAAATACTTTTTATAATATAATTTATTGCACATAAAATTAGGATCTCAATTAGGGCGGCAGCGTCTGAACAGATCAGTAAATACCACCAATAAAACACAGCAAAAACATTTATTTAACTATTATTATATTATTAACCATGAAAGCCTAGTAAATAATATTAAAACATTAATGTGTATATCACATTAAAAACGTAAAATGTCACGCTGACTTTTTGGTTGAACAGTTCATATTTTGAACGGTCCGAACCGATTCACTAAAATGAATCAAACGGCTTCATATGACAGAAGCTTCATTTGACATCAAGCGATTTTCACATACATTTTATTTGCTGTTAAACTGTACCAAGTTGTAGATCAAAAGGACGAGCTCTTGCTCGGAAAGCACACTGTCACGTCACTGCTAGGCATTGCTAATTGCTAGTCAAATAATCAGCTACTAATCATCTTAAATTTGCCAACTGTCGTTTCACTTGATGAACTACAAAGGGAACATGCTTATGGACGTATTTAACTGCTACTTATTTCTGTCGGTGTAGTACAGAAATCACGATTCAATATCTAACGTTAGTAATTTAATTTTGTTTCCAGATTGTCTATTTTACATTAGTTGTACTGTGATTGGAATATGAGGGAGAAGACTTTTCACGTCAGAAACCCACCTGGCTACGAGACGGCAAGTAATTTGGCAGATCAGATGGATTCTTCTTTGAGAAACTGGTTCAGACCGCTGAATCCAACAGGTGGGCCAGACAACACATCCGCGCGCGTTCTCACCGCCGCCATCTTTGGACAGATCTCAGGTGATTCTGGCTTGTACACCGTCGGCGTGGATGTTAAACTGCTGCCTGATCCTGATACTCAAATACAACTAACTGTCAGAAGAGGTGAGAGCTCTTTAATATAAATAAGGCCTTTTTTTTATTTTTTTATTTTTTTTCTCCCACACATCCCAGCTAACGAAAATGTTATAAGAAAGTTTTGCTAAGTTATGAAAACGTTATTTCTGTTCTCTGAATGTTCAAAACACTTAAAAATGTCTTAATGTACTTTTTTTTTTTTTTTTTATGTGAACATTACTGGAACGTTACATTTTGCAAACATTATAGGATTGTTACTTTTGAATGTTCTCTGAGCGTTCGAAAACAAGTGAAATACAAGCAACATTTAAAAATGTTAGATGAGCGTTAAACTAAAAACTTTTTATGAACAATGTATAGATAATGTTTGTGTGCTGACATGAAGGACTTTTTTAAAGACATTTTAAACGAGAATTTTGAGGAAATACTCTGTTAATGTTACTGGAAGAACGTTTGTTCATAACTTTGAGAGAACCTCACCTGTTCCCTGATAGCTGGGATGACTGAATGCTGAAGTCATGTGGCTGAAGGAGCGAATCTTGAAAGTTTCACGTTCCTTCTCTGCACAGGTGAACCACAGAGACCCACAACATCATTACCAAGAGGTACAAGAGTAAACCAGGAAAAGAATGTTTATTTATTCACACAAAAAACTACTCGTACAATATAATTAACTTAGTTCAAATGATGTGTTTTAGTGATTGTCAGCAGCACGAACAGTCCTGCAAATATCACAACACAAAACTAGGCCAAAAAAGAGATCGATCTGTCTGTCTGTCTGTCTGTGTATCATATTTAGAGCAGAGCACCGATGGTGTGAGGACCCTATTGTAATTGCTCGGTCTATTATTCTTTTTCTCCGAAATGAATCGCAATTTTGAGGGCCTAAACATGCTCAAAAACTCAACTTTGCACACGCGTCAGAAAATTTACGTATGATATGGGTTTCAGAATTAGGTGTGGCGAAATGGCTTGATAGCGCCACCTACAAAGATTTCAATTAAGTGCCCTTCACGCTACATTTCACGTATGAAATTCGGTACTCTACAGTTTTCGCTGAAGGGCGTGTCCGTGGCGGCCTGACAAAATTCGATGTTTCTCCATGAAACAGGAAGCTGTTGTAACTCGGCCATACAATGTCCGATCTGCCTCAAACTTAACATGTCCTGGCCTGAAGACATCTACATGGCAATATTCAGTTATAGTCATAGCGCCACCTGCTAGCAACAGGAAATGACATGTTTTACACTGTGATTAACTCCTCATTGAGATTAAACCAGAACAACATCATATTTGGTCAGTCTAATCTTAAGGCCTTAGCAATGTTAAATTGTGAACTTGAGTTTCCGTTGAAGAGTGTGTCCGTGGCGGCCTGACAAAGTCTGTTTCGCCATGAAACAGGAAGCTGTTGTAACTCAGGCATACAATGTCCGATCTGCTCCAAACTTCACGTGTGATAAGAGTCCTGGTCTGAAGACATCTACATGCAAATATTCAGTTAGTCATAGCGCCACATGTTGGCAACAGGACATGGCATGCTTTACACTGTAATTCACTCACAGAAACACATTTAAATATGCCATGAAGTACCAAACATACTAGAAACACATTAAATCATGCAACACTTGGCTAAACGCTAATGTATGCGATTAACGCCACGAAACAGGAAGTTGTTGTAACTCGGCCATACAATTGCCCTGTCCAAATAGCCACACTTGTGGTCTTTGCACTTGTCTACTTACATGACGTATTTCCTGTATTTGGCTCAAGTGGGCATGAATACTGCAAGTGTGTGTAGAACTTTTGATTATAGTCTTGCAAAAAATGCAAGCGTTTACAGCTTTTTTTTAATTATTATTTTCAATACTTTGCATTTTTTAAATTCACTTCTAAATGTCTTCTAAACTGTCGTTCTATTATCTCCAGTTTCTGTGTCTTATCACACCAGGATCAAGGTCTTCAGGATAATAGAAAGTTATAGGCAGATGAGTTTGATCAAGGTTGGAGCTACAGGAAAGTGGACCTCGAGGGCCAGAGAAAATTATTATTAATTTTTTTTTTTTTTTTTTTTTTTTTTTTTGCAACTTCACTGTATTCATTACACACTGATCACACAGCTTGTTTATACTTGAGAAACTGGATGCAAAAGAAAGAGTCTCTCCTGAGATCTAAATTAATTTCAGGTTAGTCCAGTGCCTTATTTGTTGCTTGATCATAAAATTAAAATCATACAATTCTAAATTAAAGGCACAATTTAAAATGATAGATTGTCATTGCATTAGATAACAAAATATCAAACCATATTTTTTTTTTTTTTCTCAAGAAACTGATTAAATGACATCGGACAAACATGATGAGTTAGTGAAGAGAAAAGATCCTGTAGAGTTTGTTTGATATTTTATCTAATGCAATGACATTCACACATTTTAAAGTGTCCAAATACTCTCTGAGGCCACATGAAAACATAATAACACTATAATATACATTGTTAAGAACTATAGCTGTGGTTATATTGTTTTGAAATGCACAGTAAGGACCTGATGTAGTGATGGATGTGGAAATAAAGGGAAGGAGGAAGTTAAGCATTGCACCATACTTTGTGTCAGTACGGAAGATAGAGATGTTTTCCAATGTTTAAGGATTTTATGTAGTCAAAAAGTGCCGTAAATCTTCACCATGTGGAACTTCATTCTTCTTCTCTGGTCCTGCAATCGTATCGGTGAGTTCAAGATTTGTATGTGTGACTGTTTTACACTTCTCTGATTTTCACTGGTCTTGTATTTCTGCAGCAGTATTTCTTAATACAGTAAATATGCTAATCATGGCTAATGATATTTGTGTTTTCAGCTATTGTTGTAGGAGCTTCAGAGACAATTATAGGGTACAGAGGAGAGAGAGTTGAGATCAGATGCTCATATAAATCTGGATATGAATCAAATTCAAAGTATTTTTGTAAAGGCGAGTGTAAATACATTCCAAATAAAGACATCATGGTTAAATCAGGATCTCCAGCTAAAGACGAGAGATTCTCTCTGACTGACAACAAGACAGCCAGAGTTTTCACCGTCACCATCACTGATCTGAGAACAGAGGATGAAGACCAATACTGGTGCGCTGTGAAGAGGACTTTGCTTTTTACTGACATCTATTCAGAGATTTTGTTGCTGATTGAACAGGGTAAGTGATTAATGTGACTTCTGCTAATTGAAATATAGTGATGTGGCCTAAATTCATATTTGATTTTTTTAAACTATCAGCTCATTTTTAATGACAAGCACATGTGTTTCATCAGGTCCATTGACTCAAACCACTTCACCTGACACAGGTAAACACCTCTCCACATCTCACAGCTGATATTTCTCTCATGTAAACATCTTTCATTTAATTCTGTGAACCAGTTAAATAGTTTATTTTGTCTTTTGTATTTCCAGGTTCATTTGGTATCATCATCGCAGGAGTTTTGGTTTTTCTCCTGATCGGTGCTGTATTGCTTATTGTGGCCGTACGAAAGAAAAAGTTGACATGTGGTAATATATTTTTGAATGATATATGAATACATAAAATCTACATTACACCAGTGAATTCAGACACTGTAGACACTTTGTAGTCCCTAAAACTCAGATTCAGATTCAAGTTCAGATTTTTTTTAGTCAGATTCTTGCTGTCTAAAAACTGAGACGTTGACACAATGTCTGGATTCAAGCTAACATGAAGAACTGAATTCAAATACTGGAAGAAGTTTTGAAACTTAAATAACATTCATCTGTCACAGGTCCGGTCTCCTCCTTCACCGAAGGGCTTCATCTGACATTAAGAAAAGGAGAAGAGGTGAGTCAGGATCATCTTCATTGAACATTTCCATCATTATAAACTGTAGTTCTTCTCAAGTAAAAGTCAAGGTTCACTTTCTTACTCAATAATGATGAAGCAATCATTTCCTCCTTCACATTTACAGAATGAATATGATAAAGGGAACCCAGCTGTCCTGCCGAACTCACACACAGCTCAAAATGATAATATTTCTACAGCAAATGAGTTTCACAGACCTGTGAACACAGAACCAGCCGACACCGACCTCGACTACACAAATGTTACTTCTGCAGTGACAAACAGTCAGAATCTGGATCAGATCTACACAGAACTCAACGCCAGTAGACAGAGTCACATTTATCAGTGTCTTAGAGCTGATTCTGCTCAAGAAAAGTCGATCTATCACAGCATTGATTGAACGACTGACTGAACACTCGTACTCGTACTGTAAAGAGCGACGTTCACCATTTAGGAAATGGCTAATCAGCACAATGACACCATGACACGACTGATTGGCTGATGACCTCACAACAAAACAAACTGTCTCAGTCAGGAAACACTGTTTGAATGGCCGTCAATGGAGAAAGATGCTGTTGAAGCCATATACTGTAGTTACGACGTCTACCAGCAGGGGTTAATTGGTTCCTGCTAACCAGCTAAACCTCAACCACTCGGCAAAAACAGGGTAGATTTGACAAATTAGCTTTTGACTGAGAATCTTTTTATATATATATATATATATATATATATATATATATATAAAAATATACAAATTTACAAAAAACGACAATAGACGGTATATGTGTGTTCCGGTACGTTATGTACAAATGCAAGGAAATGTAAAGTATGGTGTGATAAATAAATAAATAAATGTTGTGTATTGCACATGGTTATTGCCAAGAGGGGGCATTAAAGGATTAGTTCACTTTCAAATGAAAATTAGCCCAAGCTTTACTCACCCTCAAGCCATCCTAGGTGTATATGACTTTCTTGTTCCTGATGAACATAATCGAAGAAATATTAATAAATATCCTGACGCATCCGAGCTTTATAATGGCAGTGATAGGGTTCAATGAGTATGAGCTAAAGAAAAAGCTTCAATCCACATCCATCCATCCATCATAAATATGTTCTCCACACGGCTCCGGAGTGTTAATAAAGGCCTTCTGAAGCGAAGCGATGCGATGCGTTTGTGTAAAAAAAAAAAAAAAAATCCATATTTAAACAAGTTATGAAGTATCGAGCTTCCACCAGACCGCCTTCCGTATTCAACGTATGCAGAAAGTGTAAAACTCTTGCAGTTCACAAAGCTTACGCTACGTCATGCACCTTCCCTATTAAACTTACGGAAAAAGTGTAATTGACGCGACGCCAGTTTACACTTTCTTCGTAACCTGTATACGGAAGGCAGTCTGGTGGTAGCTCGATATTTGACTTCTTAACTTATTAAATATGGATATATTTTTTTTTTTTTTTACACAAATGCATCGTTTCACTTCAGAAGGCCTTTATTAACCCTCCAGAGCTGTGTGGAGAACATATTTATGATGGATGGATGTGGATGGAAGCACTTTCTTCAGCTCATACTCATTGAACCCCGTCACTGCCATTATAAAGCTCAGATGCGTCAGGATATTTATTAATATTTCTGCAATTATGTTCATCAGAAAGAAGAAAGTCATGTACACCTAGGATGGCTTGAGGGTGAGTAAAGCTTGGACTGACAAAATCTGTTTCGCCATGAAACAGGAAGCTGTTGTAACTCAGGCATACAGTGTCTGATCTGCCTCAAACTTCACGTGTGATAAGAGTCCTGGTCTGAAGACATCTACATGCAAATATTCAGTTAGTCATAGCGCCACATGTTGCTGACAACAGGACATGGCATGCTTTACACTGTAATTCACTCACAGAAACACATTTAAATATGCCATGAAGTGCCAAATACTAGAAACACATTAAATCATGCAACACTTGGCTAAACGATAATGTATGTGATTAACGTCACGAAACAGGAAGTTGTTGTAACTCAGGCATACGATTGCCCTGTCCAAATAGCCACACTTGCGGTCTTTGCACTTGACCACTTGTCTACTTGCATGATGTATTTCCTGTATTTGGCTCAAGTGTTCAAGTGGGCGTGAAGACTGCAAGTGTGTGTAGAACTTTCGATTACCCGATGGGACACACTTACAGTCTTGCAAAAAATGCAAGCGTTTACAGCATTTTCTTTTTTAATTATTATTTTCAATACTTTGCATTTTAAAATACACTTCTAAATGTCTGTTCAGTGGTCGCTATGTCACTAACAGTAGACACAATTTTAAAATTATGGTGCTTCTTTAAGTGATAAAAAGCAGTTGCAAATGATGTGCAAAATATACATAGCCTACTTATCTTTGCATCAATAAAATGTGCAACACGTTATATTTTACTACCAAATTATATGTAATATGTAATTTAACTTGCAGTCGAATGTTTTCCTTGACATCTCGCGATTTCGGGGCATGTGAGTTCCCGAACACAATGCATGATGGGATACGCTTAACCTTTGGCCCTTTCATCGCTGCTTGCAGCTTTAATATTATATCCGTTCTTGGTACAGTTCATTCTATCATTCGTTTTGTTTATCTTTCATACTGTCTGTGTGTCATACGCTCTTCTGTGTTTGATTCTATTATTGTTTATTCTGTCTTTGTTCAGTCTGTTGTTCGTACTGTCTATAGTTTGTTGTTCATTTTATCATGCTGATGTTTATTCTGTCATTTGTTCACTCATTCCACTTGTTTATTCTGTCTGTTGTTTATTCAGTCTCTCAATCATTTGTTCCTTCACTCAGTCATGTTTGTTTTTCATTCATCCTGTCTTGTTTCTGTGTATTTGCTCATTACACCATTCAATTTCAGTTTCTATTTTCCAATTATTTGTTCATTCCTTCATTCATTCAGTGGTTCGTAATGTTTTTTTTTTTTTCTCTCTATCATTTGTTTATTAATTCTGACATTTATTCTGTCATTATTTGTTCATTCATTCCACCATTCATACCTTTTAATCATTGGTTTATTGTAACTTTCAGTCTGTGGTTAGTTCATTCTTTCTTTCTATCTCATGTTCTGATCTGTATTGTTTGTTCTATTGTTCATTCTATCTTATCCATGTCTTTTAATCACACACACACACACACACACACACACACACACACACACACAGCTAGATGTGTCTTTCTACAGGTGAGTCGGCTATAGAGGAGTCTTCCTCTTTTCTACACAATCTTCACTCACTCATGCTTAACAGCTATCGTATATATATATATATTTTTTTTTTTTTTTTTTTTTTTTAATCTCCAGTTTCTGTGACTTATCACACCAGGATCAAGGTCTTCAGGATTAATAGAAAGTTATGAGATGCAAAAGAAAGAGTCTCTCCTGAGATCTAAATTAATTTCAGGTTAGTCCAGTGCCTTATTTGTTGCTTGATCATAAAATTAAAATCATACAATTCTAAATTAAAGGCACAATTTAAAATGATTGATTGTCATTGCATTAGATAATAAAATATCAAACCAATTTGCTTTTTTTTTTTTTTTTTCTCAAGAAACTGATTAAATGACATCGGGCAAACCTGATAAGTTAAGTTAGTGAAGAGAAAAGATCCTGCAGAGTCTGATATTTTATCTAATGCAATGACATTCACACATTTTAAAGTGTCCAAATACTCTCTGAGGCCACATGAAAACATAATAACACTATAATATACGTTGTTATGAACTACAGCTGTGGTTATATTGTTTTGAAATGCACAGTAAGGACCTGATGTAGTGATGGATGTGGAAATAAAGGGAAGGAGGAAGTTAAGCATTGCACCATACTTTGTGTCAGTACGGAAGATAGAGATGTTTTCCAATGTTCAAGGATTTTATGTAGTCAAAAAGTGCCGTAAATCTTCACCATGTGGAACTTTATTCTTCTTCTCTGGTCCTGCAATCGTATCAGTGAGTTCAAGATTTGTATGTGTGACTGTTTTACACTTCTCTGATTTTCACTGGTCTTGTATTTCTGCAGCAGTATTTCTTAATACAGTAAATATGCTAATCATGGCTAATGATATTTGTGTTTCAGCTATTGTTGTAGGAGCTTCAGAGACAATTATAGGGTACAGAGGAGAGAGAGTTGAGATCAGATGTTCATATAAATCTGGATATGAATCAAACTTGAAGTATTTTTGTAAAGGCGAGTGTAAATACGTTCCAAATAAAGACATCATGGTTAAATCAGGATCTCCAGCTAAAGACGAGAGATTCTCTCTGACTGACAACAAGACAGCCAGAGTTTTCACCGTCACCATCACTGATCTGAGAACAGAGGATGAAGGACAATACTGGTGCGCTGTTAAGAGGACAGGTCCTGATGACTATTCAGAGATTTTGTTGAAGGTTAAACAGGGTAAGTGATTCATGTGACTTCTGCAAATTGAACTATAGTGATGTGGCCTAAATTCATGTTTGAATCTGGGTTTTTTTTTAACTATCAGCTCATTTTTAATGACAAGCACATGTGTTTCATCAGGTCCATTGACTCAAACCACTTCACCTGACACAGGTAAACACCTCTCCGCATCTCACAGCTGATATTTCTCTCATGTAAACATCTTTCATTTAATTCTGTGAACCAGTTAAATAGTTTATTTTGTCTTTTGTATTTCCAGGTTCATTTGGTATCATCATCACAGGAGTTTTGGTTTTGTTCCTGATAAGTGCTGTATTGCTTATTGTGGCCGTACAAAAGAAAAAACAGACTTATGGTAATATTTTTATGAATACATAAAATCTACATTACATCAGTGAATTCAGACACTGTAGACACTTTATAGTCCCTAAAACTCAGATTCAGATTCAAGTTCAGATTTTTTTAGTCCGATTCTTGCTGTGTAAACAAAACAATTGAGACGTTGACACAATGTCTGGATTCAAGCTAACATGAAGAACTGAATTCAAATACTGGAAGAAGTTTTGAAACTTAAATAACATTCATCTATCACAGGTCCGGTCTCCTCCTTCACCGAAGGGCTTCATCTGACATTAAGAGAAGGAGAAGAGGTGAGTCAGGATCATCTTCATTGAACATTTCCATCATTATAAACTGTAGTTCTTCTCAAGTAAAAGTCAAGGTTCACTTTCTTACTCAATAATGATGAAGCAATCATTTCCTCCTTCCAATTTACAGAATGAATATGATGAAGGGAACCCGACTGGCCTGCCGAACTCACACACAGCTCAAAGTGATAATATTTCTACAGCAAATGAGTTTCACAGACCTGTGAACACAGAACCAGCCGACACCGACCTCGACTACACAAATGTTACTTCTGCAGTGACAAACAGTCAGAATCTGGATCAGATCTACACAGAACTCAACGCCAGTAGACAGAGTCACATTTATCAGTGTCTTAGAGCTGATTCTGCTCAAGAAAAGTCGATCTATCACAGCATTGATTGAATGACTGACTGAACACTCGTACTCGTACTGTAAAGAGCGACGTTCACCATTTAGGAAATGGCTAATCAGCACAATGACATCATGACACGACTGATTGGCTGATGACCTCACAACAAAACAAACTGTCTCAGTCAGGAAACACTGTTTGAATGGCCGTCAATGGAGAAAGATGCTGTTGAAGCCATATACTGTAGTTACGACGTCTACCAGCAGGGGTTAATTGGTTCCTGCTAACCAGCTAAACCTCAACCACTCGGCAAAGACAGGGTAGATTTGACAAATTAGCTTTTGACTGAGAATTTAAATGACTTTTTTTAGTAGTGATGTAAAGTCAGAATCAGAAAGAGCTTTACTGCCAGGTATGTTTACACATATGAGGGATTTGTTCCTGAAGCTTCCACAGCACAAACAGAATGACAGTGACAAGAGACAGGTAATAAAAATAATAAATATAGAACAAGTAAATAGGAAATAACAATATACGTTTATATTATATATATATATATATTATATATATAATTTATTATATACAGGTGCTGGTCATATAATTAGAATATCATCAAAAAGTTGATTTATTTCACTAATTCCATTCAAAAAGTGAAACTTGCATATTATATTCATTCATTACACACAGACTGATATATTTCAAATGTTTATTTCTTTTAATTTTGATGATTATAACTGACAACTAAGGAAAATCCCAAATTCAGTATCTCAGAAAATTAGAATATTGTGAAAAGGTTCAATATTGAAGACACCTGGTGCCACACTCTAATCAGCTAATTAACTCAAAACACCTGCAAAGGCCTTTAAATGGTCTCTCAGTCTAGTTCTGTAGGCTACACAATCATGGGGAAGACTGCTGACTTGACAGTTGTCCAAAAGACGACCATTGACACCTTGCACAAGGAGGGCAAGACACAAAAGGTCATTGCAAAAGAGGCTGGCTGTTCACAGAGCTCTGTGTCCAAGCACATTAATAGAGAGGCGAAGGGAAGGAAAAGATGTGGTAGAAAAAAGTGTACAAGCAATAGGGATAACTGCACCCTGGAGAGGATTGTGAAACAAAACCCATTCAAAAATGTGGGGAAGATTCATAAAGAGTGGACTGCAGCTGGAGTCAGTGCTTCAAGAACCACTACGCACAGACGTATGCAAGACATGTCGCATTCCTTGTGTCGAGCCACTCTTGAACAACAGGCAGCGTCAGAAGCGTCTTGCCTGGGCTAAAGACAAAAAGGACTGGACTGCTGCTGAGTGGTCCAAAGTTATGTTCTCTGATGAAAGTAAATTTTGCATTTCCTTTGGAAATCAGAGTCCCAGAGTCTGGAGGAAGAGAGGAGAGGCACACAATCCACGTTGCTTGAGGTCCAGTGTAAAGTTTCCACAGTCAGTGATGGTTTGGGGTGCCATGTCATCTGCTGGTGTTGGTCCACTGTGTTTTCTGAGGTTCAAGGTCAACGCAGCCGTATACCAGGAAGTTTTAGAGCACTTCATGCTTCCTGCTGCTGACCAACTTTATGGAGATGCAGATTTCATTTTCCAACAGGACTTGGCACCTGCACACAGTGCCAAAGCTACCAGTACCTGGTTTAAGGACCATGGTATCCCTGTTCTTAATTGGCCAGCAAACTCGCCTGACCTTAACCTTATAGAAAATCTATGGGGTATTGTGAAGAGGAAGATGCGATATGCCAGACCCAACAATGCAGAAGAGCTGAAGGCCACTATCAGAGCAACCTGGGCTCTTATAACACCTGAGCAGTGCCACAGACTGATCGACTCCATGCCACGCCGCATTGCTGCAGTAATTCAGGCAAAAGGAGCCCCAACTAAGTATTGAGTGCTGTAAATGCTCATACTTTTCATGTTCATACTTTTCAGTTGGCCAAGATTTCTAAAAATCCTTTCTTTGTATTGGTCTTAAGTAATATTCTAATTTTCTGAGATACTGAATTTGGGATTTTCCTTAGTTGTCAGTTCTAATCATCAAAATTAAAAGAAATAAACATTTGAAATATATCAGTCTGTGTGTAATGAATGAATATAATATACAAGTTTCACTTTTTGAATGGAATTAGTGAAATAAATCAACTTTTTGATGATATTCTAATTATATGACCAGCACCTGTGTGTGTGTGTGTGTGTGTGTGTGTGTGTATATATATAATATACAAATTTATAAAAATCACCAATAGACGGTATATGTGTGTACTGGTACGTTATGTACAAATGCAAGGAAATGTAAATAAGTATGGTGTGATAAATAAATAAATGTATAAATAACGTTGTGTATTGCACATGGTTATTGCCAAGAGGGGGCATTAAAGGATTAGTTCACTTTCAAATGAAAATTAGCCCAAGCTTTACTCACCCTCAAGCCATCCTAGGTGTATATGGCTTTCTTGTTCCTGATGAACGTAATCGATAAATATCCTGACGCATCCAGGCTTTATAATGGCAGTAACGGGGTTCAATGAGTATGAGCTAAAGAAAAAGCTTCAATCCACATCCATCCATTATAAATATGTTCTCCACACGGTCAGGAGTGTTAATAAAGGCCTTCTGAAGCGAAACAATGTGTGTAAAAAAAAATATGAAGTATCCAGTTTCTGCCAGACTGCCTTCCGTATTCAACGTATGCAGAAAGTGTAAAACTCTTGCAGTTCACAAAGCTTACGCTACGTCATGCGCCTTCCCTATTAAACTTACGGAAAAAGTGTAATTGACGCGACGCCAGTTTACACTTTCTTTGTAACCTGTATGCAGAAGGCGGTTTGGTTCTTATAGTTCTTATAGTGGTATGATTAAAGACAACTTTATCATGTGAATTCACAGTAAAACAAGAGCAGTAAATTACTGTGATGTCAGCATCATTTTGCTGTTGATTAACAGTAATTTGTAAGAAAATGACCCAGCATGCATTCATTTCACTGTACATTTCTGCTACAGTAATTTATTGTAAAATAATACTCTTTAATCCATTTTTTTTTTACAGTGTGGGTTAATTTGGACAGGAAGAGGTTTAGGATTATGGTGTTGAAGGCTGAGCTGAAATCCACAAACAGGATCCTCACACAAGTCCCTGGTTTGTCCAGATGTTTTAGGATATGATGCAGTCAACATGGGACTGATGTGTGGAAATGCTGTACATGATAGATTTACACCAAGAGCTGTTTTTTTCTAAAACACAATTCCACATCTAAAGGAATGGTAAGGTCAAAAGCCAGGTCATTGTGTTTTTCATAAGATATGTTTCCATCCACCTATTTTTATGCACATTTTGGAATATTGGAAAAAACCTGGATGGAAATGCCAAGTTGTGCATTAAATGTATGCGCTCAATTGAAACTTTTTATCAAATATGAAAACATGCGCATAAACTATGATGGCAACACATTTACCGAATAAATTCCTCGATGCACATCAAAAAAGTCATGTGACTTTGTGATGGGACGGCATAAGTGGACTAACCAGCGGATCGATCTTGTTGCACAGCAGCTGTTTGGTCATGTAATCTCTGAGCCAAAGTCTGTCGTCAAAGTGGTTCGGTATAATTCCCTCCCAGAACTGTCTTACACGACTGCATTCTCAAACAGCAGCATCTTCCTCTGAAAACAAGACAACTTTTTTGTGTTTCATCTGTTTTCATCTGTTTCATTAATTTATTATATACAAAATTATTATATACAGTGGCTTCTACTGCAGCAACTTACAGTTTTCTTAGTGATATTTACCGTCAGTTTATCAGGAAGTGATCATTTTGTTCTCTTTGTCTCACTGATGAAAACGCTGCTTTATTCACAAGTGTTTTATGTGATATTCCAGTTTTGTGCGTGAGTAAATTCACAACTTTGGATAGAAACAGCTGTACATGTACTTTGTCATATCAGTCATTATGAAGTCTTGACACCGTGCATCACTGCGCCATTATCTTGTTTGTTTCTGTATCCTCAGTGATGCAATAAAGATGAAGTGTAATACTGGTTCATTTTCTCATGTTGTCCATCAGAGATCAGAGAAGGAATCAGTTGCTGTACATCCTCAAGACTTTTCTTCGGGCACAAAGGAATATGTTTGTTTTTTCCTTCACTGTTTTAAGCATTTTTCATTCTGAGGTACTCTATACTTTAAGAGCTGTTTCTACTAGATTTAACCCATAAAAGTTTCAATTAATGTATTCAGCTTGATTCAGTGATGTTAATATTTTATAATAATTAGTTATATTTTAGACTTGAATAAAGCCAGTTCATTTAGATTTACCATTCTTTCTAGTGTAGGCCTTTTGACACTCAATGTCATGAAAGAGACAGTATTTCACCAAAAAATATTATATCCAGTGCATGCAATTTTATCAAGTGTGTTAAAATCAATGCGCGTTTGTAAATACATATTTGAGGTGATTATAGTGAGTTTACTGTTGAACACGAGAGGAACACAGTTACACGACTGACCTTTATATGACACTAGTGAAACATCACAAACGTGCTCTCTTAAGATGTCCTGTAGAGCTGATGTGGTTAGAGAGACAGAAGGGGAAGGAAATGTTCATTTTAGTACCCGGTGCCACATTGTTCACTCAGTACGGAAGAGAACGACAGTAACGTTTGTCACACAGAATTCGGTCTTTTATTTCAGTAAATCGCTTGTCAAAGTTCATCATGTGGGACGTTCTGCTGCTCTTTTCCAGCATCTGTACAGGTGAGTTTGAGACTCTGAGCTCTTTTACACACAGTTTGACATGATCTCTTGATTTTCCTCTGTTATCACATGATCATCAGACTCATATGAATGATATTTGTAAGTTATTATTCTGGCCTGCTTATGTCTCTTGCTCACACGTAACAGCTCTATATAATGATATTTGTGTTTCAGCTGTTGTTGTCGGAGCTCCAGATACAGTTACAGGACACAGAGGAGAGAGAGTTGAGATCAGATGCTCATATGAATCTGGATATGAATCAAATTCAAAGTATTTTTGTAAAGGAGAGTGTACGGCTGTAAATAAAAACATCATGGTTAAATCAGGATCTCCAGATAAAGACGAGAGATTCTCTCTGACTGACGACACGACGAACAGAGTTTTCACCGTCACCATCACTGATCTGAGAACAGAGGATGAAGGACAATACTGGTGTGCTGTGGTGAGGACTTTGTCTTTAACTGATGTCTATTCAGAGATTATGTTGCAGGTTAAACAGGGTAAGTGATTCATGTGACATACAAATGTATCTATAGTAGAAATGTGGATGGAAATGGGTCAGCAGCTTCATGTTATTATATAGCTGCCAATAAACTGCTTAATTCATGGTTATATGCAGATTTCAGATGAGTGCTAAAATATATATGTAATAACCAAATTGAGGTTTATCTTTCCTTTCAACCTTCAGATAAAAAGGCCACTGAAGTTTCAACGATCAGCTCATTTTCAGTCAGGAGTGAATCAGAAATGAATCCGTCCAGCAGAATCAGACCATCAGATCTCCTCAACAGGTCACTTCATCTCTTTCTTACACTCTTCCTGTCAACATCTTTTAATCATTTAATATTCTTTATATCTGGATGATGTCTGTTATTTCCTCACCGGACACAGGTGAACGTCTCTCCACATCTCACCGTCCGTCAGAACAGGAAGTCAAAGGTCTGACAGATGGTTGTCATGGCAACATGACTTTCAATAAGCCTCATATCTTATGATTTAGTCACTTATTTTTATTTTCTGATTCTTCTGACTGTTTCCTCTTGTGTTTTTCAGCTTCAGTTGTGATTATCGTCACTGCGGAGGCTTTGGTTTTACTCCTGATAGCAGTTCCACTGATTATAGTGGCTGTACGAAAGAAAAAGAAGAATAAAGGTAATATTTTACACTAAATACTCGGATGGGTTTGGGATGATATGTGTGAGTATCTGAATTACAGGATCTTGTAATTATGAACTATAAGATAATTGAAGAAGTGAATATCTAACGTTGATCTATTTCACAGGTCTGCTGTCGTCCATCGAAGTGTTTAATCCAGTGTTTTATGAACAGGTGAGTGATCAGAAACTGATGATTATGGTTATTCATTGAACTCAAGGTGTTTTACAGCAGTAATTGTGTTAGCAGTTTCTCCAAAAACAGATTTTATTTCTGGCTCAACACTGTAATGACACTGAAACAGAGACTGTTTTTACTGATCTTCAGTACCTTGACATTGAGTCTTCAGCAGCTTGTGTGTGAATGATTATATTTATGTGTTAAAACTGTAAATAGAGTTATTTTCTCTGTTAACTAACTTAATAATGTTTCCTGTGACTGTAGATCAAAGACACTGTAATATAATACACTATAATATAATAGTCATATTTCTAGTTTGTTTTTTGATCTGTTTCTCTGTTCTGTTCATGTTTGAGTTTCTTTGTCGATCTTCTAGTGTTTATTAGTTCAGTCCTCCCTCGGTCTCTCCCTGTTTGTTTCTCTGGTTTATAATTGACTGTGTTCGTTTGGTTCAGGTGTGTCTTGTTAATTACTTCTCCTCAGTTCTCTGTCTATTTAAGCCCTCAGTTTCAGTTGGTTTCTTGTTCTGCGTTGTTTGTCGTGAGAGTTTAGTTGGTTGTGTTTCTTTCTCCTGTAAATCCCTGTGAGTTATAATTAAAGACTGTTTCAAGGATCCCTCGTATTCGTGAGCTATCGACTACAGCCATCAGTGAACATAATATAATACATTTATAAGCATATTAAAAACCAAGAGAAACCATCCTTCTCGTTATTATTATTTTATTGAATATTAGCATATATTACCATGTTATTATATATTATATTATTATATTACCATAATAAATCATAATCAAGCTTGTTTTGTCTGCTTTTTTTATTGTGATTATCATTGTTTCTGCAGTTTTATAGTTGATCTTGATATGTTTACAGTTGACTTTCACAAATATTTATCATATAAATATGTTTTTTTTGTTTGTTTGTTTGTTTTTAAAAATCTGAATATGTCTCATCATGAGAAACTTGCATTCTGCAATTTAATAGACAAATTACACCATATTATTCTGGATTGCAAGTGGGACATATATTTTATTTCATTATTATTGTTGTTGTTGTTATTATGTATGTCTGTAGTTATTAATGTGTATATTGTCACGTTTAGTCTGTTTTGGTTTGGTTTTCAAACACTTTTGTGTCCTGTGTTCCCGCTCATCATTTGTTGTCATGGTTATTCATTGCGTTATTTAATTAGTGCACACCTTTTTTCATTTGAGTTGGTTATCTTGTGTATTTAAGACCTTCAGTTCTCTGTGTTCATTGTGTCGGTTGTGTTTTAGCACACACTGTCACATCGATATCTCTTTTGTTCTGAGTTATTAAAGCTTTGAACTCTCATTCTTCTCCTTGTCTTCTTTATGGACCCAAATTGTGACATATATCATTTCCTCATTAGATGTTCAGTTCAAGGTTTATCGGGTTAGTTTCATCTGTTCACTCCTGCTGGTTGATGTTGAAACTACATTAATCTGCTGCCAGAGAGCATCTCTCTCCATTCATGACCATTCAAAAGTAGCTGCATATTCTGATAAATCATTGCAAACCACATATAAATATCTTGTCTTTTAAAACAATGCTAATGCATAGCTTTATCAACATAATACTCAAGAAGAGTCGATCTATCAGCATTGATCAAACGACTGACTGATCACAGAAGCCCCATCAACAAACGATCAATAAACTTTTGCTGCGTATGCTTCATGTATCGAATGGTAGTCCTAAATAATCTTGTAGGTCTAAAATATGTAAAAAAGTGTAAATAAAATCTTTATCTTTGTCTTAAACTCAAGTAAACATGCTGTAAAAAGTGATTGGGGAGTGGCTAATCAGGTCACTAATAAGCTGATGACATCACATGAAAACGAGAACAGACAGGACAAATGTAAGACCATTTGATACTTTAAGAGCCTTAACAGTAATATAATAAAATATTTACAATTTAAATATTGCAAATGGGGAAGAAAAAATGGTTTGAATGGCCGTCAGTGGAGAAAGATGCTTTTGAAGCCATATGGTGTAGTTGCGACATCTACCAGCAGGGGTTAATGGGTTCTTGATAAACTGTAAGAACTTGGCAAGAACAGTGAGAAGTTCACGCAGCCATCTTGACAAATTTGATAAATTAGCTTGTTTTTTCTTCAGCCTCAGTAATGCAATAAAGATACAGTATGGAATTGTAATATACTGTATATGGTTTGGTTCAGTCAATGTTTTATTTTCATATGTTGTCCATCAGAGGTCAGTGTGGAGAGTTGCTGAAACTCACTGTAGTCTTTAATCGCACTGAAAAAAAGCTAGTTTCATTTGGCATTAAAAAACACATAAAAGTTTTACTTAATACATTTTTTTTCAGGCTGAAAGGAATAGGTTTAATGAAAGATGCATTTTCCATTCTATCATTTGTGGTAGGCCTATAAAAACTCTGTTGTCATGAAAGGGAGCGCATGAAGCGTTTTGGTACAGGATGGCCGAAAGAGATTTTCTAAAAATATGAATGGTCCAAAGTTCTTTTGATTTGCTTTCCATTATGACACAATACAAAAAAATAAATAATAATAATAATAATAAAAATACTGAAAAGAAAAAAAAGAAACTTCACTGCACAGAGGAAACTGCTCTGAACTAAAGAGCTGATTTCCTGTGTTTCACTGAGATGCATTTTCACACGCAGTGCCCCTCAACATCATACACACTTACAGGCCTTTGACCTTCATCACAAGAGACGAGCATTTATATCAGTGGCGAGCGTTGACATTTTTTATCGGGGTATGCTGGGTGCTCATCCGCCCCCCTTTTTCCCTGTGACATAACCACAAAACCAACCATTAAACCGTACGGTACATAGGCTACGGCCAATTTGCGTTGTCATTTGGTCTTTTGGAGAACTGTAGACAAGCACGGTCAGGTTTGTATAAATTTTATTCTTTTAATGGCAAAATTCCATGTTCACAAATGTAAGCTTTCCTGTAAAAAATCCTGTTTCAAGAAGGAAATGGAGCTTTTTATTAACTCAAACCAATTTTCTATGAAGGAAAAAGCAGTTCAAACTTTGGAAATTTGTAAATGTCTCAATATCTTTATATAGATCTACATTAAAGGGTTAGTTCACCCAAAAATGAAAATAATGTCATTAATTACTCACCCTTATGTCGTTCCACACCCGTAAGACCTTCATTCATCTTCAGAACACAAATCCATTGGCTCAGTGAGGCCAGCAATGTCACCAAACTTCTCAAGATCCAGAAAGGTACTAAAAACGTATTTAAATCAGTTCATGTGAGTTCAGTGGTTCTACACTAATATTATAAAGCGACGAGAATACTTTTTGTGCGCCAAAAAAACAAAATAACGACTTTTCAGCAATATCTAGTGATGGCCGATTTCAAAACACTGCTTCATGAAGCTTTGAAGCTTCTGTTTCAAACTGCAAAACTGCTGAAATCACGTGACTTTGGCGCTCCGAACCACACAATTCGAATCGAAAGATTCGTAAAGCTTCGAAGCAGTGTTTTGAAATCGGCCATCACTAGATATTGTTGAAAAGTCGTTATTTTGTTTTTTTGACAAAAAGTATTCTCGTCGCTTTATAATATTAAGCTAGAACCACTGAACTCACATGAACTGATTTAAATATGTTTTTGCACCTTTATGGATCTTGAGAGGTGACGGTGACATTGCTGGCAATAGAGGCCTTACTGAGCCATCAGATTTCATCAAAAATATCTTAATTTGTGTTCTGAAGATGAATGAAGGTCTTACAGGTGTAGAACGACATGAGAGTGAGTAATTAATGACATTATTTTCATTTTTGGGTGAACTAACCATTTAAGCCCACTTACTGTGCAACTTTGTTACATTTACGATGTATTTTCTTGTATACTCTATTATTTGTAACATACTCTTTTTTTTGTTTAACAAAATCCATAAGCGAACACACTCAAATACAGATCTAAATCAGAGACAAGTAAGAATTTACACTATGGTACATGTCGTTTTAAATGCATGCGAACCTTATTTGTGTTACGGGTTGCTTGCGCAGGAAACACACGACGAAGGAGAATGGAGATAAGATAAGTCTTTTACTTGAGAAATCCAACAGGTACAGGAAGGCACGCAACACAACTCATGAAAAACGAGACCGGACAATGAACATAGGAGAAACAGGAACTTAAATACATGGAGCAACTAACCAAAATGACAAACAGCTGTGACAATCAAGTTAGTGTCCATGGTGACTGATGGCGGGAAAACAGAACAAAGGAGATCATGTGACATGACAAACAGAACGTGACTGAATCTGTAACAATTTGTAAATGAAATTCATTCTCTGATCCTTTTTTTGTGAACTCGTCTATGAACTTCTCATAGAAGCTGTCAGATGTCTTCAGTTGGTGCAGCATCCGCTTTTCAATGGACATCAGAGCAAGACCACTCATGCACAGTTGTCCTATCTTAATCCTTTTCAATGCAGAAAATGTTCTTTCTACTGACACAGTAGTAGATGGCACCGTTAGAAACAACTCACAGAGTTTGTACAGTTGGGTCATGCTGTTAAAAAGGCCAGTGGAACACATGAACAAGGTCAACTCAGAGACGTTTCTCTTTACAAGTTCAGGGGATGCATATAATAGTTTCAGCTCACAGCACAAAAGGACATCATTGAAAAAATTTCTCTCAAAGAGTTAAAGGGATAGTTCACCCAAAAATGAAAATTCTATCATCATTTAGTCACCCTCAAGTTGTTCCAAATCTGTATAATTTTCTTTGTTCTGTTGAACACAAAGGAAGATATTTTGAAGAAAGTTTGTAACCAGGCCGCTTTGGAGCACCATTGACTTCCATAGTAGGAAAAAAAAACTACTATGGAAGTCAAAACTGTTCAGTTTAACACATTCTTCAAAATATCTTCCTTTGTGTTCAACAGAACACAGAAAATTATACAGATTTGGAACAACTTGAGGGTGAGTAAATGATGACAGAATTTTCATTTTTGGGTGAACTATCCCTTTAAATGCAGTCTGGAAAGGCCTTATCGTACTCCATGAATTTAGAAGAATCCAACAGGCTAAGAAACGCCAGTTTCTTCTCCATATGCAAATCAATGGCGTCTAAAGTTTAAAAAAAAAAGATCTTTATACTGTTCCTTTTTGTCAGCACGTCTGTTCCTCTTTGAAGTGTCAAGATGTTCCTCTACAAACGCAAAGATGCGATCAAACTCCCCTCATTGTCTTTGCAAGTACTCAACTGTTTTCTTCATTTCCCTTACACAAAAACCAACGTCAGAGCCCTTTGATTGGAGTATGTGGAAAAGCACATCTGTATGAGAGAAAACATCAGAAAAAAATTTGGGGTCTTGAAAATCATGCAAAAATCCCCCAGTTGACAGAATTGATTTTTCGTCCCAATCTAATGGGTTGTTCACTATGTAGAACTTTTGCCTGCACGCCATTTAGTTCACCTGACATGACAGACGCAGCATCATATGTTTGGCCGACAAGCTTGGAGCCGCATTCATCCTGCTATGGCAGAAAAAACATGTTCTGCTAAGGCAGCGGTTGATCAGACAGCACTCATGACAAAACATAACCAACTCCACCTGATCATCTTTTCTCTTTGCTTGTCTGGTTGTTATAACTCAGTTACAGCAGCCAAACAAAATCTAATATTAAAAAATCAAGAGTCAAGAGCCCAACTAAAGCAAACCCTGATCTCCATGATGGTGACTTAAAAATTGTGATTTTCTCCTTTGGTGATTCTGCTTGTTATCATCAGGTGTCTTCAATAACGGTCAATCATCAGTCAATCAATCACTTAATTATCTCATTAACTTAAACACTGCTTCAGTGTTCATTTAACACTCTTATTTTAACACTCTTGAGTATGGTCTCACATACACTGCCAGGAGAGTTCATTTAACACTGGAGTTATTGCTGTGCATGTTTTGAAATTGGTGTATAAGAAAAAGCAGGGGATGTATGCTTATGATTATTATGATTATTCTTTTGTAATTATTTTATTGGTTTTAAAACCACAATGTTTCACTACGCTGGCAGAATATAAAACCAAGAGGCCAGAGCAGATTCTTAGAAAAGATATTTTTGACATGATTAACATACTCTTCCTGATCTGATCTGAACTTTAGTATTAATATCGGCAAAGCTCGTGCACCGGAGGAGCTCTTGCATCTCACTCGCTCTTCTTCTCTTCCTTTGATCTCCTGCAACATATATTTGGTTAAGGACTTGTTTATTGTTACTTTCTTACTTATTATTAAAAGCTGATTATTACTTACAAGTTGAATTAACAATTCATGATTTTATTGTTTTTATTATGCATTTTATTATAAAATCATTTTTAATTCATCACGTCTCCATCTGACTGGATTTCACTGCACCAGAAATATTTTTAAAAATGTAATTTAGTTGTATAAAAGGGCATCAGAAAGCAATTAAACATGTTAAAGACAGAACAGAAACAGAGAGGACAGGAAACAGGTTGTGTTTCATGAATTCACTGCTAATTTCCTGGTCAAAACTGAGAGGCGTTTTCACACCAAATGCCACACGGAAACACAGACACACAGTCACTGAACAGTAGAGTTTGACTCTCAACACGTGAAACGAGCAGCGAATGTATTATTTTATTCTCCACTGATAGATGAGAGCAGTATTATTGGGTATTTGAGTTTTCAGTCATTTGAGGAACTGCTCAGAGTTTCTGAACTGAACTGATGAAGAAATGAAGTTCCCGCTGACAGTTTGTGTGCTTCTGCTGACGGGTAAGAGCTCAAGATCTCTAATACAAGTGTTTATTGTCCATTATTATGGATTGTTTTATCAGTGTACATGAGTAAAGCAGTGTGTGTGTGTGTGTGTGTGTGTGTGTGCAGTGATCAGTTCACTGTCTGTGGACATTACAGTGAGAGGAACGGAGGGAGAACCAGTGATTATTAAGTGCCCTTATGCAGAAGGTTATAAAAACTATTTCAAATACTTCTTCAAAGGACCTTTCAAAAAGAGTGTCCTTATACTACAATCTGATGGAGGAAAGTCTAAGGGCAGATTCTCACTGCAGGATGATCATAAGAGATCATTTACAGTGACCATCAGAAACCTGAAGATGGAAGATGCTGGACCGTACCGTTGTAGAGCTGGAGCTGAACACTACAAAGAAGTCAATCTTATTGTGATCAGAGGTGCCTGATGTTAATTATTAAACAACAATCTGCTTCATCATTCATGTTTATGCTTCATGCTGTAGTTAATGATTGTATTATTAATGTATTTGTTTCATTTGTACGGTGTGACCTTGTTTCTCAGCTCCACAGAGGCCAAGACCTGTCCAGATCTTTACCTCCACCTTCTATCCAGGTGCCTGATATATAATATTAATCTTTCAGCTCAAGTTTCTCTTCACATAAATCCATGATTATGTGCATTAATGTGTCAGTATAACAGCTCAGTCTTTATTCCCCTTCAGATCAAACTATCAGCTCATTTTCAAACACGCCGCCCTATCTGAGAACATCAGACACAAACCCACAATCCAGCAGCATCACGATCACAGACCACCAGATCATCTCTTCAACAGGTTCATCTTCTGACCTTCATCTGTCAGTGATATGTTTTATTTAATATAATAATAATATAAACAAAACTGTATAGTATGTCTATCATTTACTGCTGACGTCTTCACCTGACACGTCTCTCTGGACTATATTTCTCTCACATGAAGTGAACTTCACATCACACCATCCATCAGAACAGGAAGTGAAAGGTCAGACATATGGTTGCCATGGCAACATGACTTTCATTAGACCTTATATTTCTTTATTTCATGCAAGTCTTTGATTTAATCATTCTGTAAACCAGCTTCTGTTCTGATTCTTGTGGTTGTTTGCATTTTTATTGTATTTCAGGCTTGTGTTTTTCAGCTTCAGTTGTGATTATCATCACTGCGGAGGCTTTGGTTTTACTCCTGATAGCAGTTCCACTGATTATAGTGGCTGTACGAAAGAAAAAGAAGAATAAAGGTAATATTTAATACTAAATAAGTCCTTTTGATGTTTCAGCATTTTTAGAATACAAAAAAAGACTGAAGATTACCTAGAGTTGGGTTTAGGATGATATGTATGAGACCTGAAATAAAGGATCTTATAATTATAAGCTATATGATAATTGAAGAAGTGAGTATCTAACGTTGATCTATTTCACAGGTCTGCTGTCGTCCATCGAAGTGTTTAATCCAGTGTTTTATGAACAGGTGAGTGATCAGAAACTGATGATTATGGTTATTCATTGAACTCAAAGTGTTTTACAGCAGTAATTGTGTTAGCAGATTTTATTTCTTAATGATACTGAAAGAGGGACTGTGTTTGCAGTGATTTTTAGTACTTTGACATTGAATCTCCAGCAGCTTGTGTGTAAATGATTATATTTATGTGTTAAAACTGTAAATAGTTATTTTCTCTGTTAACTAACTTAATAATGTTTCCTGTGACTGTAGATCAAAGACACTGGACGTCTCTGTAATCCAGAGGACAGAGACGCAATAACAACTGTATTTTACAGCTGTGGTTCATAAACTATAATATAATATAATATAATATAATATAATATAATATAATATAATATAATATAATATAATCTTCATCCTTCTCATCATTTCCATCGTTTTAATGAACATGAGTCATAATCAAGCTTGTTTTGTCTGTTCATTCTAGAGTTCAGAAGGATCAGATTCATCTTCATGACTTGATTATTTGGTCTTTTGTGTTTTTATTGTTAATGTGGCAGTTTTACATTTGATTTTATGTTTACAGCTGAAGTACACAAATATGGATCATGTAAATTTAATAAATATGTTATTTTTTAAAGCTAAAAAGTCTCATGGGATTTTTTCATTCTGCTGTTTAATAGACTGATTAAATCCAACGTGATCTCATGAGAATACGTGTGTATTTTTACGTAAAGTGTGGTTCTACCACATGTACATTTACTTATGTTTTCATACACACAAAAACATACAATACTGACGTATTTATAGCACTAAAAAAGTCAAAATACTTACGTATTAACAGCAATAAAATGTACATCATTTACGCATCCAGGTGTGAATGTGTATGAATTCCCATTAATATTAAAATCGTGGCATTAATGTTTTAATACTGTTGTATTCAATTGTCATATCAATACATGTTTTTAGTCAAATTTATTGAATGCAGTTTACTCATCTACTTAATATGAAATAACATTTCTGTTCATGACCTGTGCTGCAAACTCGTTTCGGAGGATTACATAAAACAAGACTACACTTTGAAACCTTAAAATGAATAAAATTTCTGTAATTGTTTAACCATTTTGTAATATTTAGTTTGTTTGCTGTGCGACACAGAAGGCGCTTTCTCCTATGCAGCGACTGACAATACAACCATAAGACACACCAGAGCACAACATAAATTCACAAATCACATCAATTTTATTTGTTCGCTGTACTCCAGATCTTTAGAATCCATATGTTTGTAAGGAACAGATCCAAATGTAGCCCTTTATCCAGCGATCTTCATCTTCATTCTCAGCAGTGACCGTCACGGCCAAAGCCCGCGCTCATTATGATTCAAATTTGAAAGTAGCGCCACCCTCGAGAACCTTTATTTTTCAGCAGTTTCATTATTATCAAAAGACTTTTCTGATGAACTAAAATGTATTGTTGAGAAAGGGACCAAGTATCTGACTGAAAATCTACATTTTAAAATCACTATGCGATGCAAATATATTTAAACTACTTTGGTTTTGTCCATGACAGGGTGGACATATTTTGTGGTTTTCTCGTATATTGTCTGCTTGCAGGTAATTTATAAAAAATAAAACAAATATGAAGTTAAATGGAAAATCTCAGCTTTTTATTTTGGAAATGCTAATGGATAGCTTTATCAACATAATACAAGTAGGCCTTTTTGCTTCAGTTAAACATGAGATGTCTTTGACACACACTTGCCAAACAGGAAGTGAAACTACAGCCACAGGAAGAGCTTTGAGGCTTCAGCTGAACACACAAACTTAATTTCCCATAATGCAACTCTTCTCCCAGAGCTCATATGATGGAGAAAGAGTGATCTTACTGTATTATTTACATTTTCTGTAAACAGTGTTTTCTCATGACAAGCTTTTTTATTCACCTCAATGCTTTTTCATTTGTCCTTTTCAATCAGAGTTTCGCAAGGATTGTTTCTTTAAAATATTTGACTTTTCTCCATAAGTGGATGATGATTAACATGTAATAATGAAATTAGTGTATAAGAAAAGGGGAGGGAAATGTATACTTATTAATATGATTACTCTTTTATGGTTATTTTCATTATTAATCATTTCAAACATATTATTTTTGTATTAATCCATTTATGAATGATCTATTGTAACTTTTGGTATAATGTACGCATACTCATATACAGTTGCAAGAAAAAGTATGTGAACCACTTGCAGAATCTGTGAAAATGTTAATAATTTTAACAAAATAAGGGAGATAATACAAAATGCATGTTATTTTTTATTTAGTACTGTCCTGAGTAAGATATTTTACATAAAAGATGTTTACATATAATCCACAAGACAAAAAAAATAGCTGAATTTATTAAAATAACCCCATTCATAAGTTTGTGAACCATTGATTCTTAATACTGTCTGTGGTTACCTGGATGATCTACGACTGTTTTTTTGTTTTGTGATGGTAACCACACACAGTATTAAGAATCAATGGTTCACAAACTTTTGAACTGGGTTATTTTAATAAATACAGCTATTTTTTTGTCTTATGGATTATATGTAAACATCTTTTATGTAAAATATCTTACTCAAGACAGTACTAAATAAAAAATAACATGCATTTTGTATGATCTCTCTTATTTTGTTAAAATTTTGCACATTTTCACAGATTCTGCAAGTGGTTCACAAACTTTTTCTTGCAACTGTATCTTATTCAAACCAGACTTCTGCTTTGACAAAGTACATGTCTGAATTCTGCTGTCACTTCTCTAAAAAGTGAGACATGTTCCCCTGCACAAAGTCTGGCATCTGGTTTAAAATTAACTGCTGCATGAGTTTAGCGTAAAGTCCAGACATGGTGAAGATACGTATTAGGCTCTCGCTGCTTCTATAGTGTTAAAACCACAATGTTTCACTACGCTGGCAGAATATAAAACCAAGAGGCCAGAGCAGATTCTTAGAAAAGATATTTTTGACATGATTAACATACTCTTCCTGATCTGATCTGAACTTTAGTATTAATATCGGCAAAGCTCGTGCACCGGAGGAGCTCTTGCATCTCACTCGCTCTTCTTCTCTTCCTTTGATCTCCTGCAACAGATATTTGGTAAAGGACTTGTTTATTGTTACTTTCTTACTTATTATTAAAAGCTGATTATTACTTACAAGTTGAATTAACAATTCATGATTTTATTGTTTTTATTATGCATTTTATTATAAAATCATTTTTAATTCATCACGTCTCCATCTGACTGGATTTCACTGCACCAGAAATATTTTTAAAAATGTAATTTAGTTGTATAAAAGGGCATCAGAAAGCAATTAAACATGTTAAAGACAGAACAGAAACAGAGAGGACAGGAAACAGGTTGTGTTTCATGAATTCACTGCTAATTTCCTGGTCAAAACTGAGAGGCGTTTTCACACCTAACACCTCACGGAAACACAGACACACAGTCAGTGAACAGTAGAGTTTGACTCTCAACACGTGAAACGAGCAGCGAATGTATTATTTTACTCTCCACTGATAGATGAGAGCAGTATTATTGGGTATTTGAGTTTTCAGTCATTTGAGGAACTGCTGAGAGTTTCTGAACTGAACTGATGAAGAAATGAAGTTCCCGCTGACAGTTTGTGTGCTTCTGCTGACGGGTAAGAGCTCAAGATCTCTAATACAAGTGTTTATTGTCCATTATTATGGATTGTTTTATCAGTGTACATGAGTAAAGCAGTGTGTGTGTGTGTGTGTGTGTGTGTGTGTGTGTGTGTGTGTGTGTGTGTGCAGTGATCAGTTCACTGTCTGTGGACATTACAGTGAGAGGAACGGAGGGAGAACCAGTGATTATAAAGTGCCCTTATGCAGAAGGATATAAAAACTATTTCAAATACTTCTTCAAAGGACCTTTCAAAAAGAGTGTCCTTATACTACAATCTGATGGAGGAAAGTCTAAGGGCAGATTCTCACTGCAGGATGATCAAAAGAGATCATTTACAGTGACCATCAGAAACCTGAAGATGGAAGATGCTGGACCGTACCGCTGTAGAGCTGGAGCTGAACACTACAAAGAAGTCAATCTTATTGTGATCAGAGGTGCCTGATATTCATCACACAAACAAACAAAACAAACAATCAAACAACAACAACAAACAAATAATCATGGTTTTATCATTCATGTTTATGCTCCGTGCTGTAGTTAATGATTGTGTTATTAATATATTTGTTTCATTTGTATGATGTGACCTTGTTTCTCAGCTCCAGAGACAACAAGACCTGTCCAGATCTCAACATCCACCATTCATCAGTATACAAACACCAGCACTGAACACACCAGCACCGAACACACCAGCACTGAACACACCAGCACTGAACACACCAGCACCGAACACACCAGCACCGAACACACCAGCACAGGTACCTGTACTCACACACTGAATACACCTGCTGACATCTACACTTACATGCATTTAGATGAAAATATATTGCTAATTTGAAGTTACTGTTATTACATATATTTATGTGAAGCAGATATCATATATTTTCAGAGCCATAACTTCAATAAATAGTTAGTCTGATTATATTGAATACAGAGACATCAAAGCTTCTATACAATTTTAATGCTGCAACTATGATCATGATAATACTCCTGTAATTACACGTTTCAAACTAGACAAATTATGTCTTTCACAAACTGGCACCAACTTGGAAACTCTGAATTTCATCAAATCTTCAACTTCTGAAAAATAAACTAAAATTGCAACAACAATGCTTGATTTAAATGTAAAAACTAAATGTTTGCTTAGTCATTTTACAAGCCAGCGTTTTCTTTAACACTTTTTTGTTCTAGTTTCTGGGACTGTTTCTGAGTAAAATCATCTCATAATGACAGTAATACCATCATGACATGAACGCAGCATTACTTCACGTGGGGTTTTCATGCATTTAACAGACACTTTTATCCAAAGTTACCCTGTATCATTTCAGATAATAAAGCATCTTCTAAATGAACACTAATGTAATGTGATTATCAGTAATCAGTGTTATGAACAGAAAAAAAACAAAAAAAAAACAATGTTATGCAAACAATGTTATGTGTGTTTTTGTCTACTGTCAGGGTTTGTTATTATTATTTGTTAATATATTGCATAAGTGGCACATTTACACGTCACTGGTGTTTTTCTCTCTTTCAGTCACTCATCAAACAGAAACTGAAACAACAAGAACAAGAACAGGAAATACTACAGTTGAACTCTATCAGCCAAACACTAGTAAGCACACAAACTACACTACCCATAATACAACTTTTTGATCACATGATCCCTCTTTGAAAGCAAATTGTTTTGAACATTTGTGGAGACACATTTTATCTCCTGTATAAACATAAAATGATGCACATATCAGCTTTCATGTGGTTAATTTGGTTTGACATCAACCGTAAAGAGAAGTGTTTTCTTCTGAAGAATCGAGGTTTACCATTGCAGTTTCACTTCAGTTACACAATATAACAACAGTATTACAATACTGTTAGTACATCCAATATCACAGTATTCTTAATGGTACAATAATCAAAGTAATTTATATCAGTTTGAAGATTGTTATTGTTCATTTCACAGTATAATCAGAATCAGCAGTGTGATGTTTTATACTGTAAAACCTAACAGTTATAAGTACAAATAATAATGAGTTCATTTCACTCAAATCAACTGAAGATAAACATTTAGGCCTGGTTTCACAGACAGGGCTTAGCCTAAGCTAGGATTAGGCCTTAGTTCAGTTAGGGCATTTAAGTAGCTTTTATAAACGTACACTAGAAAAATAAAACATTACTGGTGTGCATCTCAAGACAAAACACTGGCACTGACATATTTTAAGATCTGTCAGTACAAGTAACTTTCAGCTAAAACAGCTCAAACATGTATTTTAGTCTAGGACTAGCTTTAGCCTTGTCTGTGAAACCGGGGGATAATCTCTCAAGATCTCAGGATGATTAAACAACTCCACAAACAGCATTACCAGCTTCACTTATTACTAACCAGACTGACTTTATGTCTGTCACACGTCTACAGAGGATCTTATTGAGAATTAACAGAGGTTTAAATGTTGATTTTTTTATTGAGTTTTGTTTAAGGTCACCATGATGGAGATCAGTGTTTGCTTTAGTTGAGCTCTTGACCCTTGCACATTCCTTTTTCTTTGGCTGCTGTAATTAAGTGTTTATAAAACACATTTCTTATGGCAAAACGTGAGAAAATATGATAAGGTGCTGATGGTTAAATATGATTTAGTGATGATTGATGATCATTTAGTGTTTACAAACAGTTTGTGCACAAAACGTTTTTATCTATGCCACAGACATCAAGAATCAGCATATGAATCTCAACAATGGTGACCATTAAAAAACAATTAATGCTGCAATGCATGCTGGGTACTAGCACAGTACAAAACTCAACCATGGCTCACAGCATGCATTGTGGCATGAATAAATAATACAGGTGGATCTTCTATTTTCTCTTATTCTTACTATTTGCTTTTATGTTTGTCGTTTTTGTTGTGACTTTAGTAGCTTGTTTTGTGATGTTCAGAGGTTTATCTGAATATTTTGTTAATTGTCACCATTGTTGAGGTTCATATGCTGATTCTTTATATCTGTGTGAGTCAGCTTGAGATCATGGAGATTTTTAAAATCTGATTGTCACAACAAAGGATTTTACACTGTAGAATCACAGACCTGCTATAATGAATTCTAAACTAATAATACATCAGAGATTAAGCTCTGGAAAAGATCAATAAACCAACTCACTAAATGACAACTTTCATCACCAATACATAGCATTGACACCTGATCATATACACATATAGTTACAGCAGCCAGAGAAAAACGGATGTCATAAAGTCAAGGGTCAAGAGCCCAACTAAAGCAAACACTGATCACCATAGTGGTAACTTCAAATAAATCATCAACATCTAAAGGCTCCGATATACTTAAGGCGAAGTTCTTTTTCGTTCTTCGTTTGGGGGTAAAACAAAGTTTGAAATACGTGAGCAGCAATATACTGTTATTGAACATCTGACGCCACCCACACTGCTGAGAGTGATGTTTAGATGAATATGTAAATATGTGCTGCGCGCTTTCCTCTCTCTAACAAAATAAACAGAACAAAAATAAGAAAAGCATCTGATCATAACAACATGGGTATGTTAGCATGAACTCTGCAAATTAGCACTCCAGTAAAGTCACGTCATGTTTATTTATATGGCATTTTATTCAGTAGTTATGTTAAAAGCAAGCAGTTTTACAGTAGCAAACATTAAAAACAGTGGGAGTGCCTCATTTCATCAGAAGCACAACTTCATTTTCTATTATAAAGCAGCTATCCAGTGTGTTCAGTGTGTTTTCAGCAGCGGAGATCTTAAATCGACGGACTCAACAGACGAAATGAGTCAGAGTTCCATGTGAAAGAAAGCGGAGCCTCAGACCAATGGTAGTACTAAGGTGTTTTGCAACTGGAGCGATCGGGAATAGTAAAATAATTGTAATGGCACCATACAATTGAGGATTTTTTGGACAAAAAACTGGTTGCGACAAGCCTCAAATCGGGCCACACCCCCCAGATTGTTGTGGGTTGCAAATCAGGCTCAAAATCGGCCTTAAAATCTTCAAGTGTGTGGCCAGTCTAAATTAATCACTTAATGTCTCGACTGCAATGTATATCTTCTTTAAGTGAACTCAAGTGAAATAAGTTCAGAGTACTCATAACTATTGGTTTCTAAACTTCTAAGCTTGACTTATTGGATTTGACTTTGTGTGTGCTAATGTGAGCTAGCAGTATCTGCAAGTGCTCTGAGTTCATTAAAAGTTTGTAATTTCAGTAGTTTTACTCAATATAGTGAAGTTTCAGCTATATAAAGTATTTGAATGCAGTGTAAAGTTTAATTGTATATTAAGAAATATCCTTGTTTTAGTGGACTTGATTAAAATAAGTTCAGAGTACTCATAACTATTTGTTTATACTTAATTGAACTGAGGTAATTTGTGTCCTTAAATGAAATGAGTTAGCTTAACTTGATGGGTTTTACAGTGTATGTAATATCATGTGTTTAGCAATGCGTACAGACCTGGTTTCTGTTGCTGGCGGTCTGGGTTCGTTTTTGCTGGTTCTGTGTTCAGGAACGCTTCTCATCCTGAAAATGAGGAAAAGGAAATGTGGGAAAGGTGACAGTTTGTTTGTGATTATTATTATTATTATTATTATTATTATAAAGTCTTGTTTTAGTATGTAAATTGACTATTCTCTGTTTTCATGCAGTTTTATTTCAGGAAAATGTGCAGCACAATACAGAGGTGGGTGTTCAAATATTTACCTGTAGAAGTTCAGACATGTTAAATGATTGTTTATTTATTAATAGAGAGTATTATTTATATAAACTAGTAAATTATTGATGAATGTGTTGTTTTTCAGACTGACCACATGTATGAAGAGATTCCAAACAGCGATGGCGCCTTGGCAGCATCTTCATCCAGTCAGACGTCTACATCACAACTCAACACCCGCCCAAAAGTCTCTACTGTTTACACCACAGTAACCAATCAGCAGCCTGATTCAAACCTTAGGCACACCCACTCAACCAATCAGGTGACAGATTGGTCGTCTGAAGCAACACAGGACAGCAGGACAGAACTGATCTACGTAACAGCAACACATCCACAAAACGCAACAAATGAGGATCTGATATATTCAGTGATCAATGATAAATAAAGACAACTGGTAAAATCTAAATTTATATAATGAATCAAAAAATTTTGACACACTTTCCTATACAAAACAGTTTTTAATCTTTTTTTTTTTTGTATGTAATATTACTAACAAGAAAAGTCACTAACAATGAAAAAAAAAAAAATAAATAAAATTACATGAAATTCAGTGTTCTTTGTAATTAGACCACCCCATCTACAGTTCAATAAAATCAATAAAAATGTAAAAATTTGCTACAAGCAGTGAAAAATCAGCAGCTAAGCAAGCATGTCAGGGAGAATCAGAGCATGGCCATGATTTAGAGTATGAAGTTTAAGTGCAATAGGCAGCCACTATGTGGCTCTTTTATATAAAATATGACAGTAAGTTATGTGAAAACGGTTTGAGATATTAAAACGTTTTTAACAACTTTTTTTTTTTTTTACCAGCATGATCTGTGTGGAATTGTGTTAGCAGGTGTTTGAGATAGTAAAGTTTTGGACAATGCTTAAAATGGTGGGCAGGAAAAAGGCTGATTGTCTGTGTATCGTATAGTAAAATTGCTTATTGTTAGATTCTGTAGGACCCAAAGAACACAAAGAGGTGAGATTTATGGCATCAAACAAAATTCACAAAGGCTATAAGCATATTTGTACATTTTATTATCTTCTGACCACTAGTTGGCGACAATTTCAATCTTCTTAGGCTCCTTGGTGCTAATGACACATATCAAATTTCATAACCATATGCTGTTGTTTTCATACAGTACAGCTGAAGCTACACAAGAACAGTTTGGTCTATCAAAAGGGTTTTAGTAACTTTTTGCCAGCATGGGCTGAAGATGATCTGGGCTAATTTAGTTAAAAAATTGGACCAACTGTCTCGAACAATTTAAGAACAAGTAGGATTGTCAGAGCCGATAGCCTCGTGAGCAGCACCACAACATATAGCGCAAATGCCTCCGGCGACTCGAGTTTGATTCCTGGCTCCAAGTCCTTTTCCGATCCTGTTCCTCTCTCTCCACTCCATGCTGTTCTGTCTGATCTGTCCTGTCCTATCCAATAAAGCCATATAAAGGCCAAAACTATATCTTAAAAAGAAATAGAAGGTTTTTCAGAAAATTTAAAATAGCAGAACATTTTTCATGAGGGAATTTAGTTTCTAGCCCTTACGGGTCAATGTTATTAGCATAAACAGCTGTTAGTGGCACTAAAGGGTCTAAGTTAGAGATTTCACATATGGTTAATGTTCAGGCTATCCACTATCTGTGTGCCAAATTTCACAACTTTCCTATTAAAGGTTATATGGGCTGCCATAGACTTAAGAGGAGAAGAAGACTAAAAATAACAATATATGCCAGCACACCATACAGTAGGTACTTAACCACTAATTAGTCTGTGAGTTCAGTTCAGAGAGCTGCTCTACACTGCGCCCTCTACAGGTGATGTACAATACTACACAGGGCCTCTACATGCAACTTTGACTCTCATTATGTAGCAAATCTTCATTTAAAATTACTCTTTGTACTTTGACTGAAATCTGCTGCAAACAAACTGAAGAAAAATGTTTCAAAAACTATTGAAGGTGAACTTAAATGAAACTGAGGCCAGCCAAAATACACAAATGTTAACCTAAAATCTTGATGTTGATTAAAAGTTTAATATATTATGAATGTAAGTACCATTTTTATTAATACTATATGCACAGAACATGTCAGTGTATACTGTAGATGTCCTGTAGAGCTGGATGTGTTTAGAGAGACGAAAGGGGAAGGAAATGTTCATTTCAGTTGTGGACGCTGCAATTACTGGATACAGAGGAGAGAGTTGAGATCAGATGTTCATATGAATCTAGATATTAATCAAATTCAAAGTATTTTTGTAAAGGCGAGCGTTCATTGTTAAACAGAAACTGATCTGAGAACAGAGGATGAAGGCAAATACTGGTGTGCTGTGAAGAGGACTTAAACTTCCGCTATGTCTTTCACTGATGACTATTCAGAGATTTTGTTGAAGGTTAAACATGGTAAGTTGATATCTAATTACGTCCCTTAGAGTGATTATTAGTCATTAAAGGGCACCTATTATGCAAAATTCACTTTCACATAGTGTTTGAACATAAATGTGTCAGCAATGTGTGTACGCAACCACCCTAGAATGGTAAAAATCCACTCACTCCTCTTTTTTTAATCCCCATAAATCATAATAAGTGTCTCAGAACAAGCCGTTTGCAGATTTTACCTTTTGTGACATCACAAAATGCGTAGGCATGTGAATGGTTTGTGTGTGTGAATGTGGTACTTTGTTTATGTGTTCATGATCTTACTGCATGGGCGGCTCGTTCACACGTCACTGGTGTTTTTCTCTGTCAGTGTCTCATCAAACTGAAAGTGAAACAACAAGAACAACAACAACAGGAAATACTACAGTTGAACTCTATCAGCCAACCACTAGTAAGAACAAACTACACTACCCATAATGCAACTCACATCACATGATTCCTCTTTGAAAGCAAATTGTTTTGAACATTTGTGGAGACACATTTTATCTCCTGTATAAACATAAAATGATGCACATATCAGCTTTCATGTGGTTAATTCAGTTTGACATCAACCGTAAAGAGAAGTGTTTTCTTCTGGAGAGTCGAGGTTTACCATCGCAGTTTCACTTCAGTTACACTATATAATAACTATATATTTGTAATATCACTATATCTTTGATAGTACAATAATCAAAATTATTGATATTCATATTAAGCTTGTTATACAGTGTGTTGTTTTATGTAATATCACGTGTTTAGTGATGCGTTCAGACCTGTCTTCTGTTGCTGGCGGTCTGGGTTCGGTTCTGCTGGTTCTGACTCTGTGTTCTGGAACGTTCCTCATCCTGAAAAAGAGGAAAAGGAAATGTGGGACAGGTAATGCTTTCGTTTGTGATTTTAAAGTACTGTTTTTAGTGTTTGAATTGATTTGGCTTGGTCTTTTTTCTCTATTCATGCTCCATTCAGCTTTATTTCAGCAAAATGTGCAGCACAATACATAGGTGGGTGTTCAAACCTTTACCTGAAGATCAGAAATACATGTGAAATGATTGTTTATTAAGGAACAGAGAGAATTATTTATATAAACTAGTACATTATTGATGTATGTGTTGTTTTTTAGACTGACTGCATTTATGAAGTGAATCCAAACAGTGACGTCACTGTGACAGCGTCTTCATCCAATCAGACGCCTGCATCACACCTCAACAACTATGCAAATGTGTCTACTGTTTATGCTATAGTAACCAATTAGCAGCCTGATTCAAACCCACTCAACCAATCAGGTGACCGATTCAGACTGTGATTATTATAGTCACCTGAAATGACACAGGACAGCAGGACAGAACTGATCTACGTAACAGCAACTTATCCAAAAAACTTTATAGTAAGTTAATATTTAGTGTTACTGACAAGATATGTTACTAACAACACAAATAAATGCAAAAATGTAAAAAAAAAAAAAAAAAATGTAATTAGTACAGTTAAAGCAAATAAAAAGTTGAATCCCCTTCTTTTTTAGTCTCTTTAGCTCTGATTCTGGCATGTTTTTAGAGTGAGGGTTGCCAGATCTAAGAAACACAACTAACTCATTGACCCTGATCCAATCATCCGAGTAGAGGTCCGATAAGATTTCTTGCGGCACGGGATTACATTTCGAATGAAAGGCGGTAGCGGTCGGTATAACTCTGGTGTACTCTGATGGGAGCGGGCGGTCTGACAATAACCCGGCCGCTCCCAAAGTCCTTTGACAACAGTTCCCAGTTTCCTGGCAAGATATGTTCTTTGCATCCCAGCCATGAGTGCACCTTCAGAGATAACATCCAGCCTTTGTGATCGGATTTTGTAGGAGAGATGTTCAGTAGCCTACTGAAACCGCAGTCAGTCAGCGACATTCTGTTCTTGCGTGGATGTTAAAAAAGATTTCATTTTGCAGTATAGCTAGTAAGCCAACAGTTTTCGTTTATTCGTATTTTTGGCTTAGCCTATAGTTTTGAGGGACAGATGTTGTATTTAATTTAGCCTATTTTTCTCTGTGACATTTTTTATGGTGTTGACAGCATCATAAGACAAATAACGAATAAAAATCTTGTATAGGCTATCCAAAATTTTATATTTGTTATCCCCAATCACTCTCTTTCTTTAGGGGAATTTTAAATGTGAGATTCTGGAAACGATCTAAATTAATGGGACCCGTTGGGTCGGGAAGAAAATCACTATAAGCGGAACCACAGAGTGAATTTTAGATGGGAGCAGGTGGGTGCGGAATAGAACCTTGCAGGAACAGGAACGGGACAAAAAAAAAACAGTCCCGCGGAGACCTCTACATCAGAGCTCAAAATATTCAACTCCCATACCAGAAATAGATATTTTACAGTCACTGTTATGCATTACACACAATTCTAACTTGACAATCACTGTATACTCTGTATAGATAATGGTTTTATTACTGGTAAATGAGTAAAATATTTTAATAAAAGCATTTCAGTCACATATAATTTATCCAATGTCAAACCTTCAACCTGCTGCAGGAGTTTAAAGGGTCATGAAACCCCAGAACACATTTTTTGAGCTGTGAACAGATATGTATAGGCTGCACATCACTGAAAACACTAAAGGTACTCATTAATTTTATTTAAAAGTTGAAATGAGTTATTTTTGCATTTTTCAGAGTGATTTCTGTCTTCCGGTTTGAAAAGCAATATCGGAGCAACGTCACAAAATCTGACGTCATCGTGTACTACCGGCAAGATCCGGAGTGCTGATTGGCTCCAGTATGGGCTGGTCGAACATGCTGACGTCAACAGTTTCGAGCGGTTCTCTGCATTTATGACATAAAGCTCCTTCAATCCAATCACTGCGCTGCAGTATGCATAAGTATGCATATTATAATTGCGGTGTTATGCATGAGGAAGTATCACTTCTCTTGCCTCTGTCTCTGTTGTCATTCAGAGACATGGGTTGTGGTGCTTGTTTCCTCACTGCTACAACACAAAAATGCGTTTTCCTGCGACGCGACCAGAGCAGAAGTTTGGGTGCAGGCGGTTTGTTTTGCTGTAATCTACCAGCATAAATGGAAAATATGTTCGCATATGTCACAAAAGTGCTGTTCATTCTGCGTTCGGACACGCGAGCCGTATATATGTTTCCCTCAGCACAGCAGCACATGAGTGTTGTTTGTATTTTGCCCGCGATGCGGTCAGAACTGGAGTTTGAATACGAACACATCAAAAATACAATTGTTATGATATACACACGGAGCGCGCATATGATCGGTTTCAGCGCGGAGCTCCGCAATGAGTTTAACAACACTAGCCACGTGGATCATAGGTCATATACAGAATAAAGTATGTGTGTTTAAAGTTTTTATAGACATATTTCACATATGCTCCTGCAACAAACATGAACCAGCACGGTGTATGCACACATATTTCATCAAGTCTTCTTCAAATGAATTATATGTGCAAACTGGACACTGATAGTGTAGCCTATCTGAACATGATGACACGATTATTCTAATAGACAAAAGACTGATTTAAATAGAAAATTCAAAGAAAAATAGACAAAAAATAAACTATGTCTTTATTCTTTCTGTGTTAAACTACGTGTTGTTTATCATGAGACTGCAGTGGTCATAAACGTAATCAAAGTATTATTAAATATTCTTTCGCATTTCTCCCTTGTGCTTGGGAGTTTGTCATTTTCTCCGTGCTCATATTAATATTCATTATTCTGTATAATGAGTGTGTTGTAGGTCTGTGTTTCATTGGTTGTTCTCTCCCCTCTTCCCCCCCTCTACACTCCCAATTTTCCAGAGCTTTACATGCCCATTTTCACAGAGTTTTTAAGCTTTGAGGTGTGAACGACCAGGGTAAAACAGGGGGGGTTTCATGACCCTTTAAAAGTAGTCCATTCCTGCGGGCAAACTGAGCACTTGGCAACCCTCTACAGGTGATGTAAAACACTACACAGAGCTTCAACACACTCCTGTTGGTGTTATGTAGCAAATCTCCATCTAAAACTACTTAGTTTGACCGAAATCAGCTGCGAAGAGACAGTGAACTCATGAAAAGACTCTTATAAACTGTAGTTTCACTGTGAATGTATGGCCTTGTTCACTTCAATTACACTCTTCTTTGTTTATTGGACAAATTACTTCACTTCTCAGGTGAATGTTCAGTCTTTCATGGAAATACATGAGCTGTCTTGTGGTGTGATGTGATGTTTTATACTCCATATAAAACTATTATGAACAGCAGTTTGCTCATTAAATTAAGATTTAAAGATCGGATGGAATCGCTTGTTTGTACTTTTAATTATTATTTGTCAACCACAGGACAGTTTAAAATGAACTAATGAAGGTAAGAATTAATATTAAAACTCAGAAGAAACCAGAGAACAGTTACAAAACCTAAAATATACAAATTGTAACTTGATAAAAATAACATTCATATAAAAACTAAGTACTGAGCTGTTTAGATCAGTATGTAAGCAAAGCATGTTCAGTTTGTCAGAGTAAATGTGCTCTTTTAAGATGTCCTGCAGAGCTGATGTGGTTAGAGATACAGAAGGGGAAGGAAATGGTAATATTAGTTGCTGACGCTACATTGTTCACTTCTCACGTTCTCTTCTCAGTACGGAAGAGAACGAGAGTAATGTTTGTCACACAGAATTTGGTGTTTTATTTTAGTGAAACTCTTGTCAAAGTTCATCATGTGGGACGTTCTGCTGCTCTTTTCCAGCATCTGTACAGGTGAGTTTGAGACTCTGAGCTCTTTTACACACAGTTTGACATGATATCTTGATTATAACATGATCATCAGACTCATATGAATGATATTTGTAAGTTATTATTCTGGCCTGCTAATGTCTCTTACTCACACATAACAGCTCTATATAATGATATTTGTGTTTCAGCTGTTGTTGTAGGAGCTCCAGATACAGTTACAGGACACAGAGGAGAGAGAGTTGAGATCAGATGCTCATATGAATCTGGATATGAATCAAATTCAAAGTATTTTTGTAAAGGCGAGTGTAGCTTTGGAAATAAAAACATCATGGTTAAATCAGGATCTCCAGCTAAAGACGAGAGATTCTCTCTGACTGACAACACGACGGCCAGAGTTTTCACCGTCACCATCACTGATCTGAGAACAGAGGATGAAGGACAATACTGGTGTGCTGTGGAGAAAACAGGTCCTGATGTCTATTCAGAGATTATGTTGCAGGTTAAACTGGGTAAGTGATTATGTTTAATAGAAGTGTAGCTGTAGTAGAAATTAAGTACAAGGGAACAGGCCAATGGTCATTAAATAAAATAAGGTCACAATATTATTTCAAAGCAGCTTCACAGTAATAAACAGAAATAACAGTTTCATTGTTGCAAAGTTAATCAATTGTAAAATTATTTCATTTTCAGCTATTAAGCAGCTCTACAGAAGACATTAGAACAGATAAATGTTTATTTATTTTAAGTTTAATTCATTGTCAGTGTTTTAGAGACACTGACTTTAAATTGATTTTTCCTGTCATTCATCAGATGAGAAGACCACTGAGGTTTCAACCATCAGCCCTTCTTCAAAGAAATCATCATCATCATCATCATCATATTTCAGTACAACAGAACTGAATCCACAATCCACAAGTATGAATCAAACATATCATCACGTCTCAACAGGTCAGTTCATCTGTCTGCCGCTCTTTATGACTCTTATTTCTTGAATATTTAAATGTGATGCATCTATATATCAGTTTAAAGACATTAAATGTGTGTTACAGATCACGTCTCACATTCAGGGTCTGTCATCTACATCAGTGCTGGGTTAGTCATCTTGGTGATCATCTTCCTCATACTGATGGTGTGGTGTAGGAAGAGAAGCAAGAAACCATCAAGAGTTACACAATCAGGACTTTCACAGCAAGGTCAGATTTAGATACACGTTTCTCCAGAAACAAAACGCACACACATTTACTTATAGTTGCTTTCTAAATGGGGATTTTCCATAGACATCTATTGCTTTTATATACAGCTAGTATGTGAGCAGTGACAGGACTAAAACTCTCCCTGAGTTTTTGAAGACACTTTGGGTAAATCAGGGTTTAAATGAGGAATTATGTCTTCATCTGGTTGACCTTGTGGAAAAGATGCTGACTGTCAGTCATTGAGGCTATCTAAAAACGCAGGTACACACACGTCTCTTTCTAACGTTTGCTGTTTGAATGTAACTTTAATTCTCCTCATGTTTTGACAGTCTCTGTCGGGGTTTTACCTTTGAATACAACAGCAGAGATCACTGCAGAGGTGAGTGTTTATAATGATGATGATGATGATGATTATCTTATATATATAAGCTCTTGAAAACACCAGCTGTAATGTCAGAGCTGATTGTTTGCCATTGGTTTGGAGCTGCCGACTCTGGACGTCTTTTTCCTGTATCCAAATCTCAACATAAATCTGCTAGTGATAACAAATATAATACTGTTGAGATGTTCAAATGTGGAAGGGTTTGGAAGATAACATGAGTTCTTTTGCAGGACATTGACTGGGACGACCATAATTATCAGGAAATCAGCAACTTTCAATGCAAGAACAAAGACACCTCCACCATCTACACTACAGCAGAAAGTCCAGATGACCCAATGATCTCCACTGCAGATAAACCTGATTTAACAGTCTACTCAACAGTAGATAAACCAGTTTCAACAATCTACTCCACTGCAGAAATACCAGATGTTTCGACGATCTACTCCACTGCAAATTAACTAGCTGATCTGATGATCTGCTCCACAGTAAAGAGACTGTAATGATGTTTTTTACATACTGTGTCTCAGAGCAGCTTCATGGAGTGGAAGTTCAACGCACAATGCAACAGTGACAGGACAAAAACAATCCCTTATTTTAAGAAGAAACTTTGGCTAGATCAGGGTTTAAATGAAGAACCATGCCCTTATCTGCTTCATTTTGTGGAATAGGAGTTACTAAAATACACTTTTCAGCATTTGTTGTTCTATTGTAAAGTTCAGAGAAAGTTTACAGTTTTTTTTTTTTTTGTTTTTTTTTTAAGTTTGTTGTATTATACTCATTACGGCATTACGGGGGTTATTTGTGTATTATGTTATTTATTTGAAATGTAGGCATTGGCTTGTCTTATCAAATAGGTTTACATGAATATAGCTCAATATATTTTGCATAGTTAAACAGTTGTGTTTATGGCCAGGCCAATGCAGGTGAACCTTCAGTTTTTGGGCAAATGACTGCATATATATATTATTAAACACATTTTTTAAACCTCTGTTCCATGGTTTTACTTCTGCTTTAGCTGTTATTGGCTCCTGATAAATTGCTGGTGTCTGCTAAATTAATAAATGTCTGCTAAATTAATAAATGAAATATTTAATTCAACTCTACTCATTGACTTAAACATGAACAGTATGATCAAGCATGCTGTAAAGTGTGTTTCTGTAGTTTCTGCAGAACTAAATTTATGCATGAATAGAGATGTGGAAATCGAGGGTTTACTTTGAACACGAGAGACGGGAAGTGAAACTGAAGTGTGTTCACTTACTTCTTCATATTATTATATTTCTTTTTCATTCAAAAATCAGGAGTGTAAAAAAGAGGAACTCATGATAATTGATTACAGTCTTACTGTCACAATCTCCTTTCACCAGTCCAGTCACCTCTATGCACTACATTTCCCATGATCCTCCCTGGTCATGACCTGCTCACTATGCACAATCATCACATCTGTTTACCATCAGCCTCATCAATACTGCCATAAAAGCCTAAAGCCGGGTGCACACTGTGTGATTTTGGCCACGATTTGGTGGTCTGAGACAAATGTTGAGAATCCTAAAAGATTCCTAGGCTAAAATCTGTAGTCTTTGATCGTTAGTTTGACATGTTCACCGACAGCCGATTAATGACCGTTGCGATCAAATTTTACCTCCGATTTGGCGTGTGACGTCTCCTACGACGAACGTCAAATTGTCTTCGTTTTTCAAGACAAGCCGTGATCAAAATTAAAGCTAGAAATTTCTTTGTTAGCCACCATTTCAGTCCCGTGTGTAATGCAGCTCGCTGTCACCGAATGTGTGTGGGTTGATGATGTAAAACTCCGGACAAGTTTTAATGCGCGCGTCCGTTTTTAACACGTCTTGTCTGTCGTACAGTCTGACATATAGGACAGCTGAGATCCCACAGTGTGACATGAGGATCATGTTCTACAGTCTGACAAGCAACAATCGTAAAGGACTATTATAAATCGCACAGTGTACACCCGGCTTTAACCAAACACAAGGACTCTGTCTGGACTCGTTGTATCTACCATACGCTACTGATGACCTACCTGTGATACTCACCTGAGCTTCTTACCTGTGATTTGTCTTCAGTCATCCGTCTTGAGTCATCTGTCTGCAGCCACTTTCAGCCTGGGTCTGGTTCTCCTGTATCCTGTTCAGTATCTCCATCTGCAAAGACAAAGAACACTATCATTCATCAGCTAATGTCCAGTTCGGACTACACGATTTTAGCCTGATTTTGCCACGATCTGCTTGATGTGGGATTCGTGAACGACAATGGGCTCTCAGTTGTCCACGACGAGCTCCCTCACATGTGTAGCATTGGCCAATAGAAGCACAGAAGCTCCTCCCTACATGCTTTCAAACATGCCGAAACAAAAGAGAGACCATGGCATTGGTCCTGCTAGGTGGATTTTACAATGGAGGAAATGTTTGTAGAGCTATGGCAACAATACTCCTGCGTTTATGATGTTTCCTCAAAGTTACCACAACAGAGTGAAAAAGGTAAATAAAACATGTTACCTCAGTTCTCTTTGGAGGAAATCCAAATATCCATTAAATCCTTATGTATCCACTTTTGTGCTTTTCTGACGACAAGACAGAGCAAAACACGCTGTTAGCCATTGTCTGTTTACACTCATAGCGCCTTCTGTCAGTCGATAGTCCCACCTTCTCAATGACAGCACACACGCAGTTAAAGACGGCATGCGATGAATGGTCGGGTAGCAACGTGTAGTCTGACCTTTATTGTCCACGACACAACAAGATTTTAGGAGTCAAAATCGTAGAATCTGACACAGTGACTATCATGACCGACAAAAATATCGTGTAGTCTGTACCTGGCATAAGTCTTATCATTTTGCTTAACTGCTGATATACTCCATTTACTCACTCCCCGGTCTTTGGCTAAATAAAGAACTGTTATTTTTTATACTCATCTTGTCTGTCTTCTTCTGCTTCCTGACACTTACAGTGTGAAAAACATGCTTAACTTCATCAACAAAACTCTTTATATGTCAGCAGTTCTTGCTTTCTTTGTTCTTACTGAATGTTTTTGATGCATTATTTTTTTTACACAATCTATCTCTCTGTTTCAGTTTAAGACCTGTGACGCATACAGCAGCAGAAGACAAAGGAAGAGGTCACATTCATGACGAAAACACTACCAGGAAACACTGAAACACACAGAGAGTTTCAGAAGAACTGAATCTACTGATACAAGAGACGATTTGATAAGAGAGAAGAATGAAGATCATCTTGACTTTCACTCTGCTGATGATTCCTGGTAAGAAACTGACAGAAAGTTTGCAAGCATTTTGAACATTTAAGCATCATAATCAAAGTTTTAAAGTGTTGTATTTAAATGTGCTGGTTTGTTGTAGGTGTCATGACCTACATGAGCATAACAGGATATTCAAGGGGTGGAGTCATGATCAAATGCAAATATGAGAAAAGATATACTCAAAAAACTAAGTATTTTTGTAGAGGTCAGAAGCCAGATACACTACAGATTGGATGGTGTTCTGACCTCATCAGGACTGAAGAAAAAGATAAATGGGTTCATTCTGGAAGATTCTCTCTGTATGACGACACAAGATCAGCAGTCTTCACTGTGACCATCAGAGATCTGAGTGAACGGGATTCTGGGACGTACCAGTGTGGAGTTGATATCCCTAAAGAAATAGATTTATACACTGAAGTGAAGCTGAACGTTTTAACAAGTGAGTAACCCAGATGCAATTTGAACTTGACCATCACTAATGCTGTTATTTTTATTTTAATATTAATTAGCAAAAATAGTTTTCCTTTTAAGTCAAGTTTATTATTCTGACCCCATTGGCAGACTCACTTAATTTTATCAAAATTTGTTATTTTGAATATCAATATGTATCTTGATTCAAGATTGTTTAGATATGTATTGGAAAATAGAAAATTACTTTTTGCAGTGTACAACTGTTTATTTATTTTTAGCAATTTTTGCACAAATCATGTTAAAGGGCACTAAGATAGACTTTGTTAGTCAACAGTAAGTTTAGAACAACTAAAGATACAATAAGTGCTCAAGTGAAATTCAGTCGAGCACATGTGTGCATATGTACATATGGCTAAATGTTCCATCGAAGTAGACAACAAGGAGCTAAAGCGTGTTTTAAGGAGGAGGTTAAGCACATTTTGAGTGTATGTTCTAAAAGAGACATACTGTGTGTAAATGTTTACATAATCCCAGGTTGTATTGTATGATATTTATAGTTGAAGGTGTTGTATGATCATAATGAGAGGCAGGATGTTTGCCTCTTCATTTTCATATGAGTTGCAAATCATCCTCGAAATGAGTTCTCAAACGTTTATAAAAACCAAGTTTCATGGTTTACCATTTACAAAAATTAAACTTTATGGTGTTTCAAAAGCTTTTAAATCTTGAAAGTGTCTACATCATTACAGCCAATGCCTTTGTTTTTAAGATCAAAACACATTTCCACCGCCGTTGTTATCATCGTCATCATCATTATCATCATCACCTATTTCGCAAAAATCCCAGCTATCAACATCTGATTTCACATCGGCTTCTCCATCTATCTCGAATGGTATTCTGGTGATAAACAGTTCATTCATTTTCAAACATTTGCCTGCAGACATTAGAGAGAATCAGATTCTTGTTGTGATTTCATCTCCTGTTTTCTCAGGTTTGAATCTGATCATCGGCGTGACCGTGATTCTGCTTCTGCTCATCACTGGATTCATGTCATGTATAATGACTCTCTACAAGAAACATCTGACTCGAGGTAACCCAGAACATTCTCCGAACGTTTCTTCTCAGAAAGATTCTTCCAGTAACATTAATAGAACATTTGTTCAAAATTCTCTGGTCTTTAATAATGTTTCATAAAACATTAGCACAAAAATGTTATTTATACATGGAGCATTTCTTTCTGAAATGTTTTAGTTGGACTTTCATCTAACATTTTTAAATGTTAGTATTTGTTTCGAGAACTTTCAAAAGTAACGCCCCCATAATGTTTGAAGAATGATAAAATGCAATGTTTCCTTACTGTTCAAATAACCAATACATTTTTCTTTTAACATTTAAAAAAAAAAAAAAAACTGGGTGTTTTGAACATTCAGAAATAACATTTTCATAACTTAATTGGAATTTTAGCAAAATTGTAATGTCTGGCTTCTAGCATGCACAACGATGAAGATGCAAGGAGAATTCCAAAAATATAAAGTCTTTATTAAACTTTAAAAAAAAAAGAAATGCAGGAGATCACAAAAACATTAGTAACAAAAGCACACTTGGTGTAAATGATGCCACCGAACAAAGAACTGACAGAAATCAGGGTTTAAACACACAGGGAACCAATAACAGAGGTAAGAACACGTGTGGAACTAATGAGTAAACTATGGAAATTAACAATGACTGGGAACTGAGATGAGAACAGGGAAAACAAAACCAAAACTGAACTAAACATAACCTTGACATTACCCTGTTTGGGCTCTGGGTCCGGAGTGTGGTTGGTGAAGATGGTGTAGGGGGATCCACATCTGACCTGTACCCACTCAACATATTCTTCAAAGCTCCCTGAGGACCTTCCATGAGCAGGCATGCCTTGGACCGCTTGTTGAGGCTGATGTAATAAAAGATGCAGGGTAGTCAGTGTAGTGAGTGAGGCATGAGGCAAAGCTGTAAATAATACAAAGATCACTGAAGTACGTTTTACAAGAAAATACAATTTTAGTCTTTCTACATTCAAATTTTGTTTAATTCAGTGCGTTACTTGTAGATTCTTTGTAATTATTTGTGAACTTTACTTGCAAATTCTAAGTGAACATTGTTTTTACAGTCTTCCTCTTGGCGGTCTGCTTTTGTCCTGTGTTGGATGAAGTGTCAACTCTCTAGTCATCATGTCTATACCTTTTGGCTCGAGATCGGTTTAATATTGATTCATTTTAAGCATGATTGTCAAATAAAGCTCAGATGTTTTTTGACGTACTCGTCCTTTCCTTATTTGTGATCCTTCAGGATCGCAACACTGTGTATTGTATATTGTATATTATTATTATTATTATTATTATTAAAATATAAATATTATTAAATGTGAATTATCATTATTACTATATTTAATGTAGTATATTTGTTTTACAGACCCTGATTCAGCCTCTAAAATATCTGAACCTGGAACAGAAAACAGTGAAGCGGTTTGTAAAGTCACATTGTTGATAAGAATGTGTTTGAATGAATGACTTTAATCAAAAGCTGTGAATAATTTCTCATTCTCAGGTTCATCAAACGCTGTATGAGGAGATTAAAGACACCAGACTTCACATTGACTGCAAAACCACCCAGTTACCCATAAAACACTCTGATTTATGTAACTGTTTATGCTACTCCACAATTACCCACAAACCCCTCTGATTCTTCTAAAACAGTTTATGCTACTCCACAATTACCCACAAACCCCTCTGATTCTTCTAAAACAGTTTATGCTACTCCACAATTACCCACAAACCCCTCTGATTCTTCTAAAACAGTTTATGCTACTCCACAATTACCCACAAACCCCTCTGATTCTTCTAAAACGGTTTATGCTACTCCACAATTAGGCCTACCCATAAACTCCTCTGATACTAATACAGTTTATGCTACTGTTTAACAGTGCAGAACTTGTTTCCTCATCATCATCATCATCATCATCATCATGTACAGAATGACAGACGATCCAGATGATGTTCCTCTTTAATAACGTTCAGGATCAGAGTCATTATATGCAGTCAGTGATTTACAGCAAATACATGTTAGTGATCAATCTTTTTCCGATTGTTATTTGCTCAATACACTTAAAATGTATGTTTTTCTGTACAACTAAAGATAATTGTTCTATATAACAATAACATGTAATTATTTTAACATCAAATCTCATAGCTAACTAATGTTCCTGTTCTTACAAACTCAGCAGCTCAAGTCTGTCCAGATAAATCATGTAGGCCCTGTTGCAATTTTTTATTTTTTTTTTAAATGTTTAATTGTCTATTTGTGTTGTTTGTATTGTGTAATGGTGGTGAATGAGTATCCCCTTATTCCCCAGGGATTAATAAAGTTTTCTAATCTAATCTTTTTACCTGGTATTAAGATATGTTTTGGTTGATCGGATCCCAAGTGGATGACGCTCAATACAGGTGTAAACAAGGTCTAAAATGTTTTGAGCTTGTCCACTTTCGACCACTTCCAGAGGTAGTCGAAAACACATTTGACCGGATTGCTTTCGTAGTGTAAACGCTCATGTTGTCCAATATGTTATAATTAAAAATTATAACATATAAATAGTTCTCCAATATGCCTACAAAAATAATGCACAAACATTATGGGAAGTGTGCTAGCCAGACGGGATTTAAATGTACCAAGCACAATGTTCTCTCACCATTCCTGATTCCACACTCACCGCGTTTGCAGTGGTCTTGCAGCTATCGCAAAAAATAAAAAAAATAAAAAATGGGTGCTCTCCATATGTTTTTCCGTCATCGTATGTAAATTGTGTGAGCTGGTTTTGTCTATTAGATCAAAAGGTCTGGATAAGCCTATACATTTACCCACCCATAGACCCTCCCCTCTAAGAAATCAAGTGGTTGAAAGTGGACAAAAGAGACAATGTGTAAACAGGAATGTGTCTGCCTCATCTACTTGTGATCCGATCAACCAAAAAGCATCAAAATTCAAACAGGGCCTCAGTCAAGTGCTGCAGATCAGCTGCTGTCTGTGGTGCTGAACACCATCTGAACTCTAGAGGGAGCCGCTTGACTCTCATGCTTTAATTATTTACAGTAATTAATTAGTTTAGTTTCACTTTCAGTTTTGAACAGGTTTTGATCTTATTTGTTTCATATGTCATTCAAACAAAACTAGGTTGGAAAACTCAGATTGTGAGTTTTATGAATGTGAATTCACTTATTTAATAATTTAATAGCAAATGTCATTAAAACTTAAAGATGTAAATGATGTGAAATTAAGTCTTAAATTTGTCTCCATTTTAACATGACATCTAGAAAATTGTCAAAAGTTAAAACTTTTGTTAAACCATATTGATACGTTACAAATATTTACCATATTAATCAATCAAAAACATTGATAATTTAACAAAGTGAACCTCTGCTGTTTGCGTTTGTGTCCATCAAATGATGTCACTGTCAAATGAAGCATGTGTGAAGTGTTAGTTTCACTTCCTTCTTTATTAATCTCTCTCTCTCTCTCTCAGAGGAAGTGGGCGTCTCCGTCACATTCAGCACTTCATGTTAAACATGTAACCAGGAAAGAAACACTCAAAACTCATCTGAACACACATCGAGAGCTTCAGAAGAACTGAATCTACTGATATGAAAGAGGATCATTTAATAAGAGAGAAGAATGAAGATCATCTTGACTTTCACTCTGATGATGATTCCTGGTGAGACCCCAACCCACAGCAATATCCTCTGTTTAACAATGCTCAGTGTTCATATGTGTCAACACTACAGATTGTTAAAATAACACTGAAGCAGGAACAAACATTTGAAGTCACCATTGTGGCGATCAGTGTTTCCCGTAGTTGAGCTCTTGACTTTTGTTGGTTTTATTAGTTTTTATCTGGCTGTAGTATTAGTGTTCAGAAAACACTTTTAGTGTGTCAGAAGAATATGAGACAAATGACAGATGATTTTGCCTGTTAATTAATGGTGACATCATCAAGAAGTGATCACATCTGAAGTCTAATCACTAATCCGAAGTGTGTTTAGTTATTAATTTGTTTAAATACTACAATTTTGCGTAATGTGCTACTGACCTTGTCGTACTATTGTGAAAATCATATTTTCGTAAAAAATGAAAACATGTTGTGAGCAGGAAGTTAATAACTTATATCGAACACTCACAGACAACAACAGTCAGCAAATGAAACTTAACAATGGTGACATGCTTCATGCCAGCATACAAAACCCATTCATGGCTCCCAGCATACACTGCGGCACAAATATCAATGCTGCTGAATTATTTTACTATTTATATTTGAGTTATTTTTTGATTGTTGAGGTTTGTATGAGTGTTGACACAAGAAGTATTACAAGTGATTTTTTTTTTTTTTTTATCATAATGGCTGAGCTTTTTTTATTATTATTATTCCTTAATGCTTCAAATTCATAATTTTTGAAAACAGTCATGAAACTACAGGAGAAGCAATTATTTAAGTCATTTTAATGCAGTCATTTGACTGCTATTAAACAGATCTGCCTTTCACCTTCCTCTTTCTTCACCAGCACACATATGTTCTCTGAAAACATTATTGCGTTTTCTAAAGGAGAAATAAGTTAACGAAAGAAAAGGATCAACAGCCCAAACAAACACTGATCACCATACTGGTGACATCAAATCAAACATTTAAAAAAAAACAAAAAAAAACATCTGATCCTTTGTTAATTCTCAATAAGAAATAAATACTAAGAAATAAAGTCAGTCTGGTTAGTAATAAGTGAAGCTGGTAATGCTGCGGAGTTGTTTAATCAGATCTTGAGAGATTTAATATCTTTTATCTTCAGTTGATTTCATCTAATGATGTGTCTGAAGTCAGTTGTAGTTTCTGTTCTTGTTGTTTTTCTTTCCTTTGACATTAAGAAAACTAGACATTTTGACGTTTCCATAACCAAAACAGAATGTTTGAAAAATTTGTTAGCTGGGTTGCGGCTTTTTGCAGTTGTATGTTACTCACTGCAGGTTTTATTTGTGTATTATGTAGTGATTTATGTGAAATGCAAGCAGTGTGTTATCTTATCAAATGTATTTAAAAGGATAAAGCTCAATATATTTTACATAATTACTTAGACTGATGTGACGTACAGGATGAAGTGCTTTGCCTAATTAAATGAGATGCAGCAAACAGACTCAAAGATAAATCTACACCAATAAAATAAAAACAAATCTATACTAATAATACAGATCTTCAACCTTTATATATATTATTTATTTATTAAACAAACCTTCTGTCTTTCTGTTGACTTCTGTTCTTCTGTTTACTTCCCCTTTAGCAGTTTTGCAGAACTTAATTGGTAACGCTTGCATTAGCAGAGATTATATATTTTTCTACAAACCTTCGTTTGTGTTCATCTGAAGAAAGAAGGTCATAGATCTCGAATGACATGCAGGTAAAAGATGAGTAAAAAGTGAGGACTTTAGCATTTGAAATGAAATATTGATTAAAAAAATTGCTTTAAAAGAATAATAAGTTGTTTTTTCAAATAAAGGTTTCCGAATCAGTGATATCAGATTGTGTATGTGTTTTTATTGTACTTAGCCTGTAACTTTATAGAGCAAGAGGATAACAAGCACCACTTTAATTTACAGCCCGCAATGTCACACTTACCCTGTAACTTCATGAAACAAGAGTGTATTTCCCCAGTATTTAAATAAAAGTTGCAATAGTTTTACTTGCCTTGAAACACGGAAGCCCAAACTTAATCAGTGCACTTTTGCTTTTAAAAAATTACTGTATAAACGCACTGATATGTACCCTGTCATTTTAAAAAAGCTTTTATTGGTACACTATTATTACAAAAAGCTATGCAGTTTCTTTGAACAAGAGAGACGGGAAGTGAAAGAGTGAGAAGTGTGTTCATTTATTACTTCTTGTTATTATAATTTTGTTTTGTTTTTTCATTCAAAAGCCAGGAGCATAATTAAGAGAAATTTGTACCTGTGACACATACAGCAGCAGAAGACAAAGCAAGAGGAAGTCTGCATCTCATCACATTTATGACAAAAACACTGTCAGGAAACACTGAAACACACAGAGAGCTTCAGAAGAACTGAATGAACTGATATGAGAGAAGATCATTTAATAAGAGAGAAGAATGAAGATCATCTTGACTTTCACTCTGATGATGATTCCTGGTAAGAATCTTAACTCAAGTTCTGATCCAAAAATCACATCAGAAGAACCAGAACAATAATTTAATATTATGTATACTAAAATGGTGAAATTATCTTTAAAGACACTTTGAAATTAGTCCCCGTTCAGTATATTTTAGTGTTTTATTAAAGTGTGTTTTTGTTGTAGGTGTCGTGAGCTCCATCAATGTGACAGGATATTCAGGAGGAGAAGTCATGATCACATGCAAATATGATGAAGGATATACAGCAAATAAAAAGTATTTTTGTAAAGGACAGTGGTCAGACTGCAGAGACCAAATCAAGACTAATAAGAAAGATCAATGGTTTGATGCTGGAAGATTCTCTCTGTATGACGACACAAGATCAGCAGTCTTCAATGTGACCATCAGAGATCTGAGAGAACGGGATTCTGGGACGTACCAGTGTGGAGTTGATAGACTTGTCATTAAAGATACCTACACTGAAGTGAATCTGAAGGTTATAACAGGTGAGTAATTTTGACAATGACCATCACCAATGCTGGTGTTTTTGGCAATTTAATGCAAAAGTATATTAATTGGTAATAGTGTTCCTTTTAAATTAAGTTTATTTCCCTGACCCCACTGTCACTTTTTTAAGCATAAACTCACTTGATTTTTGTCATTTTGCATCTCAAACAAATGCATCTTGATTCAAGATTGTTTATATTGAAAAATAGAAAATCCCTTTATTTGGTGTAAAACTGTTATTTTTGAGCAATTTTTAATCAATCTTAATTAGTCAACAGGATGTTTAGAACAGCTAAAGCTGCAATGAAGTGAAATTCACTTGCTGAAGTTAAAGATAAACATATACATGTATGGCCAAATGTTCCCCTAAACAAGACAACAATGAGCTAAACTGTGTCTTAAAGAAGTGGAAGCACATTTAGATGGTCTGTTCTATTAGAGACATACGTAAATATTTATATAATCCCAGGTTGTATTGTATGATATTTATAGCTGAAGGTGTACTATGATCATAATGAGAGGCAGGATGTTTGCCTTATGTAGGGGAGTGCAGGGCACAAAGTAACGCGGGGCTAGTAGTAACAAACATGGTTCAAAACTTTCCACACATGCCAGCATGACGAAACTTAGTGTATTTACTAGTTGCCATATCAACACTATATTGAGAAAAAATGCACCAAAATTTAAAAAAACCTTGGAAGATATCATGCTGATATTATTTTAATCTTATATCTGTTATTTAACAGTTGAGATAGTTCCTTAATGCTGATCTAACCAGCAGAAGGTTTTAAATCCCAGTTGCACAGGTGGGGCACATTACACTGCGTTACAATGTGCCCCTATTAGAACTATGCTATTTTATTATATACTTTTATGAATTCTATTGAGAAACCACAAGAAAAAGGTGAATAAAGCCTGAGAGTCAATGTTCAGAAATTATTAATTATTATTATGTTTTGAACTATGCTGTATAGCTGTGTTTTGCGGTGTTTGTTCTCAAACGCAAAAATAAGTTTATTTTTAATTATTAAAAAATGCTATTTTTTTTTTTTATATGAAAAAGTTAATAATTGTATTTTATTGACAAAATATTTTAGTTTGTCTTGTGTATATATATATTTTTTTTTATTTGATCAGATACAATTTTAAGCTGTCATATGGTCATGTTACAATGTACCCCACCTGTGGGGCATGTTGTCACATTTCACTTCCATTCTTTCGGGATAAATCAAGAAAAAAGTATACACTGTATTAATGAAACAAAACCACATAATTGTACTGTACATGTGTGAAATGAATGTGGGAAAAAATAAATACTCTGAACCCCAAGTGAATTTACACAAACTGAGAAAGTCAAAAAGTGTTACTTTGTGCCCCGCTCTCCCCTAGTTCTCAATAAACTCAAGGTTTATAAAAATCAAACTTCATGAAGATTTATTATTTAAAAAAATAATAATAATAATAAAAAAAAAAAAAATTGATGGTTTCTAAAGTTTTTAAAGCTTGAAAATGTGCATACTGTTTGTCACAGCAAATGCTTTTCTCTATTTTTAGAGCAAAACACAAATCCACCGCCTTTGTCATCATCATCATCATCATCATTCTTATCATCATCATCATCATCATCTTCATCATCATCATCATTATCATCATCATCATCATTCTTACCATCATCATCATCATCATCATCATTCTTATCATCATCATCATCATCATCATCATCATCATCATTATCATCGTTACCATCATCATCATCATCATCGTCGTCGTCTTCGTCGTCGTCTCTGATCATCGGCGTGACTGTGATTCTGCTTCTGCTCATCATTGGACTCATGTCATGCATTGTGACTCTCTACAAGCGTCAGACTCGAGGTAAACCAGCTTACAGTGTTCTCAGAACTTTGGATATTGTTCAGACTATTGTCATAGTCATTTATTTGTCAGAATAAAGTTTACAGTTGTTTGCCAGCCATTGTTTTCTGAGGAATGAGTGAATAGAAAGATGTTGCTTCCCCCTGCTGGTCACAACTAGTCAATGCGAGTCTAATATCTTGAGCATCAATGTGAAATGAGGCTTAATGTAGTGTGTTTATTATTACAGACCCTGATTCAGCTGCTAAATTGTCTGAACCTGGAACAGAAAACAGTGAAGGGGTTTGTAAAATCAAGTTGTTTGATATAAAAATGTGTTTGATGGCCTTTGTCAAAACTGTAAATAATTTATATTTCTATTCCTAGGTTCCTCAAACGCTGCACATTTACGATGCGATTAAAGACAACAGGCTTGACTGCAAAACCACCCAGTTACCCATAACCCCCTCTGATTCTTGTAACACTGTTTATGTTACTGCTAAATTACCCATAAACCCCTCTGTGGAGTGGCATAAACAGTGCAATAATCAGTTACTCACAAACCCCTCTGATACTAGCACTGTTTATGCTACTCCACAATTACCCACAAACCCCTCTGATTCTTCTAAAACTGTTTATGCTACTCCACAATTACCCACAAACCCCTCTGATTCTTCTAAAACTGTTTATGCTACTCCACAATTACCCACAAACCCCTCTGATTCTTCTAAAACAGTTTATGCTACTCCACAATTACCCACAAACCCCTCTGATTCTTCTAAAACTGTTTATGCTACTCCACAATTACCCACAAACCCCTCTGATTCTTCTAAAACAGTTTATGCTACTCCACAATTACCCACAAACCCCTCTGATTCATCTAACACTGTTTATGCTACTCCACAATTACCCACAAACCCCTCTGATACTAGCACTGTTTATGCTACTCCACAACTACCCACATACCCCTCTGATTCATCTAACACTGTTTATGCTACTCCACAATTACCCACAAACCCCTCTGATTCATCTAACACTGTTTATACTACTCCACAATTACCCACAAACCCCTCTGATTCTTCTGATAAGGTTTTTTATATAGAACCTTAAAGCGTTCTGTCAGGTGATTCATATTTGGAACTTTTTATAGGTTTCAATCATTTGCTTTAATTCATTACTTTTGTTTAAATGAATTTCTTATTTTAATTAAATTTTACGGATTAAGCAGTTTGTAGAAAAAAATATAAATAACCTATTAAACTTGAAAGTATTATGCAATAATTGAAGACGTCTCTCCTTAGAACATCTTTGGCATAAAGGGTTCTTTAAAATTGAGTCACGGGGCATCATTTATAAAATGTTGAGTAGAAAATATCCTACATTTGATCTTACCATCATTTCTCAAATGTGCATGATTCAGAGAAGTCACACTACATTAAACATCAAATGTGCATGAAACAGAAGTCAATAATTACAGAAATAGCAGTTGTAGAAATCACTTTAATGCAGTCATTTGACCATTAAAACAAACATGTTGGTCTGCCTTATTAATGCAGAAATGTTTTCTGAAAACACCTGCAATTCCTGAAAAAAGTAACTTAACAATAGTCAAGGGTCAAGAGCCCAACTACAAACACTGATCACCATGATGGTGACTCCAAACAAAACATTTTCAAGCAAACATCAACATCTAAACCTCTGTTTATTCTCAATAAGAACTTCTGTGGACGTCTGACACCGTGAATCATGAGCAGAATCGCCAGAGGAAGAGGAGGAGCCATTCTGACAGACATCACTATAAGACCAATATAACACACACATCATGAGAAAAACATCTTTATCTCTAAGAACATTTCCATAAATCTGTTTATTGTGGTTTAAGAATATTTCTCATTGGTCTCCACAACAGTATTAATCACATATTATTTACATACTATATTCACATATTAACCAGAGTAACTCTTACCGTGTTCTGGTGAGTCTGATCTCCAGCAGGTGTTAAACTGATGAATTTCTCATGATTACACACTGTTTATTTTAAAATGCTTGCAACAAAAAAAAATTTGCTTCCTCTTTCTTGACTCCTGCCCACACGAGCAGAGGAAAAAGTGATGCAACAATTCTCTGCCCAAATTTTAAATGGTCCGTGACTCTGCAAACAACCCTTTACGGGCCCACTTAGGGCTGCCAGCGCAGGACCCCTGAGAATTTGCTCATTGGCAAAACGTTGGCCCCTTAGCGCTGGCCCTGCACAGGCAGCCCTCACTTAGCCTCCAGGAAGCCTTAGCCTTAGAATACCACTGCATGAAATTTTGTCCTGCTTTAATATTTTGAAAGTTTTTAAGTCATTATGCAGAAATTATTCAGACAGGATCATATAGACTCACACAGACATCAAGCGTCAGTGTATGAACCTCAACAATGGTGACAATCAACAAAATATTCAGATCAACTCTGAACATCACAAAAAAAAAAGAAAAAAGAAAAAAGAAAGCTTTTTGTTGATTGTCACCATTGTTGAGGTTCATACGCTGACTCTTGATGTCTGTGTGAGTCTACATGATCCTGTCTGAATAATTTCTGCATAATGACTTAAGACTAGAGCCTGTGCTTCAGTCCAGGATGAGCCAGAAAACATTGGTGTTATGCTGCGTGTTGCTTTGTAGTTGGTGATGCAGTGATATATAGTTACGTTAATTCATGCATGTGTGCTATTTCTGGTTAAATGCCAGAGATTCACATTTTACAGTGAATGTGTTTTGTTAGTAATAATTCAGGAAATACCTGTAAAATGTTTTTCTGTAAAAGTTTTTTTGCATTTTATTTAAATTAGGATATATTACATTAGCTTTACAGTTTTTGTTTGTCAGCTGTTGCTGAAAGTCATTTGACTGTTTTTTTAAAGATTATTTTTTACAGTAAAGGGGTTTTATTGTAATAATTCAGGGAATACCTGTAAAATGTGTGTTTTTCTGTGGGGTTTTTTTTTAGTGTTTTTCTGTAAAAAAAGTTTAATGAAAATTTCTGTTTAAGTTTTTGAGCTTTATTTAAATTAGAGTATTTTATTTTAATTTTACAGATTTAGTTTGGCAGCCGTAGCTGACAGTCTTGTACCGTTATTTTTTATTTTTTTATTTTTTTTTTTTTTACAGTGTGTCCAAATATTTCAGTTATAAAAAGAACAATGTAATGATGTTCAATCTATTATGTTATCATTAATTAACAGTTTATCAAGTGAAACAAATTATGGTAAGTTTGTGTTATTATGTACTATATAGTAAGCTCTACACATTTTAAATTAATATCATGTACTTAGTATAATCATTACCCGATTTCGAGGGAGGACCTGATTTATCTCGACACTGCAAGTTAATTTAGGAAAACGGATTTGAACTCCAAACAAACTGCGTTTTAAACTGATTTTGTTCAAAATGCCGTCACACCAGTTCATTTATTTTATCTGAAGTGTATCAGGGCCTTAAAGCACAGATTCAAAACAGAAGGTTGAAAATGATCTGGGTATTTTTAAATGTTCTATTTATGTTCTTTTATGTTCTATTTAAAATGAATAAGGGGAAATATCAGCCTCATCGACCCTTTGATAAACAGATAAAATGTATAAAAATATTCTTGCACAAACTCAGTGGAAAACTCTTTCAGATAGCACTTCAGGTGTGTTCCAATTGACTGTAAGTGGACTGTGAAGTGAACTTCACAGGGTATTCTGCTATCTTAAGTGAGATTCCAATTTAAAGGGAGGGAACATGTTCAGTCCGAAAGGCACTGCGACCGGCATAGGGAATAAGGGAACATCGATACACTTCACAGGAAATGGAGAGGGAACATCACACATCTGTCACTGCGCACAGTGTCATCAGTCAAAACCAAAGATGGAGCAGAATCTAAACACATCAAGCTCATTAAACCATTCAGGTATTAGATTGCTATTGTATCTGTGCTAGGGTGACCATATGTGCCATTTTCCCAGGACGCATCCTGTCCAGGATTTCTAAATTGCCTAAAATGGCTTGAGCCCTTGCCTCTTTAATCGTGAAAGTGGTCATATCGATGTGCCCCCGGAACGTGATTTAGGAACGCGATTTCTACACGGAGGTCTGTGCAAGCCACTGTTCTTATTGACAGTCTTCATGCAATGCATTAAAATGTTGTCGTATTTGCAATGCTCTGACCGTTCTCTGTAGATCCAGCCTTCTCGAAAGCCACGATTGGTCGATTATGTATAATGCACGCTATTGGTCAAATTATTTTTCAGTCATTACCTTCCGCAAATATGAAAACAAAACCAAAACTGTGACATTTTATGCAACTTAGAAATCCTGGACAGGACACGTCCTGGGAAAATGGCACATATGGTCACCCTAATCTGTGCCATTTTAAATGCTTTCAAACATATACATTTCTAATGAACCTCACAATATGTCTTGTATACTGTGTATATTGTCTTTTTGTCTAATCCGTCGGATTTACATTAATTTAACACTTTATATAATATGCAAAAATTGACCTGTTTATACATTTGTGTCTTGTTGTTACTGTTTTATGTTGAATTATTGCCAGGACCTGTAAGAGAAACATGTCAGGGCTAAATGATACAATTGAACTTGACTTGACGAGAAACATCACTTCACTGCGGAATGGAAACTCTACAGTGGCGTTCACACAAAGTCCTTCATTTTCATTGGTAGCTGTGATGTGGGCGTGTCCAACGAAAACCCAAAAGTTGAGTAAAGTTTAACTTGTGCTTCATCTTATCGTGGTGTCTTGCTGTGTGGCTACAACAGAATTAAGACAAGAAACACATTTTCACAGTTCTGCACATGAATGATAAACCAACACTACAATGGTACAAATAATCTGATTTATCTTAAAATTAACAAAAAAAAAAAAAAAAGATTACTGTCAGTGGAACAACTCCTATAATCCAGCTTGTAGAAGAAAGAAAAGACTATGCTTCGTATCCACTGACCAGTAGATTGATTGTTGAGGAATGTTTTTATTGATCAAACTGAGACAACCTGAGGATCTCCCACTTACTGACAGATTCTCATATTCAGAAGAGCTCGACTGGTGAACAGCAGGTCTGGGATGGACAGTCTATGTGGAAGACACGTTGATTATTTATTACCTGATTTTTGAAAACACAAACTCTTTTGCATGTGTGGTTTTTGATATTTCACTTACAGTGAGTGTGTCGTAGAGGTCAGAAGATCTGGTCTTGAGGTCAAGAGCTGCATATGTGCCTGTACTGGGATCATCATTCTACAGGGAAAAGAAAGAAAATATTTTAAATGGTTACCATGAAAATAAGAGTCCCTGCCAACAAAAGTGTCAATCAAAAGTGTAATCACTCCATGATGTCTTTATTCTCACATTTATACAGCAGTAGTAAAATCTTGAGTGTGATAATATATATGTTCTTATTGATATCATTCTGTTTCTTTGATCATCTCACCTCACACTCATGTATTGCAGATATTCTGTTTATTTTTTTCTTCTTACTGTTAAAAAGGAAACACAAACAACCCATTTCATTGTTTCATTTGATAATGACATGTTATTCTGTATTCATATAAAATCACATTAAATTTATACTCTTCATTGACAGATTTTTATTTACATTGTAAATATGATGATGATGATGATGATTATGATGATGATGATGATGATGAATAATCCTCCAGATGTCGCTGCGATCACAATCACATTCCTACCAGCACCATGATGAACTGAAAGAGGAAGATCATCATGATTAACTCTCCAAACTGATGAATGATGTGAAGATACAGGAGTGTGTTAATAAAAGCTTCACCTGTGACAGTTACAGCATCTGATCTCTGAGATCCATGTTGATTGTGAGCCTGACAGTAGAAGCGTCCACTCTGTAGTGCACTGAAACTCTGTCCAGATCCAACAGCTGAGCTTTCATTCTCCTTAAACCAGCTGAAGTTCAGAGCAGGAGGGTTTGAATCACTGCTGCAGATCAGAGTCACTGAATCTCCTGACACTATTTCACCAGAGATGGACACTAAGACATTCTTTGGAGGGTCTAATACAGAAAACACAATCAATTTTTAGAGGACAATGTTTAGAGGATTTAATGACAACAGTTACTGAACCATCATTAACTCACACATGATGTTTAAAGTCACAGTATCAGAGTATGTCACTCCATGTTCGTTTCTGGACTTGCACTTGTATTCTCCACTTTCATCAGAGCTGATCTTTGAGATTCTGTAGATTCTTCCAGATCCTACAATCGTTCCTCCTTTAAACCAGCTGAAGTTCAGAGCAGGAGGGTTTGAATCACTGCTGCAGATCAGAGTCACTGAATCTCCTGACACTATTTCACTAGATGGACTGATGGACACTGAGACGTTCTTTGGAGGATCTAGAGGTCCAGAATATAAAATGATAATAATTGACAAAAGCTTTTGCATTCTAATCAATTTTGTCTTTGAAACTTTTACACAATCTGAATTTTCCATTTTGCAAAATCTGATATATGAATACATTTACTCAAGTGGCCAAAATATGACTGAATGTACTCACACGTGACACTGAGCTCAACAGCAGGAGAGATGTGATTGTGTCCGTCTACAGCACAGCTATATCTGCCTGCATCCTCTCTTCTGACTGACTGCAGCAGGAGTTCATTGTTTCTGTCTCTTCTCTCAGTTAATGGCTGTGAGTTTCTGTACCAGATGAATGTTGCTCTGTCAGTCAGAGTGCAGCTGCTTTTACATGTCAGACGGACTGAATCTCCCTCTGTCACTCTCTCAGGAGACTCCACCTGAAGATCTGAACACAACACACACATTATATCTAGTGCTGCTGTCATACACTGATTATTATTCAACATAATGCACAGAAGAAGAGAGAAAGCTCATGAAAGTCACCTGTGACAGCAAGAGTCACTCCTGGATCACCAATCCATTTGTCTTTATCAGTGACGAATCTGAAATAGTACATGCGTGAATCCTTCAGTGTCACATGACTCAGTCTGATGGTGCAGTTCTGCTTTTTATCTCCCAGATACTGAAGCCTCTGACTGTATTCAGTGTCATTAGACAGATCTGGAGGCTCTTCACCCTTAATAAAGGCTTTTGTCCAGAACACTCTCATGATCTCATATCCAGTAGGGTATGTATAAGTGCAGTTCATTATCACTGATGAGTCCTTTAGTGCACAGATGTGTGAAGGACTGTAACTCACACCCCAACCAGCACTAGAAACCCCTGAAACACATATTAAAGGGATAGTTCACATAAAAAAAAAAAAAAAACATTCTTTCATAATTACTATTGTGAATTCTTATATATATATATATATATATATATATATATATATATATATAGATTCTTCCTAAAGCACAGGTAAAGAGTCGTAACCTTGGATTCACTCCAATCCATCCAAATCATTCATGAACTACAGGATTACTGTATTCTCCTATCTCCTCTGGCCAACATCTACCATCCCGCATCTGTCACCACCACCACTATTAGAGCCTGTTCACTCTCATTCTCCCAGACTTCTGCCCAGGCGAGAACGAGCTGTATCTCATGATGCTGAACGATCATTGCAGCCCATTTCACCAGTACTTGCCTATTCCCATCCCACGGCAACTTACGGCTATCTTGCAACACCACATTTGCAGATACAGCTGGTGAATGCACCTGCTTCATTCAGTTATGTCCCTCCTTACCAAACAACGATGCCATCAGCGTTACCCTCTCAAAACGTGATCCCTGGTTTAGTCCCTGCAGTGGGCATCGCAGCTGTTGTTGCTCCTGCACAGCTGATACCAGCCAAGGCTGCAGCTCCACCAGGTGGTAGTACACATTGTATAGCCCCCCTAAACCTAAAATTCCAGACTTCACAAGTGACAGTGAAAGAAAACTTGCTCATATGGACAATTTGCTTGAGCCTTACCCAGAGCTAACAGAGGAACATAAATGTCATGTACTGTTGGAACATCTAAAACTGCGTGAAGCTCAAATGATCGGGCAGTCTTGCTGTAATATGTTGTCACATGTATGTTCTGGTTCAGTTTTCATTGTGTTTTGTTTCTATTTGCAGTTGGTTTGTTAATTAGTTCATATTCTCCTCTGTTCCCCGCCTGTTTGTGTTCTAGGTTACAGATTGATTAGTCCTCAGTTCAGGTGTGTCTTGTGAATTGGCTCTTTTGTTTTGTGTGTATATAAGCCCTCAGTTTCTGTCTTTTCCTTGTCTCGTCTTGTCTTGTGTGATGTCAGTGTGTTTGTGTTTCCTTTGTGTTATTTTATTGTTTCGATTCTTGGATTAAAGACCTATTTCATTATCTTCATCGTCATGCGCTTTCATTCCAGCCACCCACCATAACACATGTACAGTATGTTCTGTTTTTTACTATTTTTTTTAGTTTTTTTATTGTGTTGGTTCTGGTTCTGTCCTGTTTGCCTGTCATTTGACCTAGTTTCCCAGTGTGTTTGATTAATGATTTCATTCACCTGTTCTGTTAATTATCTTGTTAGTTCTCCTTGTTGTTTAAGCTGTGTTTCCTTAGTTCATTGTTCAGTGCCATCAATGTTTGTGGATGTGTTTGCCCTATTCTTTAGTTTTCCTCTTATTTCTGAATGTTATAATAAAGTCAGTTGTTATAGTATTTTTATCATTGTGCACTTCATTGACCACAGCCATTGTGCCAGCTTGAAATCCCCAACAATTACTGACCCCTCATGTCATATTCTTTTTTTTTTTTTAAACACATGAACCGCTGACATTGCAAAGACATTAAACTAATCATTATTGATACACAGATTATTATTATTTAGCTTTTACTTACATTCACAAAAATGTGTTTGTGAAAGGGGTTTTAAAAGGGGCTTCACTGATTTCTGGAACCATGGTTTAAAATAATGCCAAAATGAACAAGTTTCTTTGATAAGTGACTAATGATTTAAAAAATAAATAAATAAATAAATACTTTCGCTGGAGTGACTCACCATGAATCGTGAGCAGAAACACCAGAGGAAGGGGCAGAGCCATTCTGACTGACATCACTACAAGACACACACATCATGAGAAAAACATAGTCTTTAGCTAAAAAATATCATTTTTCATTGAGAAAATTTCCTATTGAATAAGTCAGTGGTTTCAACAGTAGTATTAAACTATATTCACACAGTAACCAGTGTAACTCTTACCGTGTTCTGGTGAGTCTCTCCAGCAGGCGTTAGACTGATGGATTTCACACTGTTCATGTTTTTCTTGCACAAGCAGTAAATCTTTCTTCCTCTTTCATGACTCCTGCCCACACCAGCAACTTTAGACACCTTCGGCATTTTTTTGTTGTTGTTTGTTTTTTATCATGATCCAGTGGCATTTATTGATTTGACATTTTGAAACCCAAAATGTTTAACAATAAGAAATGATGTTTGTCCACCACTTTAATTGATCAATGAATCATGTACACAGATTTATTAACATATAAGATGTATTTACAGTTTCACTTGCGTTTGCACATATTAAGACTTCAGGAATAAATCAAATAAAAATAAATCTGCGTTTTTATATTGGGTTTTCATAACCTTTTTTCCCCCTTGGAAACATTTTCTGAAGAATTACTCAATATAGGAACTTGTACTGAGAAAGACTGGATGTTGCCACTTTAAACGCAGCTATATTTTGAAATCCTTGAGAGATTTTTTTCTGTCTTCAGTTTACTGGCAATAAGAGAAGAAACAGGAAGTGGGAGGCAGTAGATGTGGGAGGGACAGGAAATGACCTCATCCAGAAACAATTCACTCCCACATAAGTGTCAGCCCGTAATGAATCATAGCACATGAACGGCCCAGCAACAGTGTCTCAATACGTCACCGATCAAAATTATTTCCCAGCTAATGTTGCTTAATAAGGAGCCGCTAAATGGCAAGGTGATTGAAAAACAATGAGATGGGAGAAAAAAAAAAAAAAAATTATTCACAAAAGTTTCCTGCATGAGGGAACAGAAAACTATTGAAATATAAATTGTCATACTTTTTTTCATTGCGTGTCCCTTTTTTTTTTTTTTTTTTTTTTTTTAAAGGGGTGGTTCAGTGGTTTTTTTCTAGGCTTGATTGTGTTTTTGGGGCACAGTTTAACATGTCTCTATGTTTCTTTTTAACATGTCTCTATGTCCGTATTTTTCATATATTTTACCTCTATTCTACACCTCTGTTTCCATTGTCATTTGAACGGCTCGTTTGACTTCCTGGTTCTATGAAGCCACTCCCTCCGAAATACGCCGAATCAGACCCAGATGAAGAGGGTCAAGCAGAACCTCAGCAATCGCGGCTTTTAAAGGATATTTATGAATGGTATTTCATTTAGTATTTGTGTCAAAGTGTTTAGATATGCTGTCACTGCTGTTTGTTAGCTTTCAATATACGGTTTTATCCTGATTAAAGCTTTACTGTAGCCGAATACATGACTGAGTAGTAGCATTTTTGTAAAGGTATCGTTTAATTTATAGTATGAACAACTGTTTGTCTATGAACATATAAGTTTGTTGGTGTTTGTTGGAGAAGTATGCACTAGAATTTAGCTAACTGGCTAGCGAAGCAAAAACGCGTAGGTCTTTGTTTACATCCTTGATGCAACCAAAAATAGCAACAGAACTGTAAGTTTAAAAGACATGTACAAACAATAAAGTTCAATAAACCGCAGCTTCTGCTTTTTAAAGTAGGAACTTCTTCTTTCAGTAATAGCCTTTGAGCAAATCCAGCATTGAACTCGTGTGGATACTGGAAGCTGTCTTCAGCGCCGCATCCAGTGTAGAAATATCACAGATTATAACGGGTTCTATATCTTTTGATGCGTCGCGACGCTCGCTTCCGGTGTAAACAACTCTTCCGCTTCCATTACGCTGCGTGACATGGCCACACCCACTTTGTTGCGTGTTCCCGGGGGCGTGTTTTGCAGGGTTTATGATGTCACCAACCCGGGAAGAAGCTCGTTGTAGTCCAAACCGGTCGTTTTTGTAGGCATTAAACTGCCTTAACTTTAAAAGACAATATCTCCGTTTGCATTGAACTTTCAGCGCTGTAACTTTGCAGATACTGTTTATGCTCAAGCAGCAACATTACACACTAACTAAAGTTAAAAAAGTGAAATCGCAATGAATCACCCCTTTAACACACATACACAAAAATGACCACACTCAAGCTTGAATTTGCTAAAACTGACATGGATTTTTTTATTTGGTCACAGAAAACATTTGAAATCAAAAGTTCAAATTGAATTACCAGCCAGTGACTTCACAACAGGTTTCCTAGTCTCACCAAACAATGTGTTGTGGGTTCTTGGCTCTTTTCTTTTGTATTCTACTCTTGTAATGTGGAAAAGATCACAGACACTGCATTTCTGCCATCTTTTTACCGGATTTAATGAATAATAAATACCTGAACATGCTACATTGACAACCCCATACGTTCAAAACATCGAATAATTATTTCTTTTGGCTCTTGTCTTCATGATGGTCTCACAAAATCCCCTGTGTTAAATTAACACCACTTTGTGTTCATATGGGAACCACCCAGTAACACTGTAGCAATGTTAGAGTTAATTAGGTACTTAAGTGATTAACTGAGTGACAATTGTTCAATGATTAAGGACACCTGATGATAATGAGCAGAATCACTGAAGGAAAGAGAAACACAAGAACTACTACTGACTTCAGCCACAGCCTTAGATGAAATCAACTGAAAACACATTAAATCTTTATTACAATCTTTTATCTTTAATACATTTTATTACAAACCAGACTGACTTTATTTCTGTTATTCATCTACAGTTTTTTTTTTTTTTTTTTGAGAATTTAAAGAGGTTTATGTGTCAATGTTTTATTGAAAATAAAATGGTTTGGTCACCATTATGGTCATTGGTGTTTGGAGTTTGACTCTTTAGTCAGTTTGTGGTCTTTGTAACAGTGTTTACCAAAACACAATTTGTTGCAAAGGAAGCCCTAAACAAACATGATCAGGTGACATAGTTTTCATCATCATATGACTCATCACTGAACCAAAGTAGTTATTCATTATTAATAGATTATTTTGACCAACAATACTTTCTTGCCACAGATCAGACATTTGGAATTTTTATTTTTAAATACATTTTTTCCAAAAAAAAAAAAAAAAGACACTTCAAGAATCAGCACATGAATCTCAACAATGGTGACATACTTCATGCCGCAATGTTTGATGGGAGTTATGAGTTTTATACTACAGTGGCTCCCAGCATCCACAGATAGTAAGTCAATTTTATTTATAGAGCACATTTAAATTAAGCTTACACTGACCAAAGTGCTGTACAAAACAATCATAAAATACAATAAAATATAAAATGAAATAAAATAAAAAATAACTAAAAAAATTACTAATCCATAATTCAGTCCAATCCAAGATTCATATGCTGATTCTTGATGTCTAAATGTTTCTCCATTTCAAAATAAAAAAATTGTTATTTAAAAAAAAAAAAAAAAAAAAAATACTTTTTAAGAAATGGTGCATCATTTCAGACACACATCCTGGATGGGCAGACAGATGGAAGGATGGATGGATAATTAAATGAATGATGTGTTGGATGGATGATTATTGGATGAATTTGTGGATGGATGGATGGATGGATGATTGGTGGATGGATGGATGGGTTGATGGATGGGGCAGGAACATGTAATTGCAAAAAAATAAGGCAAAAATATGTTGGATGGATGATGGCCAGACTTTACCTTCAGTGCCCTGAAGAGGTTTTTTTTTTTTTTTTTTTTTTTTTCAAATCTTCTGTCACAGTGTTTGTGTTTACTTATAGGGAAGTGGAACTCTACACACACACACACACACACACACACACACACTATATATATATACCTATCCAGTATTTAGTGTGAGAACAGGTAGTGGTAGTCGAGGTTGAAGCAGGCAGTCATGAGAACCGTCACCTCCATCAGTTTATCAGGTACTATATCTGTCATTACACTAAATCAGTGAGAACTGCACTTTTTACTCTTTAATATCAGTGATAAACAACAATTCAGCATGATAACTCTGAATCGGTCTCTGTCAGCAGTGCTTAGTCTTTCAGTGCTGTGGCTGATGGAGAACTCACTGGCTCTTACCGTCACTGGATCTGTGGGAAGCAACATCTCAGTCACCTGCAGATATCCCGAAACGTACGAGAATAACAGCAAGTACTTCTGCCAGATGAGCGACTCGTTTGCTCAGAGAGATCCTCAGTGTGTTCGGACGACCCGGAGAGAGACGAGGTCTGAACGAGGGAGACTGACTCTTCTGGATGACACCAGCTCTCATGTTCTCACAGCTCTCGTCACTAGACTGGCTCCAGAAGACTCTGGAAAGTACTGGTGTGGTGTAGATATCAGTCTGCTGCCTGATTTCACCTCCGAGATCTGGTTAACAGTCACCAAAGGTGAGAAACACAAGAGCTGAAGACTCACTGTCCTACTGAATATCCTTAATATATGAGCAGTTGAAGTGATGTGTCTGTCCTCAAAGGCTCTGTATTTGTTATTTATATTCTCTTCATTTGTCATTTTGTCCATAAACATACATTTATCTGAAATATGTACACACACACACACACACATATATACACCGCGTTCCAAATTATTATGCAAGTGACATATCAGTAAGATTTCAGTACAATAAACATTCAGATTTTAGTTTTATTAAGAAAATGTTTGTTTGTTTATTTATCCATGTCTTTTTAGACAACTGGTATCAATCTCAGACAAAATAATTTGCCAGGTCTATGGAATCAAGATGCATTTTAGCCACCAATAACCAAACCTCACAAAGAGAAACATTTACAGTGGGTGTAGAAATAAATGAAGACTCATTTTTAAATAGTTTTACTATTGACAATGGATGGTCTAGATGGATGGGTTTCTGGATGGTTGGTGAATGGCCACCATGTTCCAACAAGACTGCGACATCAGCAGGGAGCTGGCGGGTGATGATTTGGGCTGAAATATTGGGAAGTGAGATGGAAGGTCCCTTTAGGGTCTCTGAGGGTATTAAAATGACTTTTGCAAGATATGTGGAAGTTCATAACTGGCCATTTTCAGCTATGGTATAAAAAGAAGGATAGTGCCTTCTGAAATACAATGCACTATGCACTATCCCATGCTGCAAAAAAACACCACAGCAATAAAATATTTCTACACCCACTGTAAATGTTTCTCTTTGTGAGGTTTGGTTATTGGTGGCTAAAATGCATCTTTACGCACGACTGCCAGCCTGCATGGAGAGCTTCTTGAGACTCCAGAGACTCCAGCAGCTTCAAATACCTGTTTGCTGCTCAACACTGGCTTTTTTATAGCTGCCCTTTTAATACAATTAATTTTTTTGACAGAAACTTTCATTAATAAACCTTTATCTGACCGAGTTCTGCTGTGCTCTAAATCACTCACAAATCTTATGATAATTTGATAATCTCCATTCAGTTTTCACACAATATTAGTTGTTTTCATGCCTTTTGCACAACATTGGACCATTTCATGCTTTTCATCTTCAGAAAGATCTTTCTTTCTCCCCATATTGCATGAGAACTGTGACTTGCTTAATAATGTGGAACAACCTCTAAGTAGGGTTTCCATAGACCTGGCAAATTATTTTGTCTGAGATTGATACCAGTTATCTAAAAAGACATGGATAAATAAACAAACAAACATTTTCTTAGAAAAACTAAAATCTGAATGTTTATTGTACTGAAATCTTACTGATATGTCACTTGCATTATAATTTGGAACGTGGTGTATATATATATATATATATATAATTTAAATATAGTGGCACTATCAAACTAGTCAAAAATTACTAGATATTGTGCGTTGATGTGGACGTTAATAGTTATTGTTATAGCTCTTATATTTATAGTTCTTGGTGTGAACTGGCCTTTACAGGGATTTTTGAGGTGCGACTGAGACTCACATTGGTTTCAGATGGGATGTGATACAGCATCGTCTTCCTCTTGCACGTCTCATAATGAGTCAGTGTGAGAACTGAATTCACACACGTGTGTGGTGAATGAATGCCAGCTGAGGTTTCAATATACTGTATATGGTGAACTATAGTCCTTTCACTTTTGTTTTCTGTGCAGGGGATCCACAAGAACAAACCAAAAACCATTTCCTGGAAGAACGTGGCGGTGAGGTTACGAAACACACGCACACACACACACACACACACACACACACACACACACACACACACACACACACACACACAGCATGTGGTTTGGCTTTTTTCAGTCAACTCATTGTGATCTTTGCATCAACAGAGTCTCACTCCAGGTTCATGATGATGGTGGCTTCGATGTGTGTTTTCGCCCTGTTTTTCGTGTGTGCGTTTGGTCTGTTTCAAGTCCTCAAGCACAACAGCCGCAGTACCTCAGGTGAGCAGATCTCTGTGGATCATCTCAAGCACACCAGCACCATGTGATTTATTTTAAACCATGTGGGTACAGCCTATTTGCTACTGTATATATCTTCAAAAAAAGTCACCCGGACTTCACTTTAACACTCATGTTCTGTTGAAAGTCTGAGATATTTGAGATATGATATTTCAATGGCTGACGGGAAAATCTTGAAAGCTCAGTGACTGATATAATGCAAAGATACATATAATCGTATGGCCACAACATTTCAGAAATTAAATGAACACTTATTTTACACAAAAAAACATTCATTCTATAGTCATTTTAAAGTGACAGCACACCCATAAATGCAAATTCTGTCATAATTCTGAAAATATCTGTTTATTTTTTTGTCCATAAAATGAGCGTCAGTGGTGTCCAATATTGTTTTGGACCCCAACATTCTTCAAAATTTCTTCTTTTGTTTTTAACAAAAAGAGGTTCAGTAAATGACATCCCTTCAAACACTTTTGTTTGGACATCTTTGTTACAAGTTTGGTGGACATAGCATCAAATATATATATATTTAAATACTAACATAGAAGACTACACAACATCTTTTCATGGTATTACAGTCCATTGAAGAAAAATAAATCACTTTATCCATTCTTGTCAGGTTCTGTTTTCCACCGCACCAGAACGATATCAAACTCAATGCCGGTGAGTTCATGCACTTCTATCATAATGTTAACAGCATATAATTTCCTGACAAGTCTAATTATATATATTTCTTTCATATAGGATGGACACCAGAGAATAAATCATCCAGACTCATCCAAAGCTCAAAGTGATAAAGGAGAATTTTACAGACCCACAAACCCAGATTATATAAACACAGAACCGGTCGACACAGACTCCTACACAGATGTAGTTTCAGCACAAACACAAGATCGGATCTACACAGAACTGGACACCGGTAGACAGAGTCACGTGTATCAGAGTCTTACAGCAGATTCTGTTCAAGAAGACATCTATCACACCATTGATCAAACGCCTGACTCAACACTGAAGCCTCATCAACAGCCATCTTGAGATGGTATTTTACTTATTAAATAAAATACAGAAATCATTCTCATTTATCTCAGTTATAGTTCTGTGATGCAGTAACTGCCTAATAAGTTATTTTAAGAGTTTTTATTATTTTGTTTATCGTCTTCACTTTGCTGTCTGCATTGCATTTGCACCTGATCTTGCTCAGTAAAAATATATAAACATCCTTAAACTGTTTCTCTGAAAACAAGTTTTATTAGCTTATGCAGTTTTGCGTCACATGATTTAATCTTGCTTTAAAGAAAATTAAATATTGGAAAACAAGTGGCTATAGCTTTATGATCTTTATTTGGGGGCCCCCTGCTGGTCACAATCGACTGAATGAATCAATGTGCAGCATATTTCTTTCATACTTTCAATAGTCAGAACAAGACTTATAATTAAGTGCAATAGTATGTTCCTGTGTAAACAAGCGTAATATGGAAAACACCACAAACGGCTGCATTTTGAGTCATCTTTACAGTATGTAGGCGAAAAGTTCACATTTACAGAGAAGTTGATCATACTGAGAAAGCTCAGTAAGATGCCCTTGAACTACAGTTGCGTTTTGGGGTTGAGGATCGGTCCCAAATAGAAACAAGGAAGTGAAAGAAAGGCTGCCAGACTCTGTTTTATTCCAGACAGACTCTGTTTTATTCTTAACTGCACGCATAAACCATTCAGCATGTGGAAAGTAAGAGTCTTTTGTTTCTTCATCTGTACAGGTGAGTTGTAGAGATCGCTTTACAATTAAACAACAGCATCTTGATTTCAGACTTGCATCAGTGTTGGGGAAACTACTTTGAAACTGTAGCATGAAGAGTTTGGTGAGTAAAGTAAAGCTACAAATGACCTAATCTACTAATAAACTTAATTACTTTTATTGCTTTAATATATTGCAGAAAAAATGAGGATTTCTTTTAGGGTGACAGCATCAAACACAATTTGAACAGATCAATTTATTCTAAATATCACCATTAAAAATAGCTAAATCACTTTACTGCATTTTAACATTTAATTATGATTATGAAGCTACATAGTTAACCTAAACTTTAAATAGGTTGTACTTTATTGTACAGTATGTGTACTTACAGTGTAATTACAATGTACTTACAGTGTACTTGTCTTAAAAAGGTAACTTCATGGGTTAAGGTTAGGTTTAGGGGTATAGGTTCAGGGTTAGTACCTAGTTAGTACATATATATATATGGTTAGTCATGTGATTCATCAGAAAATGTGGATTCTTGCACAGTGCATTACTGTTACTGAATGTACGTCACTGAATGTACTTAAGTTAGCTGTGGCATTGCTAATTGCTCCGCAAATGATCAGTGGTTATTAGGGCTGGGTAAAAAAAAATCAATTTTTTGAATAATCGTTGTTGTTTTTTTTTTAAAGCGGTCGATTCGATATTGATTCTCAAAAGCCATGAATCAATCTTTTTTTTTGTTTTATTTACGCAAACACTGAACGTAATATTTGATTGACATTAATCTTATTACTAGTCTTCTCCACTAGATGTCATTTACCTAGTGCGATGTTACAGCAGGAACCCTGTCATTCATTCAGGGCTTAACATGGCGGATGCAGGTGCGCCTTTCAGCGTGAAAGACGTTCCGGACAGTTGAAGGAACTGTCAGTGTCTTGATCAGGCTCTTGCTGCATGGTCACGAAAGTTTATAATTTGCACGTGTTTTCAAGCCTTGCCAATTTAAGCATTCAAGCACAAGACGTGAAAGAGAACTCGCTTTGTGAGAAGTTTTGTGCACACACAGAAATCAGCACATCTCAGACAGCGTGCAAATAACAAAATGAATTCTCTTTCACGTTTCCTTCCGCTAAGACGGACAGATTCACAGAAATGTATCTCAAAATGCCTGCATTGGCAAGTATCCTAGTAAACATAGTCGGTTATGGCTTAAGTAAATGTAAATAGTAGAGAAAGACAACGCACGTGTATCAGTATATTGGATCAGTGCATTAGTCTTAAAGTGACAGCAGCCTAATATCCCTGCAGCTGTCTGTGTTTTTAATGTTAATCAAGCTACAAAAGACAAACTCCCTGCTCTTCACTGAATAACTTTTTTTGTAAGTTTAATAAGGATTAACCTTTATTTAATTTATACAGTGAAGATTATATGCAGTGTTGTTTTACATTTGATTATTTCATTTAGTTTCTACTGTTATACCTGAAAAACCTGAAAAGCACTGATTATATAATTTGTATCTTTGTTCTATTGTATTTATTTATTTGTGCTATTGCTTGTAGCTTGATTGTTTGTTCTAACATGAACATTTTTATTAACTAACATTAACAAAAAAATATAAATACTGTAACAAATGTATTGTTCATTGTTAGTTCATGTTAGTTAATACATAAACTAATGTTAACAAATGAGACCTTATTGTAAAGTGTTACCGAATCAGTGGATTCATTGAATCGAATCGAATTGAGATCTTGTGAATATAACCCTAGTGGTTATATTAAAGTGTCATTTGATTTGATGAACTACCTAGAAAATATGCTTATTTAAATAACACTGATTACTGCTTATGTGCTTTATGTCTGTGTATTACAGAAATCATGACTGAATATCTAGAAATACTTTGTCATTACATTTCATTTCCAGCCTGTCTACTGGATATTAACTGTGCTAAGATTGGATATGAGGGAAAACACGTAACGTTTCAAATAAGATACCCAGAGGGCTACGAGACAAACACCAAGTACTTCGGCAAAACTGATGGTTTCTCCTTTGAGAAACTGGTTCATACTTCTCACCCCTACAGATGGGCGAAACAAGGGCGATTCGCTCTATTCGACAACACATCCGCGCACCTCCTTACCGCCGCCATCTTGAGATTGGTCGTGGAGGATTCTGGTTTGTACTCCTTCGGCGTGGATATTAAACTGTTGCCTGATCTGTTTGGTCATGACATGCAACTAACTGTCAGGAGAGGTGAGAATCTTTTAACATGTTTAATAGGCTATGAGTCTGTTTTTTCACACATCGAATGCAGTAGTGAATGAGGCTGAAGGAATGAGTCTCGATAGTTTCACGTTCCTTCTCTGCACAGGTGAAGCACAGAGACCCACAACATCATTACCAAGAGGTACAAGAGTAAAGTAGGATGATCGTTCTGTTTTAATCGCTCAAAAACAACTTATACAATATTAATGATCTCTTTTCAAATGTTGTGTTGCAGTGATCGTCAGCAGCATGAACAGTCCTGCAAATATCACAGCACAGAACTGGACCAAGACAAGAAATCAGGGTGATCCGTCTGTCCTTCATTCACTGATTCATTCATTAGTTTGATTCATTCATTTATTTAGTCTATCATTAATTCAGTCTGTTGTTCGCTCAATCCACCATTCGTTTATTCTGTTTAGTCAGTCTATCATTGATTCATTATCTTTCTGTCTGTCTTATCTTAATGTTCTTATTAACTTCTTATAAAACAGAACTAATTTTCTCTGTTCAAATGTTCTGTTCACAACTAGTCCTGTCTCTCACTCTCTCTTCCTCTCTCTGTTTCTGTCTTTTACACAAATGAATCGTGTTTTGATCAGGTGTGTCAGACCGTTTCCTCTTTCTACAGAATCTTCCCTCAGGTTTGTGAGAGTGTTGAGTCTGGTGTGTGTCTGCACACTTCTAGTTTTGTGTCCGTTCGCTGTGTTTAAGGTTTTAAAATGGGCCGCCACCTGCAAGCTGTCAGGTGAGACGACTAGATGAAACTTCCTCTTTTCTACACAATCTTCACTTACGCTTAACATTTATCATGCAATTAATACATGTCTTTTTTTTCTCTCCAGTTTCTGTGTCTTATCACACCAGGAAGACATCAGCTCAAGTTGTTGTAAGTCTTTAATCAATCCTGTTTCATTCACAAGTATTACCATAGTATGCTGATGCTGATAAAGTTCCTCTCTACAGGACGAGTATGTGAACATGAGCCCAACCGTCCTTCCAAACCCACCCACAGCTCAAAATGATGAAGGTTCACTTGTTGATGATTTTCACAGACCTACAAACACAGAACAGACACATAACAAAGACGCCAACTACATAGATTTTGCTCTAGCAGACAATCCAGATCAGATCTACACAGAAATGAACCCTGGTTTTGTTCAAGAGTCAGTTTATCAGAGCATTGATCTAACTATTAACTGACTGAACACAGACGCCTCATCAACAACTAATGAAAATCCTTATTTTCCTTCACATTTTTCCAGGAACAATTATTCAGAAATACTTTACAAGATTCTGTTTGTTAATGTTTTGTTAACATGAACTAACAATGAAAAATACTCATAAACTGTTAATCTTTAATGTTAATTTTAGCATTTACTAATACATTATTAAAATCAAATGTTGTATCTGTTTATATTATTTAATAGACATGAACTAACATGAATTATCATTTGGTTTTTGTTAACTAATGTAGCTATTGCTCATTGTTAGTTAATGCATTAACTAATGTGAACTAATGGAACTTTATTGTAAAGTGTTACTAATTTTTCATCAGTTACATGATGATTTCATGAATATGAAGAAAAATCATTGAATTGTAGTCTTGAATAAATAAAATTGAATGTCTAATAGTTGAAAACTGTTAATGTGGACATTATTTAGCAGTGCTGAGATCAGCACAGACTGGTATAGAAGTGTGTGTTTAGTGTGAGTAAAGATCTCGATTGCGTCACTGCAGATGTTTTAAGAGGATGGAGAGACAAAAAGAGAGAAGTAAATACTTTATCGTACCAAGAAAGAGTAAGGCGAACTGTAGCTACTACTTCACACAGTTTTTATCTCATGTTAAGTGAGAGCCTTCTCAGCATGTGGAGCTTTCTAGTTGTCCTGTCCTGCATATTTACAGGTGAGTCAACATTCACTAATCTTTTACAAGGTAACAAGATTATGTTCATGTTCATGACTCACTCACGATATTGATTCAGTTGATCATGTGACGTCACATCCTGTGTGTCTCTTTCATTTCCAGTGGTGTCTTTGAATCCTGTAACTGCTCCAGTGGGAGGGAACGCCACATTTCGGTGTTCTCATTTTCTGGCCAGTGGGAACATCAAATATTTCTGCAGAAACTCTTGTAAGGATGATTTTATTCTCATTCAGTCTAATAGAGAAGAGAATCCGACTCGCACAGACAGATACGCTCTATATGATGAAGGCTCAGACTTCACTGTGACCATCACACGCCTGCAGCTTTCAGACTCTGGCACTTACATCTGTGCAGTGGACAGATTATTTTTTGACACTTACAAATATGTAACTCTTCATGTATTTGAGGGTAAGTTATTCATTGAACATATTTTAGGGGACCTATTATGCACAATTCACGTTTATAAGGTGTTTGAACACAGATGTGTGTCCACAGTGTGTGTAAACAACCAGCCTATAATGGTAAAAATCCTCCCAATACTTTTTTTTATAATCCCCATAAATCATAAACAGTCTCTTCAATTGAGCGGTTCCAGAAGCCGCACCCACGACTGGCGAGGGAATCTGCCCTATTAGCTTAAAAAAAAAAAAAAAAAGCATACATCCAAAGTTTAGACTGATTTATCTTTAAAATGCTATGATCTGTGGGGTATTTTGAGCTGAAACTTCACAGACACATTCTGGAGACACCAGAGACTTTAAGAGTTTTATGAGCTGTTGGGTTCATGTCTGCTGTACTTTTCTAACACCTTGCTGTGTTTACTGTTTGTGTCATGGTGTTCTGGAGAATGTGGTTAGCAGAAACATTACACTTGTGTTAGTTATTCAATAGAAATTTATTTTTAGAGTTGTTGAAATCTCACTTTCAGAGGTAGGACGTCTTCCTGAAAAGATGAACCTAAATGTTACTAAAGTAGCCTATTTCTGATTGTGAAAATTGGCACACAAATAGAGGACGGTCTGAACATTAACCACAGCAATATTTCCCTCTAGCGCCAGCAACTGTCCAAACCTGCACTCATGTTTAAGCTAATAAGTTTTGAACCATGAAGGCTCGAAACAAAATTATTTTTTTCATTGGATTCCTTGGCTTGAGTCGATTCAATCCTACGATGTCATTTTCTGTCATTAAATCTTTCCCGCCATTTTTAATATGGGCCATTTTGACTGTACTCTTTATATTTGGTGCAGAATATCTACTGTAAGTAAACTCTAAATTGTAAAACTGTTGGTCATCTAAAACTAAACTGTTGATCATCTTCAGACCATACTGGCAAAAATCTGTGGGTTTCGTGTTGATAGATGAAACTCTTCATATACTGCATTAACAAATCTGATGGCATAATGCCAGACTGCATCTGAGGCTGTATCTGTGGAAAGATTCGACATATATACACCAAACTTCATGTGTGTAATTGTCACCCAACACTGACCGCATCAAATAAACTTGTGTCGCCGCCACATATTGGTCAAAAGTAATAAGCAGTTATGTCACATTACAATTGATTGCATTTATGGCCTTTCTACCATTATTCTTAAAATCATCTCCAAAAATCTTACTCCTTTATATATGGTCACACTTTAGATTAGGGTCTGATTCTCACTATTAACTAGCTATTAACTATGCCTCAATAAACTCCTAATTACTGCTTATTAATAGTTAGTAAAGTAGTTGTTAAGTTTAGGTATTGGGTATGTAGAATGGTCATGCAGAATAAGGCATTAATATGTGCTTTATAAGTTTTAATAAACAGCCAATATCCTATAATATGCATGCGAATAAGCAAGTAGTTGAACGCAAGTAGTGAGAATTGGACACTAAACTAAAGTGTTACCATATATATCTTTAAATCAAACTGCCAATTGAGGACTTTATGGAATTTAAGTTATTGTTACTGCAAAAGTCATTTACATTTCATGCTATGACTGTAATTGTTTAATAATCATACTTGGTTCAAACATGTTGAGAGTTTTACCTCTTAAATGTGTGGAAATATCAGATTTTTTCAGTTACAAAAACAATCAACAGGAAATATGATCCCATATTTATTGATTTATGTTTATTACCTATGGAAGCCCGTTTCCGCCACTAAAAAAAAAAAAAAAAAAAAAAAAGAGTAATTGCGACTTTTTATCTCAGAATTCTGACTTTTTATCTCGCAATTGCGAGTTTACATCTCACAATTGCGTGATATAAAGTCAGAATTGCGAGATATAAACTCGCAATTGCGTGATATAAAGTCAGAATTCTGAGATATAAACTCACAATTGCGTGATATAAAGTCAGAATTCTGAGATATAAACTCACAATTGCGTGATATAAAGTCAGAATTGCGAGTTTTTATCTCAGAATTCTGACTTTTTTTCTCGCAATTCTGACTTTTTTTCTCGCAATTGCGAGTTTATATCTCAGAATTCTGACTTTTTTTCTCGCAATTCTGACTTTTTTTCTCGCAATTGCGAGTTTATATCTCAGAATTCTGACTTTTTTTCTCGCAGTTAACTGACGGACAGTGTCTCTGTCTGTAACAATTCCGGACATCCAACATTTCTGGTGCATCCAACGATAGCCGTGCTGCTGTCCTGATGTCTGAAGCTGTTGGTGTATAAAATGTGCCACTTCAGCTTCGTCTGTTTTATTGCGCCTCCGCCACAGCTGATTCTTATTATTATTACTATTATATTGTTGTGTCAAATTCATTAGTATATCCATTCTGTTAAAAACAACTTTTATTCACCAAATACTTGCACTGTAATTTGCAGAATTGCATGATTCTACCCTTGAATGCCCCTTTTTATGGAGCCACCAGACTTGAGTTGCAAAGTTACAAAGTTGATGAAGCATGATAGGTAGTGGTGTTTTGGTATTAAGCCCACTAGATGGCAGTAAAAGCTGTTTTTTCTCCTTGAAACGCTGTACTCATGTACAAGGTTACCGAGGGAACATGCTATATGCATATTCCTGCATAATGCATATGTCCGGAGACTAATCTTTATGTGTCTCCTCCAGTAAAATGAAAATTTCTTTATTGGTAAATCCGCGCTAAAAATAATCCTTTATGATGTCTTCCATTTTATGTAGAATAATAACGAAGCAGCAATCCTGATGGTCAGTCGCAATGAAAGGAAACGCAAGCAAAGTAAGAACTGTGAGAAATAAAGTTTCACACAATTGTGAGGGAAAAAAGTCAGAATTCTGAGATAAAAACTCGCAATTCTGACTTTTTTTCTCGCAATTCTGACTTTTTTCCTCGCAATTGCGAGTTTATATCTCAGAATTCTGACTTTATAACTCGCAATTGTGAGAGATAAAAAAAAGAGTAATTGCGACTTTTTATCTCAGAATTCTGACTTTATAACTCGCAATTGTGAGATAAAAAGTCAGAATTCTGAGATAAAAAGTCGCAATTACTCTTTTTTTTTTTTTTTTAGTGGCGGAAACGGGCTTCCATATTATTTCAGCTCATCAACACTACATTTTTTTTTTTTTTTTTTTTTCACTAAAATTTGTATTCACAGTCTCTATATCAACACTGGTTCCAGCAAGTGCATCCAGTCCACCTGCAAGAACAATTACTAGAGACAACACAACTAGAGACACAACTAAAGACACAACAGGTAATTGCCATCCATCCATCTAATCTATATATTCTACTGCGTCTGCAGACACATGCAGACACTGTGTGTGGATGGATAAGCATTGTCTGGTAAATATATATATATATATATATATATATATATATATATATATATATATATATATATATATATATATTTAATTCACTACTTGAGAATCCAATAGCAAAGAAGGAAATGTTTCATTTGTGTGCTGATTCTGTCCTCAGGTCCTTTGTTTTATGTCGGAGTTGGTCTTGGTATTCTCGCGCTGATTTTTACAGTCGTCATCTTCATATTTATCCAGCTGAAGTATAAGCAGAAGCGATGCTCCTCCAGTGCGACATCATCTACACATCAGCCCGACTCTCTGAATTACTCCACACTGAACATCACTGCACAATCAGACAGTCTCAACTATTCCTCTGTGCTGTTTATCAGAAACCACAACTGCACCACGAAGAACACTGAGACGTTTGAAATGAACCTGAACGAAACACTTTATTCATCTGTTCAAACTCCACACCAATCAAACATCACTGATCCAAACTCTGTAATCTATTCCAGAGTTAGTAAAGGACTGTAGATTAGGTAGATCTGACAAGTGCGCTTTCAATTTATATTTTAAATAGCTTTCTGTTGTCTGCATGAATGGTTTTGTACAGTACAATCAACTACATGTATTTTACATTATGAGTCAGTATGGCAGTTTCCCCCATCAGTTAGGGGCATTTCAATGTGAGATTAGCCATTTTTGGATGTTAAAATATATTCTTGTTTCCCAGTTAAAGTGCAGAAACTACAAGCCAAACATCTCAATTTCGAGATTTGTGAATAGACTTAAGTGTACAACGCACCTGAAAAGTAAATATTAAATTTACTGTAAGCATCTCTGTGTTTACGTGAGAGATAAGTTGGTGCTTAAAATGGTTCACCAATGCTTTTTGGATGAAAATATGGGGTATATACAAAGTATATGTACTATAGTTTTTTTTTTTTGTTTTTTTTTTAACAACTTCACTGTATTCATTATGCAGTGATTACACAGCTTGTTTATACTTGAGAAGAGTTTTAAAGTAAGTTTAAGTACTTTAATAAGGTTAATTGTATCGTTCAATAAGAGTATGAAAAAGTTTCTTCGATATTATGAAATATTTCATACTCCTGAGTAACTAAATTAATTTCAGGTTGTTTGTTCAGTGCCTCATTTGTTGCTTGATCATACAATTAAAATCATACAATTATAAATTAAAGTAATTTAAAATTCTCATTGCATTAGATAACAAAATATCAAATCAAGTGGCATTTTTTTTTCAAGAAACATGCAACTGATTAAAAGATTTTGAGTGAAATTAGTGAAGAGAAAAGATCCTGCAGAGTTTGATATTATATCTATGCAAAGACATTAACATTTTAAGTGTGAGCGAAGTGTCTAAATACTTTCTGAGACCACATAAAAAATAACACTGAAACATTGTTCTGAGCTAGAGCTGTGGTTATATTGTTTTGACATGCAGTTAATGTTTTAGAGATATTTTAGGACGTAGGAATGGATGTGGAGATTAAGAGGAAGGAGAAGTTAAGCATTGCACCATACTGTGTGTCAGCATGTTAGAAAGAGACGTTTGTCAGTGTTTAAGGATTTTATTTAGTCAAAAAATGCCATAAATCTTAACCATGTGGAACTTTATTCTTCTTCTCTGGTCCTGCATTCATATCGGTGAGTTCAAGACTCATATAACTGTTTTGTGATTTCCCTGATTTTCCACTGGTCTTGTATTCCGCAATCAGTAGTCCGTAGTTCTTTACGATAAATATGCCAATCCTGGCTAATGATATTTGTGTTTTCAGCTGTTGTTGTCGGAGCTCCAGATACAGTTACAGGACACAGAGGAGAGAGAGTTGAGATCAGATGCCCATATGAATCTGGATATGAATCAAATTCAAAGTATTTTTGTAAAGGCGAGTGTAGCTTTGGAAATAAAATCATCATGGTTAAATCAGGATCTCCAGCTAAAGACGAGAGATTCTCTCTGACTGACGACACGACGAACAGAGTTTTCACCGTCACCATCACTGATCTGAGAACAGAGGATGAAGGACAATACTGGTGTGCTGTGAAGAGGACTTTTTCTCCTGATGTCTATTCAGAGATTTTCTTGCTGGTAAAAGAGGGTAAGTGATTAATGTGACCTCCTAATTGATCTATTATAGAAATGTAAATGAATCAGCAGCAGATATCGGATTTTGCGTTGCACACACAGAAACATTCAGAAGAACAGAAACTTGTCAACGCTCTCCTGCAATTTTTATATCAATAAATTAGCTTCGTCATTTAATTGCTTAATTATATTCCTTAGCAATGAGGTGATCGCTGTTTTTGAAGTAATTAAACTGACAGTACTGTCAGAGACACTGCACAGACACAAGTAATTTACACACACACACACATACATCTCTTCATGTCTATTGATAATTCTTCAAATAAGTGCACAACTTTATCTTTATGTGTGTCTGATTTAAAGTGGGATGGATGCTAGATCTAGTGTGCCATAACTGGCAAAATTTTTATCCTACGAGCCAAATTTTGTGCTGCAAACATAAATTACAGCTTTAACTTGTCAGTGCTGGAAAGTGGTCATGGTGTGTGTAAAAACTGTATCCATTTTAGCTTGCTAATGTATTAGTATAATAACTGAACTCTCGTCCATCTATATTGTCACCCTCTTAGATAAGAAGACGACTGAGGTTTCAACTATCAGCCCATTTTTATCTACAAGCACATCAGCTCCATTGACTCCTGAAACCCCTTTATCCCAAACTTCTTCACTTGACACAGGTAAACGTCTCCACTCACCTCACTGGTTTTTCTCTCATGTAAACATCATTCATTTAATCCTGTGAACCAATTGAAAAGTGTATATATTTATTTATTTATTTTATTTATTTTTTTATTCTTAGGTTCATTTGGTATCATCATCGCAGGAGTTTTGGTTTTTCTCCTGATCGGTGCTGTATTGCTTATTGTGGTCATACGAAAGAAAAAGCAGACTCGTGGTAATATTTTTCAATCACATTTATTTCTACAGAACATTTAAAAACAACACATGTTGGCCGAAGTGCTTTACATACCAGGACCAAACAAATCCTACACCTTAAGAGCATAAATAAAAAACAAGTACATACATAAATTAGATTAAACACAGTCAAATGCAAGTGAAAAAAAATATGAGTTTTTAATTGAGATTTAAAAACATTGAGATTGGTGCAGGATCTAATATAGAGAGGTAATCTATTCCAGAGATGAGGAGTTGTTGCTGTCCTATTTATTCCGCTTGTGTGTGCTGTCCTGGGCCAGTTCGTTGTCACACATCGTCATATGCTGTCGCATGTCATCGTTACTCCACCTGTCTGATGATTCCTGTCGTGTGTGTTCCTGCCAAGTCAAGTCCTTTCTGCAATGCCGTATGTTTCCTGTCTAGTCAATTCTAGCCTATAGTGTTTTCCCCCAAGGGGTAGTTTCTGTTTGTGTTTTGTTTTACTTTTATATTAATAAAGCCCATATTCCTCTGCATCCTTCAGTCCTCACTTCTGACAGGCAGAGGGTAATAGGTTTGATAACTGATGTAAGCATTTTCCATTCTTAGGTACTATACCTTAAAGAGCGATTTCTACCTTATTAAACCCATAAAACATTGTTTCGTTGGTATCAATGAATGTATTCAGCTTGATCAAGTGATGTTGAATATTTTAGACTCAAATAAAACCTGTGAATGTAGATGTTATCTTTTTTTTTTTTTTTTTCCCATTGTAGGCCTATTGACACCCCAATGTCATGAAAGGGGCAGTATTCAACAAAAAGAGATCTAAAATATTGCATTCAGTGCATGCAAGTGTGTTAAAATCACTAGATGGATTTTTACATATTTGAGGTGACTGTCGTGAGTAGAGTAGAGAGGAACAATGTTACAGGACTGACCTTTATGCCAATTGTTATTTACAAGTATTTTTGTAAAGGCGAGTGCATCATTGGAAATAAAGACATCATGGTTAAATCAGGATCTCCAGCTAAAGATGAGAGATTCTCTCTGACTGACGACACGACGGCCAGTTTTCACCGTTACCATCACTGATCTGAGAACAGAGGATGAAGACCAATACTGGTGTGCTGTGAAGAGGACTTTAACTGATGTCTATTCAGAGATTTTGTTGCTGGTTAAACTTGGTAAGTGATTCATGTGACAATCAAATGTATCTATAGTAGAAATTTACGTGGAAATCTGTCAGCAGGTTCATATTATTATATAAAGGTAAATGTACTGCTTAATTCATGGTTAAATGCAGTTTTCAGATTAGTGTGCGAATATATAAGTGTAATGACCAAATTCAGATTGATCTATGGTTTATGTCTGGATGATGTCTGTTATTTCCTAAACTGACATGTAAACATCTCTCCACATCTCACCGTCCATCACACTCACTGTCTGAACAGGAAGTCAAAGGTCTGACAGACAGTTGTCTGGATGCAACACAACTTTCAATAAGACTCATATCTGTCTTATTTCATGTATTAGTCTTTGATTTAATCATTCTGTTTTTATTTTGATTCTCTGATATTCTGATTCTTCTTGCTGTTTCCTCTTGTGTTTTTCAGTGATTATCTTCACTGCGGAGGCTTTGGTTTTACTCCTGATAGCAGTTCCATTGATTATAGTGGCTGTGAGAAAGAAAAAGAAGAATAAAGGAAATATTTTACACTTAATGCTTGGTTGGGTTTAGGATGACATGCATGAGCACTGAAATAAATTATATGATCATTTTAAATTATAAAATAATTATAAATTGTTTTAAAAAAGTGTCTGAGAAAGACTAACCGGTCTGCTGTATATCAAAGTGTGTTTTATGAACAGGTGAGACATCAGAAACTGATGATTATGGTTATTTATTGAACTCAAGGTTTACAGTAGTAATTGACTAGCAGGTTCACTGAAACACAGATTTTATTTCTTGCACTGGAACAATACTGATTGCAGTGATCTTCAGTACTTTGACATTGAATCTCCAGCAGCTCATGTCTGAATGATCATATTCATGTTTAAACTATAAATAGATTCACAGTGATTTAGTTATTTTCTCTATTCATGAACTCTTGTTTCCTGTGACTGTAGATCAAAGACACTGGACGTCACTGCAATCCAGAGGACAGATAGTATTTTACAGCCGTGGTTCATAAACTATTATGTCATATGAGACTCAAGTACCGCTTCATCAGCAACTTAAATGGGTTCATTCCAATTAATATAAAATACAATGCATTATAAAATAATAAAATATATTAACCTCTCCTCCTCCTCATTTTAATCATCCTATTGAACATCAGCATATATTATAGTGTTAAAAATAAGTCCTAAGCATGTTTTGTCTTCTATAGAGTTCAGAAAGATATTTTTGTGGTTTTATTGTGACTATCATTACTGCTGCGGTTTAGCATGATCCTGATGTGTTTACAGCTGATGTTCACATAGAAATGTATTATTTTACTATGTAATGCAAGTGTAAATTTTTAATTCTTTTATATATTTTATTTGTTGCTGTTTCTCTGTACATGGTATTCCTGGTCAGATGTTAAATTCAGAGGTTCAAGGTTTGTCAGGTAAGTTTCATCTGTTCACCCCTGCGGGTTAATGTCATAACTGCATCTGTTGTCATAAAGCATCTTTCTCCATTGATGACTATTCAAAAGTAGCTGTATATTCTATTAACATGTTTCCATAAGTGGTTAATTATGCTTGTACTTAACCTGTTGAAATGTACAAAATGTAATTTAGTAGTAGAAAAAGAGCAAAAGGGCATCAGAAATCACTTAAACATATTAAAGACAGATGGAAACAGAGAGGACAGGAAACAGGTTGTGGTTCATGAATTCACAGCTTATTTCCTGGTCAAAACTGAGAGGCGTTTTCACACCTTACACCTCACGGAAACACAGACACACAGTCACTGAACAGTAGAGTTTGACTCTCAACATGTGAAACGAGCAGCAAATGTATTATTTTATTCTCCACCGATAGATGAGAGCAGTATTATTGGGTATTTGAGTTTCAGAAAGTCGTTTGAGGAACTGTTGAGAGTTTCTGAACTGAACTGATGAAGAAATGAAGTTTCCGCTGACAGTTTGTGTGTTTCTGCTGACGGGTAAGAGCTCAAGATCTCTAATACAAGTGTTTATTATCTATTATAATGGCTTGTTTTATCAGTGTACATGAGTAAAGCAGTGTGTGTGTGTGTGTGTGTGTGCAGTGATCAGTTCACTGTCTGTGGACATTACAGTGAGAGGAACGGAGGGAGAACCAGTGATTATTAAGTGCCCTTATCCAGGAGGATATGAAAACTCTTACAAATACTTCTACAAGGGAGTTTACAGAGAGAGTGTCATTATACTACGAACTGATGGAAAAAAGACCTCACCCAGATTCTCATTGCGAGATGATCGTAAGACCAGATCATTTACAGTGACCATCAGTAACCTGAAGATGGAAGATGCTGGACTGTACGGCTGTAGAGCTGGATGGGGAGAATATAAAAAAATTAAGCTGAATGTGATCAGAGGTGCCTGATGTTCATTATTAAACAACAATCTGCTTCATCATGCTAATAATTATTTTATTGATATATTTGTTTCTCAGATCCACAGAGGCCAACTCCTGTCCAGATCTTTACCTCCACCTTCCATCCAGGTGCCTGATATATAATATTAATCTTTCAGCTCAAGTTTCTCTTCACATAAATCCATGATTATGTGCATTAATGTGTCAGTATAACAGCTCAGTCTTTATTCCCCTTCAGATCAAACTATCAGCTCATTTTCAAACACGCCGCCCTATCTGAGAACATCAGACACAAACCCACAATCCAGCAGCACCACGATCACAGACCATCAGATCATCTCTTCAACAGGTTCATCTTCTGTGAGTAATCTCTCAGTATCTTTTAATATGCACTACTTCACCTGACACACGTCTCTCTGCACTATATTTCTCTCACATGAACTGAACTTTACATCACACTGTCCATCAGAACAGGAAGTGACGGAGACTTGTCATGGCAACATGACTTTTAAAAATCCTCATATCCCTCTTTTTTCCTCGTGTTTTTCAGATTCAGTTGTGATTATCTTCACTGCGGAGGCTTTGGTTTTACTCCTGATAGCAGTTCCATTGATTATAGTGGCTGTGAGAAAGAAAAAGAAGAATAAAGGTAATATTTTACACTGAATAAGTCCTTTTCTCTGATGTTTCATCATTATCAACAAAAGTCTGTATGATCACTGGATGAAATTATAAAGTTTTAGTGTCAGATTTACTAACAGCTTGCACCATGCCAAACCCTCTTTTAGGATTAAAAACCACTGCAGGATTTACTAAAGACACGCAGTGAAAAATCAGTGCTGAAAAGGCGTGGACAGGGTTATTTTTGCAGCTGACCTTATTGCATATGTATTTGTAGGAGTTCCCCTTTCAGACGCAAAATGACTTATGTAACTATGCCAAAAGTGCTTACAAATGTGCTTTCAGAACATGTTGTGTAGAGTTGAATGTGGTTAGACAAAGAGGAAGGAAGTGTTCATTTTAATTGCTGATGCTGCATGTCGTTCACTCAGTATAGAAGAGAAAGACAGTAACGTTTGTCACAGAGTTTGGTCTTTTATTTAAGAGAAACACTTGTCAAATGTATGGGAGTATTTAACACAATTTACTAAGGTTTAAGCTAGTAATTTTTACTGATATTTGCAGCATTTTTTAACACCCAAAAAAGCATGTCTTAAACCAGACGCTAATTTGCGCTGCTCTTGGTAGATTGTGTTGGTCATTATGGAAATGTGAGTGTCGTCAGTAGAGAGACTCTTCCACCCCATCTGCGTTTTTATGGGATTGTGCTCTTATGCTAATGCAAGTAAATCTGGCCCTTAAAGTAATATCTAAGAAAGACTAACATTGATCTATTTCACAGGTCTGCTGTCGTCCATCATAGTGTTTGATCCAGTGTTTTATGAACAGGTGAGTCAGCAGAAACTGATAATTATGGTTATTTATTTCACTCAAGGTTTACAGTAGTAATTGTGTTAGCAGATTCACTGAAACATTCAGATTTTATTTCTTTCTCAACACTGTAACAGTACTGAAACAGAGACTGTGATCTTGGGCACACTAAATCTTGATATTTATGTGTTAAAACTATAAATAGATTATCTTTAATTGAAATATTTTCTCTGTTAACTACTAATTAATGTTTCCTGTGACTGTAGATCAAAGATGCTGGACGTCACTGTAATCCAGAGGACAGAGACACAATAACAACTGTATTTTACAGCCTTGTTTCCTAAACTATTGTCATATGAGACAGTTCATTTCAACTAATGTAATATAATATAATATATCAATGAGCCAAAACATTATGACCATCTGCTTAATATGCTGTTGGCCTGTGTACTGCCAAAATAGTGCAGACTCCCCAAAGCATGGACTCTGAAGGTGTGCTGTTGTATCTGGGACCAAGATGTTATCAGCAGATCCTTTGGTGTAGCACATCCCACAGATGCACAGTTGGATTGAGATTTGGAGGCCAGGGCAACACCTTGAACACTTCATCATGTTCCTCAAACCTTTCCTGAACAATGTTCAGGGTGGCAGGAAGTATTATCCTGCTGAAAGAGCCACTTCCACCAGGGATCACCATTGACATGAAGTGGTGGACCTGGTCTACAGCAATGTTTAGGTAGGTGGCACATGTCAAATTTATGTCCACATGAATGGCCGGACCCAGGGTTTCCCAGCAGAACATTGCCCAGAGCATCACACTGCCTCCTCCACCGGCTTGATATCGTCCCACAGTGCATCCTGGTGCCATCACTTCATTAAATTTTGTGTGACTTGGGCTGTAGTAGACCTTCTGTTCGCTTGGACCAGACAGGATAGCCTTCGTTTCCCTCATGCATCTATGAGCCTTGGGAGCCCAACACCACCATTTTGTGGTTTGTCCCTCCTCGGACCACTGATGGTAAATTCTCACCACTGCTGACCGGGAGCAACACACAAGCCTTTGCGTTTCAGAGATACTGATCCAGCTGCCTTGCCATAATAATTGGGCCCTTGTCAAAGTCGCTTAGATCTTTATTCCTGCCCATTTCTCCTGCATCCAACATGTTGATAATGAGAGCTGGTTGTTTGTTTACCATCTAATCTACCCAGACCAATATGTGGGTTTATTAGGAGATGATCAATAATATTCCTTCAGCTGTGACTGGTCATAATGTTTTGGCTCTTAAGTGTATACTACAACCAAGAGAAATCATCTTTATCCTACTCATAATTTCCATCGTTTTACTTAACATGAGTCATAATTGAGCTTATTTTGTTCAGAAAGATCAGATTCATATTCATGACTTGATTATTTGGTCTTTTTTTATTTTTATTTTTTATTGTAGTTATGATTAATGTGACAGTTTTATATTTGATTCTGTTGTGTTTACAGCTGACATACACAAATATTAAATGATATTTAGACAGACTTAAAGAAGTTCTAGATCTATACTTGTGCTCATTATTTTGCCATTAATGTAAATAAACGTGCAAACAATATACTTGCTCTTGTGAATTTATTTTGATGTTAATTACATTTACGAGCTGTTTCTTTAATACCACGTGGTTTATATACATGTTGCTGCTGATTGGGCTGACATTTTTGACACACCCACCAAACAAGAGAAGACGTATCTCAAACCCGTTGCACACCGTTTTCACGAAACGTCGTTCAACCCGGAAACCGTAGCAAAACGTTGCGCACCGGTTTGAGCTTGAACGTGCCCCATGTCTCTTCAGAAGATTAAGAGATCATTATGAAAAATTTGAAATTAAACGCATTTACAAAGCAGGAATAAACACTGATGCAGTGAAAGTTTGAGAAGGCAGCTGAAAGAAAATATCTGACTATATCAATGCACGTGAATCAAACAAATAGACCAAATAATTAATATTTAACAAAGAGCTCAAAAGAATACATGTAAGCTTAATCTGTTTAAAAGCTTTATATTATGCATGTATTATATTTATTTTAATTTAAAAGCAAAGTTTAATATTGTCAATTAATATAATAGGCCTAATTATATGAATATGTCATGAATTATTCATAAATTTATGTAATATAAATATAATGAATAATTAACAGCAAATGTTGAGCAATTTTGTGTCTAAAATGTTTTCACTATAAACTGATTTAATTTGGAGCGAGAGATACAGGGGGAGTGGCTTTACTGCATCAGATACATGTCACTTTACTCACAGCTGATTGGTCCAGTTTGGGTTTGTGATCTCTAACTCAGAATAAACCAATCCACCTTCATAAGCCCTTCAAACTAATCTTGAACTTTCCTGGGTAGAAACTGAAACCGACTTTGTGCAACAGGCTAGATGTCTGTGCACTAACAAGCACAGAAGTGCTACCGGACAGCACTCTTCCACACAAAATATCTGACCCCGTCTCAAGGCCTCCTTTCAGGTGCCTGCTTAAAAACCTCTACTAGTAGCCACCTCACTGGCTACATATGGATGTTCAGTTCAAGGTTTATCAGGTTAGTTTCAACTGTTCACTCCTGCTGGTTGATGTTGTAACTGCAATAATCTGCTGCCAGAGAGCATCTTTCATCGTTCATGACCATTCAAAAGTAGCTGCATATTCTGATAATTCATTAAAAGCAATATATAAATCTAGCCATTGAGATGCTAATGCTAATGGATAGCTTTATCAACATAATACTAGAAAGCCTTTTGCTTCTGTTAAACATGAGATGTCTTTGACACACACTTGCCAAACAGAAAGTGAAACTACAGCCACAGGAAGAGCTTTGAGGCTTCAGCTAAACACACAAACTTTATTTCCCATAATGCAACTCTTCTCCCAGAGCTCATATAATGGAGAAAGAGTGATCTTAATGTTCAAGCAATTTTCTGGATTATTTAAAGTTTCTGTAATCGACTGTTTTTCCCATGCTGAAGATTACCATAACCCTAACAAGCTTTTCTTATTCATCTCAATGTTTTTTGTCCTTTTCAATCAGAGTTTGGCAAGGATTGTTTCCTTAAAATGTTTGACTTTTTTTTTTTCCATAAGTGGATGATGCTTAACATGCAATTAACGTGTTTTGAAATATTAAAAGATGTAATTTTATAGTATAAAAAGACAGAAACAGAGAGGACAGGAAACAGGTTGTGGTTCATGAATAATTTCCTGGTCAAAACTGAGAGGCGTTTTCACACCTTACACCTCACGGAAACACAGACACACAGTCACTGAACAGTAGAGTTTGACTCTCAACACGTGAAACGAGCAGCGAATGTATTATTTTATTCTCCACCAACAGAAAAGTGCAGTATTATTGCTATTTGTGTTTCAGAAAGTTGTTTGAGGAACTTCTGAGAGTTTCAGACTGATTTTCTGAACTGAACTGATGAAGAAATGAAGTTTCCGCTGACAGTTTGTGTGTTTCTGCTGACAGGTAAGAGCTCAAGATCTCTAATAAAAGTGTTTATTATCTATTATTATGGCTTGTTTTATCAGTGTACATGAGTAAAGCAGTGTGTGTGTGTGTGTGCAGTGAGTAGGTCACTGTCTGTGGACATTACAGTGAGAGGAATGGAGGGAGAACCAGTGATTATTATCATATACAGAACGTACCTTTTCACAAAGTACTTACTCCAGAGAGTATGTCATTTCTGACACAGCCAGAGTACTTGCTTCCAGCAGATTGAAGAGGGGTATACCAAATCACCAACACAAAAGAACATAAAACATCTTCCTAATCAAATATATGCCATATAAAGCAGTAGTGCAGTTATATTATTCAATAACCATCAAGACTGGTTAACACATTTTAAACACTCCTACTCTCTTCTAATAAAATGGATTATTCCTTCCTCAATCTCTCTCTGCACCAGGTAAAAAACGGCTCATCTATTTATTAAAGTTTGGTGAATTGGTAAACCATTTCCACCAGTTTTATGAATGTGAATTAATCATTATTTGTCTACATTTCAACATGTTTAGACGATTGTCAAAAGTTAAATCTTTACCATGATAAGATGTTAAAAATATTTACCATATTAATCAATCAGGAACAGACATTTATAAGATGATCATGTGAACTGCTGTTGTTTGCGTGTGTGTCTATCCACAGTAAAATCCCTAGAGTTAAATCAACTCTGCTCAGGGTACATATGGTCCCGCTCTAAATAGTGTTAAAGTAACACTGAAGCAGAGTTAAAGTTAATCAGATAATTAAGCAATTACTTAAGTGATGATTGAACATTAATGATGAACACCTGCTCTTAACAAGCAGAATCACTGAAGAAAAGGGAAACACAAGAACTACAACTGACTTCAGCCACAGCCTTAAGCCGGGTTCACACTGTGCGATTTTGGTTGCGATTTGGTCGTCTGAGACAAATTTTGAGAATCCTAAAAGATTCCTGTAATCCTAGGCTAAAATCTGTAGTCTTGGATCGCTAGTTTGACATGTTCACCGACAGCCGATTAATGACCGTTGCGATCAAATTTTACCTCCGACGTGTCAGAAGATTTGGCGCACAGTCCTGCAGTGTGACGTCTCCTACGACAAACGTCAAATTGTCTTCGTTTTTCAAGACAAGCCGTGATCAAAATTAACGCTAGAGATGTCTTTGTTAGCCACCATTTCAGTCCCGTGTGTAATGCAGCACACTGTCACCGAATGTGTGTGGGTCCGTTTTTAACGCGTTCTGGCTGTCGTACAGTCTGACATAAATGACGCCTGAGATCCCACAATGTGACATGAGGATCATGTTCGTACAGTCTGACAAGCAACAATCGTAAAGGACTTTTATAAATCGTACAGTGTGCACCCGGCTTCAGACGAAATCAACTGAAGATAAAAGACATTAAATCTCTCAAGTTCTGATTAAAAGATCTGATTCACTTATTACTAACAAGATTGACTTTATTTCTGTCAGACGTCTAAAGAAGTTCTTATTGAGAATTAACAGCGGTTTAGATGTTGGTGTTTTATTGGTCAAAAAATTATGCCACCATCATGGTGGTCAGGGTTTGTTTTAGTTGGGCTCTTGACACTTTTATGTCTATAAAACAGTTTGTGTTTGAGCAATTGTAATAGTGTTTCACAACAAACACTTGTACGTTACTGAATCAAAAGACTGAAGGAGCAGATCTGCTTGAAAGCCCTATCAAATGAACATCACAGAGAGAGCTCTTTCTCTTTGGTTTCTTGACTGAAATTCAGCTATTGCAACAAAAACAAAAAAAATTCCATTAAACAAATGCCACTGTAACGCTTCAATGCTAAAAATGAGCAACAAAATTACCGCTCAGGCTTATACATGAAAACATAGCATACAATTCATTATATATACATTCAATTCATACTGCAGTGCATGATGGGAGTTTTGTCCTCTGGTGATACCCAGCATGCATTGCAGCGTGAAGCGTTTTTTTTTTGTTTGTTTGTTTTTATCACCATTGTTGAGATTCATATGCTGATTCTTGATGTCTCTGTGTGTCTAAGTGATGTAGTAGTTCAAAAAATTTTATGCACTACATGGTTTTAAAATTATTCAATATATCTGTTTGCTGCAACACTCACTTCTCATGCTGTAGTTTCACAGGGTTGGTAATGCAAAACCAAAATGTATAAATGACAAAACACATGACCAGTTGCTTTGGATGCAATCGGGCAAGCTCACAATGATTATATCATCATATAACAATAACTAATATCTGCTCACTGTAAAGCACTGACCTCACTGCTTTACAACAATATATGCATCATTGCAGATAAATACCTAACATAGAAAGTCAAGGGTCAAGAGCCCAACTTAAGCAAACGCTGATCTCCCTGATGGTGGCTTTGTTTCTTTTCTTTTCTTTTCTTTTTCTTGACCAATAAAACAATTCTGTAGATGTGTGAAAATAAAGTCAATCCGGTTAGTAATAAGTGAAGCTGGTAATGCTGTTTGTGGAGTTGTTTAATCAGATCTTCAGAGATTTCATGATTTTTATCTTCAGTTGATTTTATCTAAGACTGTGACTGAAGTCAGTTGTAGTTCTTGTGTTTCTCTTTTCTTCAGTGATTCTGCTTGTTAAAAGCAGGTGTTCATCACTAATGCTCAATCATCACTTAATTAATTGCTTAATTACCTCATTAACTTTAACTCTGTTTCAGTGTTATTTTAACACTATTTAGAGAGGGACCAAATGTACTTTGAACAGAGCTGAGTTAACTCTGGGGATTGTGCTGTGTCAGGTGTCAATGTCCAGTGCCAGATGCCCTGTCCAAAAACCCACACTTGCGGTCTTTGCCCACTTGTCTACTTACATGACGTATTTCCTGTATTTGGCCCAAGTTTTCAAGTAGGTGTGAAGACTGCAAGTGTGTGTAGAACTTTTGATTACCTGATGGGACACACTTATACCCTTGCAAAAAATGCAAGCATTTACAGCTTTTTTTAAATTATTAATTTCAATACTTTGCATTTTAAAATACACTTCTAAATGTCTGTTCAGTCGCTATGTAACTAACAGAAGACACAATTTTAAGATTGTGGTGCTTTTAATTAAGTGATAAAAAGCAGTTGCAAATGTTAAAAAAAAAACACACACCCTTGCCCATATTTGCACCAATAAAATGTGCAACACTTTATATTTTATTACCAAATTATATGTAATATGTAATTAATTTAACTTACAGTGGAATGTTTTCCTCGAGATCTCATAATTTTGGGGCACGTGAGTTCCCGAACATAATGCATGATGGGATACGCTAGCCTCAGAAGTGGTATTCAAGATAGTGTGGGTTAAGTGTGCATTAAGGGCACTGCACTTTGGCATTTTTAAGACATGGGACAGACTTGCAAACTTACATCCTGTCACGTACACAAGCTCTCAAGTGGCTAAGACCGCAAGTGTGGGTATTTGGAAAGGGCATTACTTTCACTTCCCTCTTTATTAATCTCTATTAAACTCTCTCTCTCAGAAGAAGAAGAAGTAGGCGTCTCCATCACATTCAGCACTTCATGTTAAACATGTAACCAGGAAAGAAACACTCAAAACTCATCTGAACACACATCAAGAGCTTCAGAAGAACTGAATCTACTGACAACAGAGAAGATCATTTAATAAGAGAGAAGAATGAAGATCATCTTGACTTTCACTCTGATGATGATTCCTGGTAAGAATCTGAACTCAGAGTAAATCACTAAAAACAGCACAGATTTGATGAGGAGAGTCTTTCACTTCAGTTCATGATGTTCGACTGCTGAAGAAAGTTCATTTCTGTGTAGTCTCATAAATATATTAAAGTGTTTTTGATGCTGGTTTGTTGTAGGTGTCGTGAGCTCCATCAGTGTGACAGGATATTCAGGAGGAGGAGTCATGATCACATGCAAATATTATGAAGGATATACAGCAAATAAAAAGTATTTTTGTAAAGGACAGTGGTCAGACTGCACAGACCAAATCAAGACTGATGAGAAAGATAAATGGGTTCATTCTGAAAGATTCTCTCTGTATGACGACACAAGATCAGCAGTCTTCACTGTGACCATCAGAGATCTGAGAGAACGGGATTCTGACACATACTACTGTGGAACTGATATCTCTGCAAAAATAGATTCCTACACTGAAGTGAATCTGAAGGTTATAACAGGTGAGTAACTGAGAGCCTCAAACCCATGATGATCTCCACAACATCACGATACTCAACACTGACTGTAATTACTGCCGTTCACACGAGAAACTCATAACAGACGCCATCAATAACCTTTTGATCTCCTAATGTAAGATTTACACTCATAACCTTGACTTCATTCATAAATGTTGCAGTAAAGTGAGCAGATATGTGTTTATATTGAGAACAAAATGACAAATTATCTGGGTTTGTGTTCAACAGGTCAACAAATCAGGAGTGTGAGAGGATATTCAGGAGGAAACGTCATTATAAACTACAAATATGAGATGAAACACAAAAACCATGTGAAATATTTCTGTAAAACTGCAGCAGATCAATGTTTTACTGTAATAAACACTAACAGAGCAGCAGAATGGGAACAGGACAGGCGATTCTCCGTTCATGATGACAGATCTGCAGGTCTCTTACGTGTGTTTATCAGAGAGCTGAATGAGAAGGACTCTGGGAAATATAAGATTACAGTCAAAGTTTCTGAAGAATACAGTTTCTTCTCTGAGTTTAATCTGGACATCAGAGACGGTGAGACGCTTTCATTCATTTCTGCATTATTTGACAGAATCCATGAATATATCTGGTAATTGTAACATTGCTGCACTTGATTTGGATCTGAAACAGATGGTTGTTGTGTGAAGAGCATCAGTCTATCAGCTGCTGCAGGAGGATCTGTGAACATCAGCTGCAAATACCCACAATCCCACATTAGTGATGTGAAGTTTCTCTGCTGGACATCTGGAGCTGATCTCTGTGCTGAAGAGACGTCTGTGAAGGAGAGCAGAAGATGGAGTCCTGAGGGAAAGATCCAGCTGTATGATGACAGAGAAGAGCAGCTCCTGACGGGAAGCATCAGTCATGTGACTGAACAACATTCAGAATACTGGTGTGGAGTTCAGTCTGACCAAGGACACAAGAGCTTCATCACACGAGTCCTGATCGATGTTACAGGTGAGAAATGATGAAACAAACCAGCATCTGTAACACTTTAAGAAAAAAAACAAACAGTTTGATGTTTGAGTGTGATACATGTCTGATGGTTCAGTAATGAAAAACATTAGTGTGTTTAAGAAATGTTTGCGAGTGAGAAAACAGCCATATGTTCTGCTCCATCTTGTTTTCACTGGTTTTACTGTGTTTTAGAGATAACATCAACACCATCATCATCGCTGTCACCATCATCATCATTGTCATCAGTTGAATCTCCAGCGATCACATCTGTGTCTCCTGTAACAGGTACAAACTCTCTCTGAAACACAAACACACTCATTTGTGTGTGTGGTTCAGATTGTGAGTCTCTGGTGTTTTCAGGCTCTTCTCTGGTGGTCAGTGTGTCTGTGGTTCTGCTTCTGATCATCACTGGACTCGTGTTCGTGATCTGGACTGTCTGCAGGAGGCGTCAGTCGAACAGTAAAACTTATTCTTCCATTTTTACACTTTGTCTATTTTTCCACATTAATCAAACATTGTAAACAAGTTTTGTTTTTTTTGTTTTTTTGAAATAAGCAAATGATTAAGAAATGTGAGGATGCCAAAACATTTACCCAGAAAAATACTTTTTATATAGAAATATGATATGAAGAACACGTTTTAAATTTCATTTGCTTGCTTGTTTTTGACAGACGCTGATTCCTCCTCCAAAACATCTCACGTGACACCAGCAAACAATGAAGCGGTTTGTAGAATTACTGTTTCTAAAAAAAGATTTATGTTTTTAAATATTATTAAATAAGCTCTTTCTCTCCTCAGGTTTCTCATAATGACTGTAATCATGAGGAGATTGAAGACACTTACAGACAATTACCCACAAACACATCTGATTCCTCCGACAATATTTACGCTAATGTTTAACAGCAGAGATCTTCACATGTCGCTTCATCTTCATCTTCATCATCTTTATGTATTAATGACGCAGATGGTCCTGATGATGTTCATCTTTAATAACGATCAGGATCAGAGTCATTATATGCAGTTATGATCCTATGATTGCTGCAAAAACATGTTAGTGATCGACAGTTTTCAGTTTATTTGCTCAAATACACAGCTATCCTGCTGAAGTGATGTATGTCATTTGTTCAATATACTTAAAAATGTCAATATTTGTATGTAATTATAAACAAAATAAAAGAGAATTGTTCTTTATTACAATGCAGTGTTATTATTTTAACATCAAATCATATTAGTACATGTCTGTGCAGATGAATCACTTTATGATTTGTTGATGTATTTAATGGGTTTCAGTTTCATATGCAGCTCTAGAAGGTCAGTTATGCACCATAAGGTTTTGCTGAAGTGTAATGTGATGTCTATGAGAACAGGAGCTCATCTGAACAGACTGTGAATGTGTTTGTGTGTGGTGATGAATCTCAGTCACGTGCTGCAGATCAGCTGTTGTCCACCGTGCTGAACACCATCTGAACACTAGAGGGAGCCGCTTGACTCTCAGTTCTTTATGGAGAGCATAAAAATGAGGACAATTAACATTAATTGAGGAAGGAATTATAGAAAAAGAGCCGCTTTGTATGAATTGATTAAAAAAAACCAAAAAAAAAAAAACATGTAATGTATTTTTTTTGTTTTGTTTTGTTTTGTTTTGCAAGAAACCCATAGCGATATAAGTAATGAAGTAGAATGAAGAATGTGGTGGGAGGGTAAGATCTTTCTAAGTCATTGCTCTAAACTAAGTGGAGATGTTGCAATTTTGTTTGCAAAGAAGCTTAATATGACTAATATTTATTCTTATGAGATAGATAAGGGCAGACTTTTGGTTGTACAGGTAATGGGGTTTCCTTTTCTTTTCATTAATGTTTACTCACCAAATAATGAAGCAGAAAGTGTTGTGTTTTTTTTTTTTTTTTTTTTTTTTTGTTTAGTGAATTAATAAAAAACTTGATAATGCATGTATGGTTCTTGGAATTGTACTTTAGATTTTACATTAGACCGAAATGGTGACTTATCTGATGTATGGTGGGTGAAACACGCAACAGTGAACCAATATGTACAGTTAAGCAGATGATTATGTTTTACGTCAAGTGTTTTTGTCCCATAGAAAACCATTATAATGAAAATGCTTAGCGTGCGGTGTAGCTCGTGTTGCATTTCTCTGGTTTAACCTGTTGCAGTATGGTCTTTTTATAGCCTTTTATAGCCACTTTCTGGGCTTACTGACTTAATGCCAATGGCCACTAGATGGCGCCTGTGCGCTACCCTTTTAACGTCGTCCGTCTCCTGCAGTCACGTGATCAGCTGCTGTCCGCGGTGCTTAACATCTAAACACTAAAGGGAGCCGCTTGTATTACATTTGTCTCCATTTAACATAAGTTAAAAGTTAAATATTTATCACATCAATACATTACAAATATTTACCATATTAATCGATCAGAAACATTTATCAGGTGTCCACTAGATGTCCAGTGACTTACTTTCACTTCCTTCTTTATTAATCTCTCTCTCTCTCTCTCTCTCTCTCTCTCTCAGAGGAAGTGGGCGTCTCCGTCACATTCAGCACTTCATGTTAAACATGTAACCAGGAAAGAAACACTCAAAACTCATCTGAACACACATCGAGAGCTTCAGAAGAACTGAATCTACTGACAACAGAGAAGATCATTTCATAAGAGAGAAGAATGAAGATCATCTTGACTTTCACTCTGATGATGATTCCTGGTAAGAATCTGAACTCAGAGTAAATCACTAAAAACAGCACAGATTTGATGAGGAGAGACTTTCACTTCAGTTCATGATGTTCGACTGCTGAAGAAAGTTCATTTCTGTGTAGTCTCATAAATATATGAAAGTGTATTAGATGCTGGTTTGTTGTAGGTGTCGTGAGCTCCATCAGTGTGACAGGATATTCAGGAGGAGGAGTCACGATCACATGCAAATATGATAAAGGATATACAGAAAATAAAAAGTATTTTTGTAAAGGACAGTGGTTAGTCTGCACAGACCAAATCAGGACTAAAGAGAAAAATAAATGGGTTCAGAAAGATAGATTCTCTCTGTATGACGACACAAGATCAGCAGTCTTCACTGTGACCATCAGAGATCTGAGAGAACTGGATTCTGGGACGTACCAATGTGGAACTGAAAGATTTGGAAGAGATTTATACACTGAAGTGAATCTGAAGGTTATAAGAGGTGAGTAACTGAGAGCCTCAAACCCATGATGATCTCCACAACATCACAATACTCAACACTGACTGTAGTTACTGCCGTTCACACGTGAAACTCATAACAGATCCTCATATGTAAAACATGACAGTGGAAAAAGTTAGTTTGAAAATGTTACAGGTGAGAAATGATGAAACACAAACCAGCATCTGCCGACAGTTTGTGGTTTTGTGTGTGAAATGTCTGATGTATGTAATGTGTGAAAGGCATCAGCGTCTTTGAGAAAAGGGAAGTGAAGTATCTGTGAGTGAGAAAACCACGTGTGGATCATCTATACATGCAACTGAACACCACATTCAGGGGGCTCCAGGCAAACTGTTTTACACCTGAAAGAAAAGTGATGCATTCACGTCTTTCTAGCCATGGTCTGATATCAGAGCTCACACAATCTTTAGCCAAACTCACACATACTGCCAAAGAAGTGCATTTTCACATTTTAAAATTATTTAGTAAATTAAATATGAACAAATGAGCTGAAGACAATGATTCAAATCAAACTATCTGCCCTTTCATTGTTGGCTGCTCTGAATAAGATTTATAAATGGTTAATGTTAAACACTTTGCATTATCAAAACCTAGAAAGAAACATACTGTCACAATGTTCTTTGCCTGATGTTGTCCTATGTTGGATGTATTTGTAACGTTGGGAGTCGTGACGACAAGGGGTAGATCCAAACGCAGGCTTTATTAGAATGAGCGTAGTCGTACAGGCAAGGGTCAGACACCAGCAAACAGAAACATAAGGGCAAGGCAGAAGAGTAATCCAAGTCACAGGCAATGGTCAAGGCAGGCAGCAAACGATCATCAAACAAGGAATAAACAGTCCAGGGTCAAAAACAAGGCAAGGCTAGGAACTAGGAACAAGGATTAACACAGAAAACATACGACTAAACAATACTCAGCCCTGTGTGTGTGTCTGGGTGCAGCTTATAAAGGGTCCACTGATGGGAAACAGGTGCGAGTGTGTGATTGGTTCCTAGATGGGGAATTATGGGAAATGTAGTCCAGAGTGATGTATAACTGTGTGTGCACTGAAATGGTGAACCGGCGACCTTTGGTGGGGAGTAGCAGGAACCAGCAGGCGCCGGATACGTAACAGTATTGTATGTATGTGTATGGCAGTAGCCAGCTATGAGGTCACCATATTTTTCCGAGGTGTATATAATAAATGTTGTGAAATAATTGCTTAATATAGTATTAACACTACTTTAGCTGCAAGGATATTGCACAGCACCAAGATCTTCTTATCTGAGCTGCCACAGTGGTTGGTCACCGCTCATCAATGTAAAAATGTTCGAGATAACCAGTCAAATCAAAGTAGGCGGGCTTTATGTTCACAGAAGCTGCTTAGCGTGAATTCCGGTGCAACTCGACGGCGACACTTCAGTTAACGGTTATAAAGTGTGAGATAAGATGTAAGTACACAGTAAATTCCCCTGTGTTAATTTAACACCGTTCAGTGTTCATATGGAAACCACCAGCAGGGTGTTAAAAGTAACACAGAAGCAGTGTTAGAGTTAATTAGATACTTAAGTGATTAATTTAGTGATGATTGTTTGATTATTAAAGACACCTGATGATAACAAGCAGAATAACTGAAGAAAATAGAAATAAAAGAACTACAACTGACTTCAGCCACAGCCTTAGATGAAATCAACTGAAAAGACATGAAATCTCTCTTAATAATAACCAGACTGACTTCATTTCTGTAATTTGTCTACAGTTATTTTTGAGAATTAACAGAGGATTAGACGTTGATGTTTTATTGAAAATGATGTCACCATTATGGTGATCGGTGTTTCATTTAGTTGTGCAGTTACACTCTTTGCTTTTTATGTCAGTTTGTGGTCTTTTAACAGTGTTTATACTATAAGGCATATTTTGTTGCAAATTAAACAAGGACGATCAGGTGATATATCATCACTGACCAAAAACAGTTACTTATTATTTTCTCGCCAGAGACAAAACATCCTGAATTTTGAATTTTGCATATGAATCTCAACAATGGTGACATACTTCATGTTGCAATGCATGATGGGAGTCATGTGTTTTATACTTTTGTGACTCCCAGCATGCATTGCGGTATGAAGAATGTCACCGTTGTTGAGATACATTTACTTTTGTTTTTTGAGATACATTTATGAGATACATTTACTTTTGGTTTACTTTTGTTGTTTTGCTTGAATATACTCTTGAACTGCATTTGGATCCTCTCTGTTACTTCCCTAAATAGGCGTAATTTGCGGGTGGGAGGGTGGGACATGTCCCCAACACTCTTTGCCATGGTGGATATTGTCCCTTCCACTTTTTGAAACATCTCGCGGCACGGATGTATACTAATTCAAAAGAATCATCTCTAGATGATTAGCAATTAGTTCGTACGTGTTAAATAAGAGGCGATCAGGCGATGGGATGTGTTGTTTTTGAAATCATGTTGAGTGCTCGTTGCTGCTGTTATCAGTGGCGCAACAGTGTTCTTTTGATGCTCGTGCACACTGCGCAGTCTTCACACAGACGAGCGCTTCAAACTATCGCTTAACGCTGTTGCGGAGACGCTCTATTAGTTTCTGTGAAATCTCAAAACAAAATGCACATAAACTTTTCCCTCCCTGCTTTTGATATACAATCACTGATGAACATCTTTGGTTTTAATGAGGAAGAAAAAAAGCTGTACGAGTGCGGATTAGAACCCCGATCCTCTGGCACACTTAACAAAAATTCACTAGCCCATAAGTACTAACAAATACTTAATGCGGATCTATATATTTATTCACTAATGTAAATACTCCTGAGACCACACACACACACACACACCCACACTCCTGTTCCACCCACTTTTTAATACAAAGTTACACCACTGCCATTACACCTACAAAGACTGATTTTAGTGTTGGTTGGCAGTTGGTTGTGATTGTTTTGGATAGTGGCATGTTTTTTGTCAATTGTCCAGATTTAGTTCAGTTTAATCTTGACTCTAGGTGTCAGTGGACAGGAGCACCAAATAGTTTTAATCTGCCCCTGTAGTAGTAGTTTTTTTTTTTTTTTTTTTTTTACTTCTCTGTGGTTTTTACCTCTTGCTTTTCTGTGTTTTAGAGACAAACAATCACAGAACATCATCAACATCACTACCATCCTCATCATCACCACCATCATCATGGTCATCATCACCACCATCCTCCTCTTTAACACCATCCTCATCATTGTCATCAGTTGAATCTCCAGCGATCACATCTGTGTCTCCTGTAACAGGTACAAACTCTCTCTGAAACACAAACACACTCATTTGTGTGTGTGGTTCAGATTGTGAGTCTCTGGTGTTTTTAGGCTCTTCTCTGGTGGTCAGTGTGTCTGTGGTTCTGCTTCTGATCATCACTGGACTCGTGTTAGTGATCGGGACTCTCTGCAGGAGGTGTCAGTCGAACAGTAAAACTCCTTCTTCTTCCATTTTTACTTTCTTTAAATGGACTTTGTACACAATAAATTCCCCGGTGTTAAATTAACACCGCTCGGTGTTCATATGGGAACCACCAGCAGGGTATTAAAGTAACACTGAAGCAGTGTTAGAGTTAGTTAGATACTTAAGTGATTAATTAAGTGATAATTGTTCGATTATCGAAGACACCTGATGATAATGAGCAGAATCACTGAAGAAAAGAGAAACACAAGAACTACAACTGACTTCAGCCACAGCCTTAGATGAAATCAACTGAAAAGATATTAAATATCTCTTATTACAAACCAGACTGACTTTATTTCCGTCATTTGTCTACAGTTCTTTTAGAGAATGAACAGGTTTAGGTGTTGATGTTTTATTGAAAATGTTTAATGTTTGGTCACCATTATCATGATCAGTGTTTCATTTAGTTGGGCTGTTTGACTCTTTGCTTTTTATGTCAGTTCATGTTTTTTGTAACAGTGTTTACCAAACACATAATTTGTTGCAAAGAAAGCCATAAACAAGGTCTATCAGGTGCTACAGCTTTCATCATCATAAAGAAAAAATATTGAGTAAGATTGTCACTGAAGCAAAGTGGTCAATGATGAGAAAAAAAAAAAATGTTAAAATATTTTAACCAACAACACTTTCTTGCCACAGATCAAACATTCTGAATTTTGATTTTTTAATATATTGTGAGAAATAAAAATTTAGACACAAACATCAAGAACCTGCATATGAATCTCAGCAATGGTGACATAGGCCTACTTCATGTGATTTCATCTAAAGCTGTGGCTGAAGTCAGTTGTAGTTCTTGTGTTTCTCTTTTCTTCAGTGATTCTGCTCGTTATCATCAGGTGTCTTTAATAATCAAACAATCATCACTCAATTAATCACTTAAGTATCTAATTAACTCTAACACTGCTTCAGTTTTCCTTTAACACCTGGTTCCTATATGAACACTGAGCAGTGTTAATTTAACACCGGGGAATTTAATGTGTATATTTTTACACATTGATCAAACTGGTAAATAATCATAGTGACATTTTTTAAGTTATTTTTAGAAATTAGCACAATAACAAAAAATGTAAGGATGTCAAAACATTTACCCAGAAAAATAATTATTGAAATATGATATGATGAATGCAGGTATGAAATTTAATTGGCTTACTTGTCTTTGACAGCTGCTCATTCGTCATCCAAAATATCTCATGAGACACCAGCAAACAATGAAGCGGTTTTTACAATTACTGTGATGGAAAAACCATGTTTGTTTTTAAGTACTTTTAAATATTTAAATTATTATTATTATCAGATCATCTCTTCAACAGCTTCATCTTCTGCGAGTAATCTCTCAGTATCTTTTAATATGCACTACTTTACCTGACACACGTCTCTCTGCACTATATTTCTCTCACATGAACTGAACTTTACATCACAGCGAGAAAGAAAAAGAAGAATAAAGGTAATATTTTACACTAAATAAGTCCTTTTCTCTGATGTTTCATCATTATCAACAAAAGTCTGTATGATCACTGGATGAAATTATAAAGTTTTAGGGTCAGATTTACTAACAGCTTGCACCATGCCAAACCCTCTTTTGGGATTAAAAACCACTGCAGGATTTACTAAAGACACGCAGTGAAAAATCAGTGCTGAAAAGGCGTGGACAGGGTTATTTTTGCAGCTGACCTTACTGCATATGTATTTGTAGGAGTTCCCCTTTCAGACGCAAAATGACTGACGTAACTATGCCAAAAGCTGTGCTCACAAATGTGCTCTCAGAACATGTTGTGTAAAGTTGAATGTGGTTAGACAAAGAGGAAGGAAGTGTTCATTTTAATTGCTGATGTTGCATGTTTTTCACTCAGTATAGAAGAAAAAGACAATAACATTTGTCAAATTTATGGGAGTATTTAACGGATTTACTATGGTTTAAGCTAGTCATTTTACTGGTATTTGCAGCATTTTTTTAACACCCAAAAAAGCATGTCTTAAACCAGACGCTAATTTGCGCTGCTCTTGGTAGATTGTGTTGGTCATTATGGAAATGATCTGCTGCATCTGTGTTCATGTGCGTGTCATCAGTAGAGAACTTTCCAATCCCATCTGCGTTTTTATGGGATTGTGCTCTAATGCTAATGCTCATGCTGTTACAGTTTTTTTCAACTGCTTACACACATTTTCAAAACTTTGCCTCTTTTTTTTCAAAACTTTACACACAAATCCAAGAATTGCACACACAAAATGCAAAATGCCTCACATCTCTTGCAAAATAAGGCACTGCATTCAAAATATCACAAACATCCCAAAAGCACACATTTGTCTTATGTTGCAAACACCTTTGCTATAATATTCTGTTTTTGGATATATCATATACACAGTTATTCAAAACCTAAAGCTCTTCTTTCATGAGCTCCTGTGTACATTTCTGTACAAGATTGAAAGTAATTGGCAGAGAGATGTTGAAAAATTCACAGTAAACACGGAAGCAAGATTGAAACCAAACTATTTATTTTTTACTGTAAGCATTTGTGTTTGTGAATACAGTATTACACAGTACGAAAGAAAAGAAATACATCATCCATGTGTAGTTGGACAGAAACAATGGTTGTGTTTGAAAAAGGAAACCAAGATACTTCCTGTTAGATTTTGGTGTGTTACATCGAGAATTGTGTGTTGTGTTTTGTAAAAAGTGTTTTATGAAATTCGAAAGCTGAGTCGAAAGCTGAGAATTAGTGTGTAGTTTTGCAGATTTGGTGTGTGGCTCTGGTGTTTGAGTGTCAGCTTTCAGAAATTGTGTGACAAATAAAGATTTTGTGTGTAAGCAGTTGAAAAAAGTAAATCTGGCCCTTAAAGTAATATCTAAGAAAGACTAACATTGATCTATTTCACAGGTCTGCTGTCGTCCATCGTAGTGTTTGATCCAGTGTTTTATGAACAGGAACTGATGATTATGATTATTTATTTCACTCAAGGTTTACAGTAGTAATTGCACTGAAACAGTCTTCGGCACACTAAATCTTGATTATATGCATGTGTTAAAACTATAAATAGATTCTCTTTGATTGAATTATTTTCTCTAACTAACTAATTTTTCCTGTGATTATAGATCAAAGACACTGGACGTTACTGTAATCCAGAGGATAGAGACACAATTACAACTGTATTTTACAGCTGTGTTTCATAAACTATTGTCATGAGACTCAAGTACTGCTTCATCAGCTCCTCAACACAACAGTTCACTTCAACTAATATAATATAATATAATATAATATAATATAATATACATCAGTGAACTGAAACATTATGACCATCTGCTTAATATGCTGTTGGCCTGTGTACTGCCAAAATAGTGCCGACCTGCCGAGGCATGGACTCTGAAGGTGTGCTGTTGTATCTGGCACCAAGATATTAGCAGCAGATCCTTCAAGTCCTGTAGGTTGCGAGGTGGAGCCGTTGTGGATTGAACTTTGTTGGTCCAGCACATCACAGTTGGATTGAGATCTGGGGAATTTGGAGGCCAGGGCAACACCTTGAACACTTCATCATGTTCCTCAAACCTTTCCTGAACAATGTTCAGGGTGGCAGGAAGTATTATCCTGCTGAAAGAGCCACTTCCACCAGGGATCACCATTGACATGAAGTGGTGGACCTGGTCTACAGCAATGTTTAGGTAGGTGGCACATGTCAAATTTATGAATGGCCGGACCCAGGGTTTCCCAGCAGAACATTGCCCAGAGCATCACACTCCCTCCTCCACCGGCTTGTTATCATCCCACAGTGCATCCTGGTGCCATCAAACAGCGCAGGTAAACAGCGCACACATACATGGCCGTCAACATAATGTAAAAGAAAACGGGATTCATCAGACCAGGCGACCTTCTTCCACTGCTCCAAGGTCCAGTTCTGATGTTCACGTGCAGGTGCTTTCGATGGTGGACAGGTGTCTTCATAGATACTCTGATTGGTTTGCAGCTATGCAGCCCCATACGCAGCAGACTGCGATGCACTGTGTGTTTTGACACATTCCTCCCATAACCATCATTAAAATGTTGCGCTGTAGTAGACAGCACACCATTTATCAAGGCCTCCTTTCAGGTGCCTGCTTAAAAACCTCTACTAGTAGCCACCTCACTGGCTACATATGGATGTTCAGTTCAAGGTTTATCAGGTTAGTTTCATCTGCTCACTCCTGCTGGTTGATGTTGTAACTACAATAATCTGCTGCCAGAGAGCATCTTTCTCCATTCATGACCATTAAAAAGTAGCTGCATATTCTGATAATTCATTAAAAGCAATATATAAATCTAGCCGTTGAGATGCTAATGCTAATGGATAGCTTTATCAACATAATACTAGAAAGCCTTTTGCTTCTGTTAAACATGAGATGTCTTTGACACACACTTGCCAAACGGGAAGTGAAACTACAGCCACAGGAAGAGCTTTGAGGCTTCAGCTGAACACACAAACTTCATTTCCCATAATGCAACTCTTCTCCCAGAGCTCATATGATGGAGAATGAGTAATCTTAATGTTCAAGCAATTTTCTGGATTATTTATATATTCTGTAAACGAAAGTTTTTCTCATGCTGAAAATTACCACAGGAAATAACCCTAACAAGTTTTTCTTATTCGCCTCAATGCTTTTACATTTGTCTTTTTCAATCAGAGTTTGGCAAGGATTGTTTCCTTAAAATGTTTGACTTTTTTTTTTTTTTTTTTTCCATAAGTAATGATGCTTAACATGTAATTAACGTGTTTTGAAATATTAAAAGATGTAATTTTATACTATAAAAAGACAGAACAGAAACAGAGAGGACAGGAAACAGGTTGTGGTTTATGAATAATTTCCTGGTCAAAACTGAGAGGCGTTTTCACAACTAACACCTCACGGAAACACAGACACACAGTCACTGAACAGTAGAGTTTGACTATCAAAATGTGAGACGAGAAACAAATGTATTACTCTCCACTGATAGATGAGAGCAGTATTATTGTTATTTGAGTTTCAGTCATTTGAGGAACTGCTGAGAGTTTCAGACTTATTTTCTGAACTGAACTGATGAAGAAATGAAGTTTCCGCTTTCTGTGTTTCTGCTGACGGGTAAGAGCTCAAGATCTCTAATACAAGTGTTTATTATCTATTATAATGGCTTGTTTTATCAGTGTACATGAGTAAAGCAGTGTGTGTGTGTGTGTGTGTGTGTGTGTGTGTGTGTGCAGTGAGCAGTTCACTGTCTGTGGACATTACAGTGAGAGGAATGGAGGGAGAACCAGTGATTATTAAGTGCCCTTATCCAGAAGGATATGAAAACTCTTACAAATACTTCTACAAAGGAGTTTACAGAGACAGTGTCCTTATACTACAATCTGATGGAGGAAAGTCTAAGGGCAGATTCTCACTGCAGGATGATCATAAGAGATCATTTACAGTGACCATCAGTAACCTGAAGATGGAAGATGCTGGACCGTACCACTGTAGAGCTGGAGCTGAACACTACAAAGAAGTCAATCTTATTGTGATCAGAGGTGCCTGATATTCAATACTGAACAACAATCTGCTTCATCATTCATGTTTGTGCTTCATGCTAAATTTAATGATTGTTTTATTAATATATTTATGTAATTTGTAAAGTGTGACCTTGTTTCTCAGCTCCACAGAGGCCAAAACCTGTCCAGATCTCAACATCCACCATTCATCCGTATACACACACCAGCACCGAACACACCAGCACAGGTACCTGTACTCACACACACACTGAATACACCTGCTGACATCAACACTCACATGCATTTAGGTGAAAATATTGTTAATGTGAAGTTACTGTGTTTGCATACATAAGTCATAACTTAAATCCCAACATTAGTAGTTAGTCTGATTGTATTGAATACAGAGACACCAAAGCTTCTATACACAAATCTAACGCTGCATTCATGATCTTGATGCAATTCCTGTAATTACGAGTTTGTGTCTTCCTCAAAGTTGCACTCAGAATTTCATCTCCAACTTCGCTCATTTGACATCATGTAAAAAGAAACAAAATGGCGGTGGCTTCGATAGTCAGAGATTAACACCCTGTTTACACCTGCTATTAAGAAGCATTTTTGTCAATTTGATCACAAGTGGACAGCATTAGGTGTAAATGTTATCTCAAATGTGTTAAGCTTGTCCACTTTTAAGCACTTACAGAGGTAGTGGAAAATGCATTTGACCCGATTGCTTTTGTATTGTAGACGCTCATGTGGTTGAATGTGTTTGAACAGCCGCAAAAGACTGTCTACTTTCCAGCTACTGACCTACAGCGTAAATATTATGGGAAGCGCTCTAGCTGAACAGGATTTAAACTTTGTCGGCTGAAGACCCAAGTTTGGTTTGAAGATAAAAAACGTACCAAGCACTATGTTCTCTCACCATTCCTCACTCACAGCGTTCGGCTGGTCTTGCGGCTGTAAGAGCAGAAACAAAAGCTGCTGCTCTCTGTATGTTTTTCTGTCCATTAGATCGAAAGATCTGAAAAAGCCCATACATTTACCTGCCCTGATTACTGGTTTCAGTAATCAGTGATATGAAAAAACACAACCTTTGTTCATATGCAGCAATACCATGGGGCAAACAATGTTATTTGCTTGTTTATGTCTTTTCAGGGTTTGTTATTATTATTTGTTATTATATTATCACATGAGCGGCACGTTCACATGTGACTGGTGTTTTTCTCTGTCAGTGACTCATCAAACTGAAACTGAAATAACAGGAACAGGAAAAACTACAGATAAACTCTATCAGTCAAACACTAGTAAGCTCAAACTACACTACCCATAATGCAACTGCCCCCTCTTTGAGCACATTATCACTTTTTTGAAAGGAAATTGGTTTTAACATTTGTGGAGACACATTTTAGCTCTTATATAAACATAATTATGATAACGTCAGCTTTCGGGTGGTTAACTTGGTTTAGACAGAAGTGTTTCCTTTGAGGAATTCAGGTTTCCCACTGTGGTTTCACATCGGTTACACAATATAACAACTATACATTTACAATATTACAATATCATGTGTTTAGTGATGCGTTCAGACCTGTCTTCTGTTGCTGGCGGTCTGGGTTCGGTTCTGCTGGTTCTGACTCTGTGTTCTGGAACGTTCCTCATCCTGAAAATGAGGAAAAGGAAATGTGGGACAGGTAACAGTTTGTGATTTTAAAGTCCTGTTTTTAGTGTTTGAATTTATTTGACTTTTTAAATCTCTTTTTATGCTCCATTCAGCTTTATTTCAGCAAAATGTGCAGCACAATACAGAGGTGGGTGTTCAAATCTTTACCTCTACATGTTCAGAAATGCATGTTAAATTATTGTTTATTGATTAACAGAGAGTATTATCTATATAAACTAGTAAATTATTGATTGTTTTTCAGACTGACCGCATGTATGAAGAGATTCCAAACAGTGACGTTGCCGCAGTAACATCCTCATCCAATCAGACGCCTGCATCACACCTCAACAACCGTACAAAACTCTCTACTGTTTACACCACAGTAACCAATCAGCAGCCTGATTTAAACCCTGGTCACACCCACTGGACCAATCAGGTGACAGATACAGACTGTGATTATTATGCCAATATGAAGTCACCTGACCCAACACAGGACAGCGGGACAGAACTGATCTACATGACAGCAACACATCCACAAAACATCACAACAAACGAGGGTCCGATATATTCAGTGATCAATGATGAATAAAAGACTTTACACAGACATTGTGACTGATTTTCCAAGTAAAAATAAAATCTCATAATATCTACCTTTTTTTATTGAATCGATATTTTTGACACATTTTTCTTCACTGTTATAAGTATTTTATAAAGTTACTAACAACTAAAAATAATGTAAATAAAATGTAAAAATTACACTATATATATATATATATATATATATATATATTTTCTTTGTAATTACACCTCATCTACAATTCAATAAAGCTAATAAAAATGTAAAATATAGCGATTAATACATAAAAGAGGCAAAATTAGCACCTTAGCAAGTGTGTCAGGGAGAATCAGAGCATGAACATGATTTGAAATATGAAGTTTAAGTCTAAAATGCAGTAGTGTGGCCAAGATTTTGGATAAAACAGCTCCTTTATATCTTCTCAAGCTCCTTCAGAACATGGTGCTGATGACACAAATCAAATTTTGTAATAATATCCTATTGGGTTCATAAAATACAGCATATTACTACAAAATTCTAAATGGCCGACATGGGAATCATTCAGCTTGATATCAAACTATTGATATGCCACACCGAATGTAAAGAGATCGGTCTTATGATTTTTGGTCATACTCATCTAAAGTTATAAGCCAAAAAAAAATCAATTGTCCATTATTCTGTAACTCTAGGTGGCGCTGTGCTGAAACTTCTCACATACTCTCAGGGTATGATGGCTATTAAGTGTACCAAGTTTTATCTTAATATTCCAAAATATGCTGCCCCTCCAGCTTAAAGGGTTAGTTCACCCAAAAATGAATGTCATTTATTACTCACCCTCATGTTGTTCCACACCCGTAAGACCTTCGTTCATCTTCAGAACACAAATTAAGATATTTTTGATGAAATCCGATGGCTCAGTGAGGCCAGCAAGATAATTAACACTTTCAGATGCCCAGAAAGCTACTAAAGACATATTTAAAACAGTTCATGTGACTACAGTGGTTCAACCTTAATGTTATGAAGCGAGGAGAATGGTGATGTGTGATTTCAAAACACTGCTTCATGAATCTTCGAAGCTTTTTCTAATCTTTTGTTTCGAATCAGTGGTTTGGAGCGTGTATCAAACTGCCAAAGTCACGTGATTTTAGTAAACAAGGCTTCGTCATGTCATAAGTGTTTCGAAACATTTAAAAATTTCAATGGTTCAAATGACTTCGTCAGTTTGATTCACGCTCCGAACCACTGATTCGAAACAAAAGATTCGTGAAGCAGTGTTTTGAAATCGGCCATCACTAGATATTGTTGAATAAAGTCGTTATTTTGTTTTTTTTGGTGCACAAAAAGTATTCTCGTCGCTTTATAATATTAAGGTTGAAACACTGTAGTCACATGAACTGTTTTAAATAAGTTCTTAGTAGCTTTCTGGGCACTGAAAAAAGGGAGTGTTATTGCTGGCGATGCAGGCCTCACTGAGCCATCGGATTTCATCAAAAATATTTTAATTTGTGTTCTGAAGATGAACGAAGGTCTTACGGGTGTGGAACGACATGAGGGTGAGTAATTAATGACATTATTTTCATTTGTGGGTGAACTAACCCTTTAACTCTGGCTGCATCCGAAATCACATACTTCCCTACTAACTTTTAACGCCTTCAGTGTAGCAGAAAATGTGAGAGATACTCTCTGACAAATACAGGAAGAGAGCAAGTCAAAAACAGGAAGTCTTTGTCACTCTCTTTTATAGAATATTTTGTTGAGAAACATTTTACCAGAGATAAAGAGCGATGCCTGAGAAGAATGAACATCTTTACATTCACTCTGCTGATGATTCCTGGTAAGAATCTGCTCAAATCCTGATCCAACTATCAGAGAGTCTTTAACTTCATCTCATAGAGTGAAATCATCTTTGTGTGATAGGATATTCAGGGGGTGGAGTCACGATCACATGCAAATATGATGAAGGATATACAGAAAGTATTTTTGTAGAGGTCAGTGGTCAGACCAAACACAGACCAAATCAAGACTAATCACACAAGAGCTTCATCACATGAGTCCTGATCACTGTCAAAGGTCAGTACTGATCATTTACAATGATTGGTTTATATAGTTCATGTTGTTATTTAAACATCTTGATTGTTTTAAAGTAACTAGAAGCTGAAGTTGACTGTTTTCGCTGCTGTATCAGGGTAATGATGTGTCAGCAAACATGAATGTGTGAAGCTCACAGTTTTATTAATGTGCAAAAACGGAAGTAAATGCTTTGCATGTGAGATGTTCATTTACTTGTGTCTCTATGTTACTGCGAACCCATTACTGTCATTACAGAGACAAATGACCTGAATACTCCATATCCATCATCATCATGCAGAATGCTTGCTTGGCAATGCGTATTACAACATTATAGCCAACAAACATTTATTCTCTCATAACTTAAAGCAAACTTTCTTTGTAAAATTCTGTTGAACAATAAGTATAATGCCTATTTATGAATATATTAGCATACCGTATCATATTTAATATGCAAATTTCTAGGGCCTATAATTTATCAATATGACCAAAACCTGACTGAAAAATCTGTTGTACAGAATCTACTTCATGCCTTCTGTCCTCTGATTGATAGTTTATACTTTTTTTCCCAAGTAAAGTTTTTTTTTTTTTTTTTTTCATAAATCTTTAATGATTTTTATGTAAGGTAAACATTTAAAGGACTGAAGCAACTTGAGTTTACTTGTTTATTCATGCATGATTTTTTAATGGTAAAAATAAAAAAAATAAAAAAAAATCTTCAGGGTTCAGGACATGGTGAAGGGTTCCACTCATTGCCGTCAGCTCTGGGTCTGACTCGGGCAACGGTACCACCCCAGAATGGGGTAACGCAGCCGAATCTTCATCCCCGGAGGACATTAGCTCACCACAAGAAATGACTGGTACCCCCTGAGAAGGACCAGCACACTCTCTCGGGAGCTCCCCGGGTTGCGATGTTGAAAAGGAGTGAGGGGCCCGAGAAGGTTGACTTGGCGTGGTATTCCTCACTGTAATCCTTAGGTCACCGAAGTAGGCTTCTTCTGAGGTAACCCAGAAGAAGGACTAGATCGGTGAATAAGCAAAGGGACTCAAGTCTCGACTGCAACATCGCGATGGTCATGTTCCCGCAGTGAGAACATGAACCATCCATGAACGCCACCTCAGCGTGCCTAAGGCCCAAGCACGTAAGACAGTGATCATGACCGTCAGCCGGAGCCAGGCAAACGACCACATTCAAACACACGGTTTGAATAACATCTTGAAAAAGACGCAGGGTCAAACCGTTTAAGCTCTTTCAGGAATTAGATCTCTCTGGTGCTGAAGCGCACAGGGAGATGGCCGCGGCACACAGTAGGAATTTAGTGCAGCCCACTATGTGCTCTCACTCTCTTTGAAGGTGCAACCTCAGTCAAGCTGAAAGAACAGCACTCTCTTTGAAGGTGCAACACTGGGAAGACAGCTGTTTTTGTCAGCTCACGGCCGCCGCTTTCAGTGGTGTCACACCAAATGATGTTTTATTATCTACCTAAGCAGCATAAGAGGAGGCCTATAAATATGTAGCTGACTCACCTATGTTCCTCGACATTTTTTTTTTTTCTGCATCCCTCCACCACCCCGTCTCCTCACACTTGCCTGGTTACTATCCTAACCAAAGATACAGGGGAGTACTCTGGAATCGAACAACAATCCAAACTCGGAGCTCTCCCCTGGACAGCAAGCTCTATCTAATCCAGGGGTGTCCAAACTCGATCCTGGAAGGCCACTGTCCTGCAGAGTTTAGCTCCAACTTGCCTCAACACACCTGCCTGGAAGTTTCTACGGCCACATACACACGAAGCCAGAGCTTTCCCTATCCAATCTTTTTTTTTTTTCCTCATCTCAAGAAATATCTGCATACACACGAAACCACTGAAACGACTCAAAATGATGTAGTATACATGCCAGATCAGTATGTGGCGCTGTAATTCTGTCATAGAGATAGACTAAGAACGGAGAATAAGATATGGATCATGCGCGTAAACCTTGTGCACTGTATACAAACTTTAGTAAAACTTAGAAATAAAGCTTTATTTTCGTAAGCTAATAGGCTCGGTAGCTGTTGCAGCATGAACACAAGCATGTAGTCCGCTGTTGTTGTTGTTGTTGTTGTTGTTACGTGGCGTAGCGGTGTCTGACTTGGGTCGAGACATGAGGGGATGACATTGTTTCACAAAATATATGGATTGGCAAGGGTGTCGTTTTCAGATTTATCCACTCTGGGACCCGGTTTCAAAAAATAGCGGTTTCATGCTCCCAAAACTCCAGATCCATCTGGACGAAATGCCAATACGATACAAAATGTTTGCGTATAAACCTAAAAGCGTCTCCGTGTGGACGGGCCCTAGTATGCCTAGTAAGACCTTGATTAGTTGGTTCAGGTGTGTTTAATTGGGGTTGGAGCTAAACTCTGCAGGACAGTGGCCCTTGAGGAGCAGGATTGGACACCCCTGCTCTAATCATTTGTAAGTGTGAACTCGTGAACATCAACTTGAATAGGCTTCCTCCTGAAGAACAAACTTGTCTAAATAAACTCTCTCAGACAGATTGCAGAGCAGGAACAGTAGAACCGCTCAGCTCCGAAGCGAAAAGCAAATATGCGATGCATCTGCTTTGTTATTTATACCCGCACAGTCGGGTGCGAAGATCGCATGGCAATGTCTATTGGCTCATTTAGTTTACACTCGAAGTAGATTGGTCCGAACCCCAATTCGTCGGTCAGTCTGGCGTAACATCAAAAGTGACCAACTGAAAGAGAACAGTGTGAAACCTCTTTTAAAATACTGTTGGTATAGGGTATCTTGAGGCAAGAATTGGATAGCATGACACAGTTGGGAGTCATACAACGGACTAAACAACCTACAGATTGGGTGAACTCCATAAAGTAATTTGAGAGTGTGGTGAATTAAGAGAATGCTTAGATCCTAAAGACCTTAATGATAACATCAAAGAGAACACTACCAGATACACACCTGTGAATAGATCATTAGTGAAATGTCGGTTGCCAAGTTTTTTAGTAAATCAGATGCGTCTCATGGGTGATGGCAGATCTGACTGGATTCTGAGAGTTGCAAATATTGTACATTTAACACTCCCTTTGGAAGATATTGTTTTCTTCAACTTCCATTTGGGATCAAATCAGCTCCCGAGATTTTTCATCGAGCCATGGAAACCTTACTGAAGGTTTCTTCAAACTTATTGAAGGTCTAGAGAGTGTGGTGTGGGGGTCTACTCCACAACATAATCAGTGACTATTAAAACTGATGGAAAAAATTTGATCACATGATCTAAAGCTAAACAAGAAAAGTGTCAGTTTGGAGTCACTGAGATAACATTCTTAGGTGAAAAGCTGTCTGCAAAAGGAGTGGAGCCAGATCCAGCTAAAGGACAAGCCCTCTTTGATATGCCTCTGTAAGCCCTCCAGTCCTACTCGCCCTGTTCCAAGCGGGACTTGAACCAGCATCTCCGGCATGGAATGTGGGTGCACTAACAAGGACACTAAAGACCGCAGTCTCTAACGTCAGTCATCAGTGCATCTCTTGAAATCAGGTGAGTGAGATTTATCTGCACAGCTCTCACTAGCTGGCCTCAGTTACACTTCACTCCCGTCCTGGTAATGGCACCAATGCAACCCCTCCGATCCTACTTGCCCCGCTCCAAGTGGGACTCAAACCGGCATCTCCGGTATGGGAGTTGGGTGCACTAACAACAGCTCTCACTAGCTGGCCTCCGTTACACTCACCCCCCTAAACTTCAGTCCCATCCGGGTCACGGCACCAATGTAACCCCTCCGGTCCTATTCACCCTGCACCAAGCAGGACTCTAACTGGCGTTTCCGGCATGGGAGGACGCTAACAAGGACGCTAAAGACACAGTCTCTAGGGTGCGCCTCTTGAACTCAGGGGAGTGGGGTTAACCTGCACAGCTCTCACTAGCTGGCCTCTGTTAGACCTCCACCTAGTGACAAGAAGGGGGATCTGTGTGCCTTTGGTATGGTAAATTTCCTAGGAAAAATCCTGCCAAATATTTCAGGTAAAACCACACATATGAGAAAGCTGTTACAAAATGACAAAGAGTTTGTGTGGGCTTCTGTACATGATCAGGAATGTAAGAGGTTAAAGGAGATCCTTAGCATGGAACCTTTCATTATTGTTTTTTTTTTTTTCTTTTTTTTCCACATGCCCTACTGAGATCTCTACAGATGCCTCCCTTGATGGATTGGGGGCTGTACTTCTTCAGGCCATGCTTCTCGATCTTCTCAATTTTGTAAAATTGACTGTTAATCGATTGCTTGTTTTGCTGTTGTGAATTGTTGTTACTTATGTAATGTAAATGATATAAAATTGTCTTTTTAAAAATCTAAGGAAAATGAATGTAATGAGTAGGATGCTATTTAGTCCAGCAGCAATAATGGATTGTATAAAGTTAAGTGCATTTGTTAAGGAGAGGTGTGGTAATTTGTGTTTCACTTGGAATAAAGACGCCAGCACCAGCAATCCCTTTCTCTTTATTTGTCGTCTGTTGAATATTACAGTTCTGTGTGTTCATATAAACTATGTGTGAAGTAGTAGCTTGAGTTTATCTTCATTAATCTCTCTCTCTCTCTCTCTCTCAGAGGAAGTGGGCGTCTCCGTCACATTCAGCACTTCATGTTAAACATGTAACCAGGAAAGAAACACTCAAAACTCATCTGAACACACATCGAGAGCTTCAGAAGAACTGAATCTACTGACAACAGAGAAGATCATTTAATAAGAGAGAAGAATGAAGATCATCTTGACTTTCACTCTGCTGATGATTCCTGGTGAGAATCTGAACTAAAAACAGCACAGATTTGATGAGGAGAGTCTTTCACTTCAGTTCATGTTGTTCTAGTGACTGCTGAAGAAAGTTAATTTCTGTTCAGTCTTATGAATATATTAGTGTTGTATTAAGATGCTGGTTTGTTGTAGGTGTCGTGAGCTCCATCAGTGTGACAGGATATTCAGGAAAAGCAATCACGTTCACATGCAAATATGATGAAGGATATACAGCAAATAAAAAGTATTTTTGTAAAGGACAGAGGTTAGTCTGCAGAGACCAAATCAAGACTAATGAGAAAGATAAATGGGTTCATTCTGGAAGATTCTCTCTGCAAGACGACACAAGATCAGCAGTCTTCACTGTGACCATCAGAGAACTGAGAGAACGGGATTCTGACACGTACTACTGTGGAACTGATATCTCTTTAGCTGAAGATCCCCACACTGAAGTGAATCTGAAGGTTATAAGAGGTGAGTAACTGAGAGCCTCAAACCCATGACGATTTCCACAACATCACAATAATGATACTGATGTAAATCCTGCGGTTCGTAACCCGTAAAAGATGTCAGAAAATCAGTAACGAGGGCAAAAACACTGACTTTCTTTATCTCCCAGTGTGTGTGTATGTCTCACTGACTAAAGTTTGTCATTGAATGAAGATGAGCCCTACTGTGTTTAAAAGATCAACAAATCAGGAGTGTGAGAGGATATTCAGGAGGAAACGTCATTATAAACTACAAATATGAGATGAAACACAAGAACCATGAGAAATATTTCTGTAAAACTGCAGCAGATCAATGTTTTACTGTAATAAACTCTAACAGAGCAGCAGAATGGAAACAGGACAGACGATTCTCCGTTCATGATGACAGATCTGCAGGTCTCTTACGTGTGTTTATCAGAGAGCTGAATGAGAACGACTCTGTACTGACATCATTTACAATGATTTGTTTATATGTTCATGTTGTTATTTAAACATCTTGATTGTTTTAAAGTAACTGGAAACTGAAGTTGAGTTTTTTTGCTGCTGCATCAGGGTGTGTCAGCAAACATGAATGTGTGAAAGTTTACAGAAGCTCTCTGTGGTTTATTTTTTAATGTACAAAAACGGAAGTTAATTTTCTGCATGAGGCATTAATTTACTGGCATCTCTATGACACTGTGAACACATTACTGTCATTACAGAGACAAATGACCTGAATACGCCATATCCTTCATTTTCATCAGTATCATCATCATCATCCGTATCATCATCACCACCATTGTCGTCATCAGTATCATCATCATTATCAGTATCATCATCATCATCATCAGTATCATCATCACCACCACCATCGTCATCATCAGTATCATCATCATCATCACCACCATCATCATTGTCAGCATCGTCATCATCATCATCATCATCATCACCACCATCATCATCATCGTCATCATCATCAGTATCATCATCACCACCATTGTCATCATCGGTATCATCATCAGTATCATCATCATCATCATCATCAGTATCATCATCAGTATCATCATCATCATCACTACCATCGTCATCATCAGTATCATCATCACCACCAACGCCATCATCGGTATCATCATCAGTATCATCATCATCATCATCATCATCGTCATCATCATCATCAGTATCATCATCATCATCACTACCATCGTCATCATCAGTATCATCATCACCACCAACGTCATCATCGGTATCATCATCAGTATCATCATCATCATCATCATCGTCATCATCAAAATGTTGAAAAAAAAAAAAAATGTTGCACATCATCACCAACTTTTTTTTCTGGTGAAAACAAAAGGAAAAAAAAAAAGAAGAAAACATTAACAAAAAAAAACATAAAACACATCTCTAAACAACACTATCAATGAGGATTAGCATCAATTGTGTTTCAGGTTTGGAGGATTACCGACGCCACCCTGTGGGAAGTGTAAGTTACTGCACTTTTTTTCCCCCGAATGGAATCAGCACCTGGGAGCTGTCCTCTGACAGCGCAACTTGTGTAACATGCGTCTGCACGTCCCCCAAATCCCACCACCAACCCCCTTCCCAGCACCAAACTCTTCATTTTTTTTTTTTTTTTGTATTTGTTCATTTATTTGTTTCATTTTTTTGTATTTGTTCGTAAACAACATGATAACCAAACCAAGCAGGGGGGAAAAAAATGTTTTTTTTTTTTGTTTTGTTTTGTTTTTAATCAAAATGTCTCTAAACAAAACTCTTTTTTTTCAGTGAGAACAAAATGGAAAAAAAAAAAAAAAAAAAAAAATTTTTTTTTTTTTTTTTTTTTTATCAAAATGTCTCTAAACAAAATTCTAGCCTATTTTGCATACCAGCCCCAAACTCTTTCAGTTTTAATGTACATCCATCTGCAGTTTGATGATCTTTAATATTTTAAACACTAGCTATGTCTACAGAAGGCACGTGGGAGACTAGCATTTACTTCCATGGCCATTTAAAAGTTTTTATGCAACCTGGCAGCATGAAAAACTGTTATAAAAGCTGCTAAACTGTATTTACCTTGGTTTTCAATGCTGATGTGGAGTGGATGATGGGCTCCTGGTGGCTATTTTTGGGGTAATTGCCAGAGTCTGATCGTGTGCGTTTCAATAAGTGAGGATTAGCATCAGTTTTATTTTACTGCGTGTTTCAGGTTTGGAGGATTACCGACGCCACCCTGTGGGAAGTGTAAGTTACTGCACTTTCCCCCCCGAATGGAATCAGCACGTGGGCGCTGTTCTCTGACATTTTCATAAATACAAGGGACACAAGGACAAATTAAATATTAAATATTTAAAACAATGTATAACTATGAAACAAAAAAACACCCACAAAAAATAAATAAATAAATAACAACAAAAGGTTCTCCTCCCATGAAGAAATCTCTCCAGAACCAACTGTGAGAGATAAAGAGAATATAAGCATAAACACATACCAAGAAATGCGATTGAGCGAGCAATACAGTTCAATGAATACATACTTTGACCGTTTTTGATGCGTCCAGGGTTTCTCCCATGGGCAGCAGTCCTCCTCACTGTGAGAGATAAAGAGACAGTGTCATGTCATATGCACATAGAAAAACGAATGCAAGTAAGTGAAGAATGAAATGAATTTAACATGTTACCTGGTGCAGTTCCACTGAAAGAGAGAGAGAGAGAGAAAAGTAAAAATAAAGTGAAATAAAGAGGAAAAGGGTTTTTAATTTGTTTTTGACTATTGAATGTTTTCAAATTCGGGACTTTTATCTAAAACAAATCAATACAAAAAGCAATTCTTGTGGGTGTTTTTGTCGATATTAAAGTTGTATTTGTAAATGTGTAACTTTTTTACAAATTAATGGAGGAGTAATGACAGTGAGGAGGTAATGAAAGTGAAAGTAAAAACTGTTGCAATGTATTTAAAATGCTACAAACTATTAAAATATACAATGCTCATCGTTTTTTGTGTTCATTTTGGAGGTGTATGACTAAAAGGTTTTGTTTTATTGTTTATACATGTAATAAAAGTGTTATAATATGCGTATTCACTGAATAAATACAAATCTGACATCTCCTAAAGGAGAAACACAATGTAAATAAAGAAATCTACCATAATACATATATGAATCTTCTTTAATTTAATCATTTAAAAATCGGGACTCATATTTTGAAATAAAAAAAGGGAAATTTGACTAGGGAACGTTCTGCATTGCAACGGTGACTCTACAATGATCTTTTCACAGGTGAAAACAGTTGAAAATGGACATGTAAGTGTTTATAATTTTTCGTTTTGGATGTGTAAGAGTGTAGTGTGACAAAATTAGTTGTTTATTCATGTTTGTTTTGTGTTTTAGTGACGAGTTTGAGCCATTTGAAGTGGCCTGTTCAGAAAACACGCGGGGCCTTCTGACGCAGTTTCACAGATTCCGGAATATCCCAGACTTTCTGAGCAATGATTCTTTGCGCGTCCCCGTGTTTTCCACAGTTTTGGAGGAGGCTAGAGACATAGTGAGGTACTCTTTCGATATTGATGGGTTGGTGATCCAGTTAAACGATGTGAGCTGTTTGAAAGCTGGGTTGCACTACCTTTTTGTCGGGAAGGTGGACCCTGGAAAAATCACTAACCACTGGCATATCCTCAAGAAGCACGTGGACCTCACAAGATACTCGGCTGCGGGAGTGCAAGCTCTAAACAGGTCACTGGGCACCGTGTTGGCCTTTGTGGATGGTGGTCATTTTTTGAACATAAGCTGTGTGCCGGCCAACCCCAACCACCCTCATCCCATGTTCAAGAGTGAGCTGATGGTCAAATCACATGCTGTTGGCATGATAAACGCAGTGTTTAGAAACTTCTGTGACCGTCTCAAGGGGCTACCAGCACACGAACTCGAGAGGCCCAGTGTAATGAAAAACAATCTCAGCAACCTGGGCCGAATGAACATTCTTGCTCACGACCAGCGATTCATTCTCGATTTGTTCACAAGTTCAGTGAATGACGTCAATGTGGACACGGATATGGCAATCGTTATGACACTGACAAAGTTTGGTCAGAAGGACTCAAGTTATTTCGACCTACATAGTCTGGTGCACACTTATGGGGTCGTCAACATGTCATATCATGTCATCCAGACGATCCAGCAATCGATCTTCTGTGGTCACACTGTGGCTTGCAGGAGGTGGTGGGGCAGCGAGGAACTCTATTCCCAGTCTACTCAATGGCTGAGACGGCCAATTTCCAGAGCAATCTCGACCACCTTCCCATGGACGTTGACACGCGGCTGCTTCAGGTTTTGCATAAGGACAAATCCAAAATAAACTTTGTTCAGCTTTACGCCGTGACGCCTCACTGCCACGCAGCTGCTTCGGCCAAGCACCCCGTCAGTCGTGTGGTGACCTTGTGCGACATGCACATCGAGCGGCATCAAAAAATGATAAATTCAATGGCCAACAGGTACGTTGAACACTTGGATGACCTCGATCTGAAGGCTATCACTCATACGTATGCGAGGTTTGAGGCTGTCTTCCTCATGGGTCCAGATTTTACTCCACAGCTTCAACCGAGTGACTTTTTCAACCAAATAATGATGAACATGTTTCTGGAGAGCGTTCCGATGTTGGTGCCATTTAAAGACAACGAAGACGGCCACGGCCTCCGTCATGTGGTGCAGGCAGTGGCAACCTATTTGAGCAGTGCTCTCCATGATGTTTTGCATACTGCCAGAGGGTTGGGCGGGTATGAAAACAGCTGGCAAGTAATCCCAACAGCATCACACGGATGAGGGGATTCCTGGGCTTAGGGCCAATCGGGAGCACCAGCGTGGGGGAGTCCCCTCCTCCCCTTGACATTTGGTTGAAAGATCCAGTCCAAAAGGTGCGCGTCCTAAGGATCTTTCCACTCACAGACAGCCTTCATGCTGGTCCTCATATAGTTGGAGAACAGTTAGTTCGGATCCTCCTGTGTGACTTGTATCAACGTGATGACCACATGCCAGGAGAATCCTTGAAAGGGAAGAAATGTCCATTTGGCCATCTGGTTGACTGCCGGACGGTGACAGAGTTCAGCCGTGAGGTCGTGGGGAGAAAAGCTTTTTGATACCCCCTCACCTTTGGTCGGGCAGTGGAAATGGTCACTGGTATGGGGTATGACCCAGCTCACTGCCTCGGCTTGGGGCTCTCAAAGTACAAATATTTCCCCCACATAAAGTATTGGGACAAGCAGCGTCACCTTAACTGTAACTGTAACTTCAGCCAGATGGCGCTCTTTCTCAGTGTTTAATTCAGTACTGAGTCAAAGGAGGTCTATGTGATGTCATACTATAAAAACCCTTACTATCAGCCCTCTTGCACACAGAGAACATTCAGCATGAAGAAGACTGAACTCAACTCACAATGAAGATCCTCCTCATCTTCTTCACTTTCTACCTGATCTCAGGTCAGAGCTTTTCTCTTTCATCACTGCAGTAATGATGCTGTTTTCTGTTCATGAGGTTTCTGATCACAGTATCAATCTGATTGACAGGTGCAGTGAGATGCTTGAGTGTCACTGGATATTCTGGAGGAAGTCTTCTTGTTGATTCACGGAAGCCTTGGCATATAGACAAAGCCAAATACATGGTTAAACATGACCCATGGAGAACCATAATAAATTACAAGAAACACAGTGAATGGACTGGTGAAGGAAGATTCATTCTTTTTCGCAACAAATATGGAAACCTCATGATATTCATCAGAGAACTGAACCAACAGGATGCTGGAAGATACAGAATCAGGGTTCTTGACAAATGGTATATAGATATGACTTTGAATGTGAATAAAGGTAAGCAATTCAAGTGTGCAATGAAACTACTAATTTTAAAAGTATGGATAATCGATATATTTGTTTATTATGTGAATTACAGATTTGTGTTGTAAAGTGTCAAAGAAAGTGGTGGTAAATAGTGGACAAACTGCCACATTCAGCTGTGAATATTCACAGGATCATATTAATGATGCAAAAGTCATATTCAAAGAACGACAAAACTCCATTGAAGAGTTGATACACGCCACTGGCACATTGAATGAGGAAGGAAGATTCAGTATTTCTGATGACAGACATAAAAACTTCTTCAGTGTGAGAATTACTGCTATGACACCAGATGATGGAGGAGTTTATTTATGTGGAGTATGGATCAACAGACTCTTTTACTCCATTAGTGATAAAGTTGATCTGCACATTATGGGTGAGTAGAACAAACTCTTAGTGTCAACTAGAATAAGTTAATATATCAATATTTGCAGTTTCAATATTTGCTAGAGTTTATATTCTATGAAGACTTATTTTGTCAGATATATATGATTGACAGCTAAAGTGGGCGTGTCTAGAGTGAGCGGCTACTCAGGAGGTCGTATGATGATCAAGTGTGAACATCCTCAATACAAAACCAAGCCAAAATACATCTGTAAAGAATCTGTTGGATGTTCAGAGAGGAAGAATCCAGGAGTTCAGAATAAATGGATGGAGAATGGAGATGTTTCTTTATATGACGACACCAGAGCAGGAGTCTTGATGGTGTTTTTTAGAGAGCTGAAAGCTGCAGATGAAGGAACATACAGGTGTGGAGTGAATGTGTCTGACTATACTGAGAACTTCACTGAACTTCAGCTGAACGTCACAGACGGTGAGGAACCGGAAACACTTTATCTTGCATGTTTGAAGTATCTGATCTGATTTTAATGTAATTTCTCTTGGTTTACAGATGTAACATTTGTGACTGAATCTGCTCGTCTTGGTGGAGAAGTCAACATCATCTGTCAGATCCCAGAGGAACGTAACGTTCATTTCTGCAAAGAGGATGATAATCACATCTGTCAAAACATCAGCACATCTACAGTGACAGAAATGAATGGTTCATCAGAGAGAAATGAAGAGAGAGTTTTTACAGTGAGCATCAGTAATGTGAGCGTGAGAGATGCTGGAGTTTACTGGTGTGGAGCAGAAACCAGAGACACACATTTGACTTTCATCTCCCTGACCACTAAAATTCAGCTCAACCTCATCAGTGAGTGAATTCAGATGATTTCATTGTAGTAAATACAGTATATTCAGAATCATGTGTGTTAAATGTCTGTGTTTGTTGGTTTGCAGTGGCTCCAGTAGTGAGACGTGAAGGAGAATCTGCTGAGATCATCTGCCCTTATGATTCAATCTATAAATCAAAGTCAAAGTCTCTCTGTAAGGGGAAGTGCTCCACTAGAGATAGAAATACTCTCAATGAAGAGAAAGAGACCAAGACTGACAGATTGACTCTGAATGATGACGTCACTGCAAGTGTCTTCACTGGGACCATCACTGGACTGACAGCAGAGGATGCTGGGAAATACTGGTGTGCAGTGACATTAGAGAGAGACGTGAATTATCTTTACACTCATCTGATCGTCATCATGAACGAGGGTGAGGAAGGTTTATCATCTGAATATGTGAAACTATGGCTGTGAATTGATGTTCTTATATTTCTAATCATTTCCAGAGCTGAACTTGACTAAGTATGAAGGAGACGACATGTCAATCCAGTGCAAACATCATGATGAACATCAGAAACTCTTCTGCAAAGCACATGAACCCTCCATGTGTGTGAAGGATGGAGTTTCATTGGAGACGATCAGAGATGATCGATTCTCTTTCAGTGATGAAGCTTCTACTGGAGTCTTTACTGTAAACATCACTGATCTGAGAGAAGAGGATTCTGGGATATACTGGTGTGGAGCTCAAATCATCACTAAAGTCAACCTCATTGTCAAAATAGGTAAGTCCCTGATCATTTTGAAGATTTATATACCTCACTTCACACATAATATAGGTTTTAAGACCTACATTATTACATTTGGTGCCGTGACCCTTATGGGAGTGAGGTTTAGGGGGGAGAGTGTAACAGAGGCAAGCTAGTAAGAGCTGTGCATGTAAACCTCACTCAAGAGTAGCGATAGAGACTGATGCTAGGGACTGTGGTTTTTAGCATCCTTGTTAGAACGCTCGCCACCCATGTCAGAGACAATCCCACTTAGAGCTGTGCGAGTAGGAACGGTTACATATATTTGCCATGAATGTTGCATATTTATGCTACATATATTTATTTTTTTAAATACATGTGAATACATCCCCGTTTCACCGTAATGTGTTTGTGTGTTTTCAGATTTCTCTTTGTTCAACATTATTTCTTTGTGTTCGACTCTGCTGCTGATTGGAGGATTCACTGTGATCGAGTGTTTATTAAGATGAGATGATGCTGTCTTTCGTAAACACACACACACACACATTTATCTATGAAGCAGAACTATTAAAGACTACCCCAAACCCTGAAATAAAGGGATGTTAATTAATATTCTTTTTTACCAAATGAGGACATTTTAAAATGTCTTCAAATGGATGTTTTGTCAGATGCATCTCACTGTTGTTCATAGCTGAGATTTTAAGGATGATCACATCATCGGACGAGTGAGTCGGTATCTTCATTCACTGAAGTTCTTGTGTGTTTCATATGCAAGTTTCGTTCTGCACATCATGTTTTTCTCGTTTAATCTCAGATCACATTCTTGAGCAGATTCAGGAGTAGATCCACTTTATTCCTCTAGTCACCTTCCCACAATCCCCTCTGATGGCTTCACATTAGGGATAGGCAATATCTATGGGCGATAAATTCTCCCCACGATAAGAATTAGTCTTCCTACGATAATAATGATAAAGCCTAGTTGATGATGTATTTCTGTTTGCGACCCATTCACAGCAGAGCGAAAGTGCAGAGTGAAAACAACTATGGCAGAAGGCAGATGTGAAGCTGAGGAGGAGCTTATCAATAAAGCTACCTCTACAATCTGGAACTGGCGCAAACAGATATAATTTCACTCACTGAACACTCTGACTGAGCGCTTGAGAAAAAGTGCACTTTTTCAGTTCATCTCAATGAATGCACAGTGTATTTGACACACAGTAAACACTAGTGTGGGGCGCCTGACTCGCCGACGCTTTGCTGAGAGCGCTCAGTGTTTCTCACACACTCACAGAGAGAGCGAGAGAGTTTTGCATACCACACAGAATTGACGTGCTACATGTAAACGGTATTCTTTGTTATATTTTTGTGTTTTCCTGAGTTCATTTAGAATTATTCAGCCTTTAATGTGTCCCCAGAATGTGTCTGTGAAGTTTCAGCTCAAAAATACCCATACGCATACCCAAATACACAGATCATTTATTATAGCCTGTCCAATTTGCCCCTATTTGGGTGTGAGCAAAAACACACTGTTTTGTATGTGTACCTTTAAATGCAAATGAGCTGTTGCTCCCTACTCCCTTTCCAGAGGAGGGCGGAGCTTTTACAGCTTGTGCTTCCACAACATAACTGGAAAATCATGTGCAGCCAAAATATCAGAAATTGTCAGTAGCAGTGTTCAGCCTTATATGTTCATCCGGAGTCAGACACTGATAGAGACTCAGGGAAGACCAACAGGACGTTTCTGAATGGTTAGTTGATGATTTATGTAGTTGTTGTGGAGATAACTTTATTCAACTTATCGATTAGCATGTTCCATCATGATCATCTATACGTTGTTGTACAGGTGCTCATGTGGGAATTGTAGTCGGATGTCTACAGAGTCAGAGAATATGCTATATGGAGATAGAACAGATATCGTTTTTGTTTAATTACAGTTATAATTTATATAAACATCTTTAGCCACATTAGCCGTACAGCACGCTAACAAGCACATTCAGAAGCGCGATTTGGAAACATTCACAAAATATTAAGTGTGATACTTACTTTTTCTGGATATGAAGTTTGAGTATTTGTACTTGGTGTCGACCATAATCTTTCATAATCAACTTATGTGTAAATCCAGCGTTGAACAGACCCTCGTTTGCGAAGCATAAAATTATTTTCACAAACATACAAGACTTTACCTAAATTCTTCTGCAATTCATCCACTGTGTCCTCTCAGTGGCTCAGATGCCGGGAGTCTATGGAGACTCTTATGTTCATTGGTACATCCAAAAACAGAAGATTGTAATGTTTATCTAGCGCAGATATTATATCAATAGGTGCTATAGCGAGGATATAAACATGGCGGACTGTGTGCAGCTCACTCGGGACGGGATCTATGATGATAGAGCAGATTGTCACCAGTCATGGGTAAGCCTTGTGGGAATCTGGAACAGTGTATTTTCAGACACTGCTTATGATTTATGGGGATTATAAAAAAGGAGTGCGTGGATTTTTACCATTATAGGCTGATTGTTTACACACACTGTGGACACACATCAGTGTTCACACACCATGTAAAAGTGAATTGTGCACAATAGGTCCCCTTTGAGAACAAGGAAAAGCTACTGCCAGTCTTTCTGGTAGGGGGCGGAACTAATGTGCAAACGGCAATCTCATTGGCTGGCGCTCACCTATTACTGTTCTTGATTTGATTTCAGCAAATCAGTTCGAGCGAATGCAGACAACGTGATTGATATTCATGAACCCAGCAGCTCATCAATCCGTAGAATTCGTAGTAGTAGTATTATCTTATCAGTATTATTGTTAGTTTTTTTGTTTGTTTGTTTGTTTTTTACAAAAAGTGAAAGTGTGAAAGTGAAAGTGACGTGAAGGTCAAGTATGGTAACCCATACTCAGAATTTGTCCTCTGCATTTAACCATGACACACACCCGGAGAAGTGGGCAGACATTTTTGCCGTGGCGCCTGGGGAGTGATTGGGGGTTAGGTGCCTTGCTCGACGACACCTCAGTCATTTCCTGCCGGTGCTGGAATCATGTGTGTGTGTGTGTGTGTGTGTGTGTGTGTGTGTGCACTTGGATGGGTGAAATGCAGAGCACAATTTCGAGTATGGGACAGACACCATTCTTGGCTACACGTCACTTCACTTCAAATATGCATTCATACGTTTTCATTCATACATGGTTACCAAGTTTTAGTTCTAATTACTTAAGTTTTATCATTAATGCTTGATTGTTTACACTTAATTTTGTAACCTATCTGAAGACATGGTTCGGATTGTTACTTTTCCTGTTTGCACTATTTTTGCCACTGTTTGCACCATGAGAGTATGAATAAATAGAGAATCTGTGTTTACGTTTCAAACTTGTAATTGATTTGAATTATTATTGTGTGATGTTTTTCAGCACAGTTGCACTAAACATTATCTGCACTTTTACAGTAGAAAAACTATAAATTTTTGATTTCTGCTGGTGTTTGGATTTTGACTGTTTTTTTTTATTATTTATTTTATGTAATTGGTATGACTTTTTTTCCACTGGTGTGACTCGGCTCGGCTCACTTTACTTTTCCACTGCAGTTTAGTACCACTTCAAAATGAGTGGGATTATAGACTAATCGTGTATTTGCACCGCCTCTTCTGCACCTCATCTGCTGACCACAATACAGCCATTTCTTTTTTCAAGTTGCGTGCGCTGGTCATTTAAAGCAAGTTGTGTACAAAATAAATATTATAAATATCTTGAATTAAGAAAATAAACAAGTTAACTGTGTAGGGCAAGCAAGCTACTGCCACTCCAACAGGGGCAGGTTTATGCAGTCAATGGCTTATTTTCTGGTAATCAAATGAACATGCAGAACATGAGGATCATCTTTTTGCAGTTTAATATTCACAGACACTAGTCTACATCGCGATTTGATTTAAGTGTTCTGACCTGTTTTTTATTTATTCATCAAAAATATGACAAATTCATACAGTAAAATAGGTTTTATGACTGGATTCCGTGATTTTGTCCGTCGCGGAAAATCCTACTAATGTAGCAAACGAGTATGATAAGCTCGTTGTAAAAGTAAAAGATGTAACGTTAAATCACCATTCAACAGACTCAAGCCACCACCGCACTGTGGTCTTATTGGACTGCAAAAAAGATACTAACTTTTCAATCTGCTACGTTAACTGACTGTACTGACAAACTATGCTAATTTAGGATATGTGATGTGAGCGATGTGATATGCATGAGTGACATGGCAGTTTTAAGGGACGGGGCTAATGTTATGCATGGACTTGTATTGAAAAAGGAAACTTATTAGGGGGTCATTGTTTATTAACTTTACAGTGAGTTATGTATTTCACAAACTAGTTAGCAACTTACCGTTAAGACAACGCTTTGACTCTCGTGAAGACACCGCTTGACTGCTTGCCGCTGCCCGAACAAGAGACCTCTTTACTGAAGTGAAAGTGTTGGCTGGTGCCAGTAACGAACAATGGAGTGTGCTCTGCTGGACAAACTGCGTAATCACACCATTTACAACCATTTTATCTGCGTTATATGTTCTGTAAAAAAAAATCGGTGGCATATCGGCGCCATATACGCCGATGCAGATATATCGGCGACAGGCTCATATCGGCCGATAAAATCGGCAAAACAATATATCGGTCAGGCTCTAGTATTAACACTAAATGAATTGAACACTACTTACCATTAATGCGACTTTTGGCTTTGTAGTCAGTTAACATCCATTTTGTCAGCGATGCAATTTGATTTATAAAATGAGACAAACTGCAGAAATCACTCGTCTGTCCATGTAATTTCCACTTCACGTTGTCCAATGAAATTTGAACTTGTTGTGCCAGATGACAATTGGTTGGGGTGTTATACATGACAATACGGCAATGGTGAATTATGTAATATTTTAAAATATATAATAAATAGATTTTTAATTAAATCGACACGCTAGCTTTGATTATTGATGGGGAAAAAAGTTTTAAAAATTGTTTGGTTTATTTTTTTCTTCCGTCGAGCCATAGACACTCAGTGAAAGAACCATATATGGCTCGAGAGCCTAGGTTTCGAAAAGACTGTGGAAAATCAGTCAGTCTCACACGCACGCAACCCATTATGGCAACGCCTCACACTGATGGATATGTAAGAATAATAGGAATTTTCCGACTTTTGAGCGATTAGTTACTATTGTACACATTGTCATGTTAATTATAATTCAAATGCATTTTGTTTTATTGACCACAATATTATCATTGCTATTTGCCCCCAAACATTAACATACAGTAATAGTCATGAAATATTTTTAATGGTACTCGAGTGGTCTCGGGAATGAGTCCCGAGTCCTAATATGTTCGAGTACGAGTCAATTCCGAGTCAATATGCACACGAGTCCATGACAAGACCAAGACCGTTACAATATGGTCTCGAGACGAGTCTGAGTCTCGAGTACTACAACACTGGTGAATGGTACTAAATTTATATCATTGTTGATATCAGGCGCGCCGTTGACACGGGGGACAGGGGGGTCAGGACCCCCGCAGTTTTGAAAAGACAGAAATCGACCCCCGCACTTTTGATAAGGGCTGCTTCAATCAGTCACACTATATCATCTTTTAGCTTAGGATATTTTCTTTCAAATGAGACCATTTTCACGTTTCTGTGAGCTTTCGTTTGTAAATAATCAACTGTTTTGTCGCGGATGTGAACAGGAAATGCGCTCTCGAACGGAGAAACACGCGATCTCCAAACAATCGATCAAAGCGTGCTAACGTTTTAGGACAGGTCGATGGTATATAAATCATGCCCGAACGTTAGCGTTTGTCAATCAAGCCAAACCGTCCATTCAGAAACAGAGAAATTTGACACTTAAAGGTAAGGAGGCTGATCTCTCAGGTTGACGCGCGAGCTGGCTTGACTGGAGTTTTCGTGAGGATATAGTTTATGGACTGTTTTGATTTCGGTAATTACATCTAGAAAGGTAAAAGCATTGATGGCATCTATAAAAGAGATATCTGAAAGCGAAACGAAAGTGATTATTGCCTCGACCAGCGACGCAGTGGGGAGGACGCACGAGAGGAGACCTGCGCGTTTAATTGGTATGTGTATACTGTAAGGGGCCATTCACACAGAACGCGTCTTTGCGTCTAAAAACGCGAGACACGGCGCTCAGGAATGGTTTTAAAAAAAGCGCAGCGTAAAACACGAGGGTCTCGAGACGCGCTTTTGTGATGCAATAACGACAATAACGGAAATAACAGAAATAGGCAAACAGCAGAATTGATAGATACGAGTTTTGACATGGAAAAAAAGAAAATAAGATAATAATGAGCGCCTCCTCCGCCACGTTGCCGTCAAATAAAACAGTTGTCATGCCAACTTGCTACTGTAAACAGAAGCTCGCAACGCTTGCCCCGCCTCCGAGTTCTTCTGATTGGTCCACTGTTTTGGAACTGACATTGATGAGCGGCGCTGCGTGTAAAAGTTGAAATTCTTTTAACTTGACACGGCGTCTTAAAAACGAGGCACTGCAAAAGACGCGAGCGTAACGGTCATGCACGTCCGTCAAGCGCGTGTTTACATAGAAAAACAATGGGAAAGTAGCGCACTGGAAAAGAAAAATGCGTTCTGTGTGAACGGCCCCTAATACTGCATTTACAATGCTTATCAGTGCCGTGCACTTTGATCGCGAAAGTGAAAGTGCCCTTTGCGGTCGCATCGCGGTGCCCCCGCGTTCCCATTTCTCACCCCGAAACGCCCGGGTTGATATCGTTATTGCAATAAATACCAGAAAACACTGTGATATAGTTTTAAGTCCATATGGCCCATCCCTACTTCACATGGTGCTCTGTGAATGTGCAGTTTTATAGGCCAACAGATTGTTTGACAAGGCCTTAATTTTAATTATGATTATTAGTATTATGTTTTTTTGTTTTGTTTTGTTTTGTTTTTATTAAAAGTGTTTTAAATTGTAAAAAAAAGCTGTGATCTTTTTTCTTCATGAAGTGTTTCATGAACACTGTGTTTGTGTTTCCATGGTGAACAGGCCATTTCCGTCCATCTCAAAGCCACAGAAAACAGGTGAGGTTTCAGGCTCTAAATTTAGTTCTTTTCTATGAACATTAAACAGACTTACTCAGGAAACCCACAGTGAGACACATGAGACTGAACAGAGAGAGACAGAAGATCAACATCCATTGTGAGCAGAAGACAATGAAGACTAAGAGCTGATCATATTTACTGTTTAATGAGGAAGAGACTGAAAAACATTTATGATCAACAAGTTATCCATGTGTGATTTAAAAATTGTACTTTTAAAAAACTGATCAATTTAAATAAATTCAATGAGCCCACAAATCAATGACAGAATATCTGTAAACATCATATATGTTGAAACAATGGAAACAAAGTTGAAGGTGAATCATAATTATAAATCCTAATCACAAGTCCTCCATTATACTTTATGTATTTAGTATATTGTAGTATATTGAGTTCAACACATTACTCTAAAACCTCAAAATGACTATTTTTAAACAATGAATCAGACTAGATTCTACATGATCTAGAGGTAAGGTTTAGATATGTTGCATTGCTAAAATGGTGTTTGTGAGGTTTTGCAGGGTTTTTAAAATGTGGTCAGTGTGATAAAGAGAAACTAACATGAGAAGCTCTTCAGCTTGTGCTTTTCTTTTGCTCTTGAACTTTATATTCATTTAGTCGAACCAAGATGTGCTTCAGCCGGCTGCAGGTGTGATAAAACAGGAAGTGGTTTCTTTAGCAGCGATGGACACAGACTTTCCACTCCATGAAGAGATGCTGTGAATTTAGGTTGTATTATAAAATATTAATTATAATATATTGCAATTCGTCTTTTTGTTCTGGTTGTCGGAAGCACATGTAGATGCTTCTGTTGACTTTGGTATCTACATTATCAAAGAGAAGCACAAGCTCAGTGTGTTTTATAAAATGTATTGGTGTTCAAATGTTAAAGTCCCATCAGCACGACTGTTTGGACCTTTTTTTCTCTCTGCAGTAATAAATTACTGGTAAAGAGGTATTTTTAAATTAGCTTTTAGTTGTTGGATTAGTCTTCTATTTGTCTGGATATTAAATTAGTCTCTTTGTCTCTCTTTAGAGTTTGTGTTTGTAATTCTCTCTTTGTCCTGTTTATCAGATGAGTAATTGAAACCTTTGGCTCCATCTAGTGGCAAATGTGGGTTGATGTATAATGGGCTATTTGATAATTACATGCACTCATCATTCATGCAGTTGTTTTTATGACCAAAGTCAGAATTGAAAGAGAGGAAGCTGATTGTCACTCTTTGTCCAGTTTGTGTTGTTAAACTGTCATCAGTGATGCTGAAGATGTTGTGGATTTACAGTTCTACTATAATGAATAGCACAAAACTAATAATGCATCACCCATTTCATCAGAGATTAAAATCTGAATAAGATCAATCAGGTCACTAAATGATGACTCTCATCATCAATATGTCACCATTAGCCCCTGATCATACATTCTCTTAACATTTGTACCATAACAAACGTGTTTTATAAACACTCAGTTACAGCAGCCAGAAAACAATTAATACGATAAAGTCAAGAGCCCAATTAAAGCCAACACTGACCTCAAAGATGGTAACTTCAAATGAATCTCAATAAATCAACATCTAAACCTCTGCTAATTCTCAATAAGAACTTCTGTAGACGTGTGACAGAAATAAAGTCAGTCTGGTTAGTAATAAGTGAAGCTGGTAATGCTGTTTGTGGAGTTGATTAATCAGATCTTGAGAGATTTAATGTCTTTTATCTTCAGTTGATTTCGTCTAGGCTGTGACTGAAGTCAGTTGTAGTTCTCATGTTTCTCTTTCCTTTGGTAATTATGCTTGTTAACATCAGGTGTTTATCATTAATGTTAAATCGTCACTTAATTATCTCATTAACTCCAACACTGCTTAAATGGTATTTAACTCTGTAATGTGGACATACATGAACACTAAGCAGTGGTAATTAACCTGGGCATTTTTCTGCGTACTATTACATAAATCTTACCTGTTTCATTTACGTATGACTGACAAAAATGAATCAAATTACGTTTATTAGTTTGTTTATGTTAAAACTATGTAATCCAAATGGATGGAAAATTTGAATGTAATTCAATTACATAAAACATTTAAATAATTTATTTATTTATTTTTCTATTTTTTTTTTTTTTTTTGAGTGTAGGGTGTCCCGTTTGTCATTTTAGGTTTCAGAAGGGTGCTCGCGAGTGCTCCCTTTGCTGTCGATATGTGCCCTCAATGCGCACTTTTGCTGAGCCTGCACTGGTGCATGCTCCGCAGCAGACTTCTTCCTGACAGTCAAAGCGGCGTTACTGTCATGAAAGTGTGGACTAGGAAGATCACGAGTGTTTACGGTGGCATTTGGGACAGATCAATGTTTGCTGCTCCTGCTGCCTCTGTGTCTGAGCTGTCACTACTGCTGACGTCACTCACAGCACTGCTGTAGCCTGGCAGAAAAAAAAAAAAAAGAAAAAAAAAAATTGTGTCATTTAGAGGGAAAATGTGTGCATTTTAGCCTTTGAGTTAACAATTTTTCAGAAGTTGCTAAAAGTCACCAAATAAATTTTAAAAGTATGTAAATTTGTTCCTAGGTGCCAAGGCAGTCCGAAAAGTTGCTAAATCTAGCAACAAAACTTTCAAACACGTTCGCTGACTGGCATCCATTGGTCAGACAAACTGATAGTCCCGCCCCAAAATCACGCCATTGGTTGAGCCAATGTTATTATGTAGAGCTCAGACTGACTGATCAAATAATCCATTTATACTCTCAAGTTCCTGTTTTAGTCATTTATTTATTTACTGGCATAGGCAATAAATTTAGTCAAAAGCACTTTATAAAATACCAATAGAATAAAACCAATCTTTAAAATGAATGTGATGCACTGAAGAAACACTTCATTAAACTTTTAAGTCAGTTAAAAAATTATGGTTCTGTCTGTGAGTTCTGCATGTTCATTTCCCTCTTTATTAATAAACATCTCTCTCTCTCTCTCTCTCTCTCTCTCTCTCTCTCTCTCTCTCTCTCTCTCTCTCTGAGGAAGTGGGCGTCTCTGTCACATTTAGCAGTTTATTTTAAAGATGCTTCCAGGAAACACTCAAAACTCATCTGAACACACATCGAGAGCTTCAGAAGAACTGAATCTACTGACAACAGAGAAGATCATTTAATAAGAGAGAAGAATGAAGATCATCTTGACTTTCACTCTGCTGATGATTCCTGGTAAGAATCTGAACTCAAGTTCTGATCCAACAATCACATCAGAAGAACCAAAACTGTGATTAAATAATGATCAAAAGTATTTAGGTGAGTCCCAATTTGCGTACTTATGCACTATATGACGTTTTGTAGTATAAATATTGTGAGTAATGTGTTCACACTGAAAATTACACTTAGAAAAAAAGTGCACTTTAAATACCAGATGATGCACTTAATAAAACAAACAAAAAAAGTTGGTCAATGTTGGACACTTCACGCACTCGACTGTCGCAGCTTTAATTGTGTGGCGGAGGGGGAGGGGCATCAGACTCTGATGTTGAATGACAAAATAACCTTATAAAATTCACGATTTAGTACATAGTGCATAAGTGCATAGTGTATAGTGCATCATATGGGACTCAACTTTTATCTTCACCTAATATGGTGAAATTATCTTTAGGGACACTTAAAAAATTTTATATGTTAGTGTTGTATTAAGATGCTGGTTTGTTGTAGGTGTCCTGAGCTCCATGAATGTGACAGGATATTCAGGAGGAGGAGTCAAGATCACATGCAAATATGAGAAAAAATATACAGCAAATGCAAAGTATTTTTGTCGAGGTGATCAGAGACACACATGCTCTGACCTCATCAAGACTGAGACTAAAGATGAATGGGTTAAAACTGGAAGATTCTCTCTGTATGACGACACAAGATCAGCAGTCCTGAAAGTGACCATCAGAGATCTGAGTGAACTGGATTCTGACACGTACTACTGTGCAGCTGATATCTCTTTAGCTGAAGATTTCCACACTGAAGTGAATCTGAAGGTTATAAGAGGTGAGTAACTGAGACCCTCAAACCCATGATGATCTCCACAACATCACGATACTCAACACTAACTGTAGTTACTGCCGTTCACACGTGAAACTCATAACAGACGCCATCAATAACCTTTTTTATGAGTGTAAGATTTACACTCATAATCTTGACTTCATTCATAAATGTTGCAACAAAGTGAGCAGATATGTGTTTATATTGAGAACAAAATGTGTTCAACAGATCAACAAATCAGGAGCGTGAGAGGATATTCAGGAAGAAACTTCACTATAAACTTCAAATATGAGAAGAAACACAAGAATGTGAAAGTCTGTAAAACTGCAGCAGATCAATGTTTTACTGTAATAAACTCTAACAGATCAGCAGAATGGGAACAGGACAGGCAATTCGTTCATGATGACAGATCTGCAGGTCTCTTACGTGTGTTTATCAGAGAGCTGAATGAGAATGACTCTGGAGAATATAAGATTACAGTCAAAGTTTCTGAAGACTACAGTTTCTTCTCTGAGTTTAATCTGGACATCAGAGACGGTGAGACGCTTTCATTCATTTCTGGATTATTTGACAGAATCCATGAATATATCTGGTAATTTAAAAGCATAGACTCTCTTCTTTCTTTTGATATATTGCATGCTCAGATATTCATACAAAATTTTCTGGGGGCCATGAAAGTTTTGTGAAAATTCTCAAAAATGCTGCAGCTTAAAAAAAAAAAAAAATGCTGGTGGAAAAGAGAGAGTTAAGTGCTTGTGAAAGAGGTGTGTTTTCAGCTGCTTGTGGTCTCAGCGGTTCGGGTGGAGGTTTGCCAGCTTATTCCACCAGAGTGAGCTGTAATTGTAGATCAGTAGTTCTCTAACCCTGCTCCTGGAGCCCCACAACACTGCACATTTTGAATGCCTTCTTTCTCTCACTCATCAATTTCAGGTCTTGGAGTCTCTACTAATGATCTGATGACCTGAATCAGGTGTGTTTGATTAAGGAGACAAAGTGTGCAGTGTTGGGTTGGGTTGGGTTGGGCTGGCCAGGAACATGGTTGAAAACCTCAATGTAGATTAACCACTGATGAAGTGGTTACTGAAGTATCTTTATATGTAATTATCTTGAGAAGAGCTACAACAGTGTGTGAACACAGGAACTGGATAGCTGAACAAAGTTTGCAAGTGTGTGGTTATTTGGTGTTACTACAGTATTGTGGCAATTTGAACACAGTATTACTACAGTCTTTTAACTTTAGTGCTAGTGTTGTCATTTGGATGCAGTACAAGTGCAGTTTTGAGTATTTCTGTTAGTCAACTTTACTACACTTACAGTTAAAACTGCAGTTAAGAATGCTTGCAGATGAAAATTCTCTAATTTTTGTCCTTGAGTTATGCTTTTTTTTGTATTATTCACCATGAGAAAACGTATGTGTTTATTTCTAAGTTCCTTAAACTCAAATGAACAGCTTGCGGTTTTGTTTTCTGGGCATCTGTAAACATGAATTCTGGGTAGAAGACGTGTGAATGACATCAGTAACAATGAGACACATGATGTCAAGTTCTGCGTGAAAAAAAAACATCCTTTAAGCCGCGCACACACTTAACGATTGTAAGGCCGATTATGAATGTAAACTGATACTTATGATGTCCAGTCAGAGCCAGTTGCGTTCAGTCAGCGATTACAGTCGGTGTTTAAATTCCAAAAAATCTGCTTCAGTCAAAGGAAACAGTCTTTGTGTGTTGAGCTCAGTCTTAGAATGTTTCAGCTAGTCATTAAGTGTATCCCCGGTTTTAGAGAAAAATAGTTTATCTTTCCATGTTGTTATTGTTTTAGATGCATATGTTCCAAAAACGACAAACGACTCTTTTCTTATGCTCCCTCTGGTTCTGGTTCTTGTGGTTCTGATCATCGCTGGACTCTTATTACTGTTTTTCTGTAAGAAACGACAGTCTCGAGGTAAAACTCATTCTTCTTCAGATGCAGAAACTCTCCATTTATACCGAGTTTAAAACACAAAGATTTGTTTTTCATATCTGTCGCCACCTATTGGATACAAATACAAAATACAGATATTTGATGATGTGTGAAAACATTTACACAAGACATCAGTGTTGAAACGTGATATAACGTCATTAATTTAAGATGCTTGCTTTTGACAGGCAGTGATTCGTCACCTCAGACTGGACCAGGAAAACATGAAGTTGTGAGTCCAGTTACTGTATAAAATATTAATGTTTAATGCCTTCCATCCTGAAGATCTTCAGAGCTGTAAATAATTTCTCTGTCTCTCCTCAGGTTTCTCACACTGGTTGTGATTATGAGGAGATTAAAGACACTCACAAACAATTACCCACAAACCCCTCTGATTCTTCAAACTGTGTTTACGATACAGTTGAGAAAGCCACTGGAGACTCTCAGCACTGCGTCACATCTACTGAGGATCTGAATTACGCAGTGGTGAATTTCCACAAGAGATCAGACTGTCCCGACAGTGTCAGTATCAGGAATAATCAGGATTACAGTGAATACGCTGCTGTCAATCATCTCACTGCTTGATGAGCCACAGCAGAGAATATAAATGAGCTGAATGTTTTGTTTTTAGGATTAGGCTTCCATGTTTGGTATTTTTGTTAGTAATAAAGTCACTTAGTGATGCTCTTCTGCTGTATATTGAAGCAATACAGTATTTCTGTGAGTCAGTTGTGAGTCACCCCACGTCCTTGGAGAATCGTTTGAGTGTATTTTAATTGGTTGTGTTGGTCATAAACAAAATCTGGAAATTTTTATCTGTTAACCTTCTTCGGTCTGAACAGTTGAAACTCTCATAGCTATACATCGTCTATCATAACTCTCCATTTGTACATAAAATCTCAAAATTGTGCATCTGTAAATGACATCTTAAACTGTACACCTGCAAATAACATATCTGTACATTCATAATACATATTGTTTGCTTTCTATATTTCTATCACTGTAGCCTACTATATAGAATTTAAATTTAGGTTTTTTTTATAATATTAATATTGTTATATTTCATTTTATTGTGTAATTCCTATGTTTATCTGCACTTCTGCACTGCAAGCTTCTGTCAAAAATACTTAGCAATAAAGCTCATTCTGATTCTGTTCTCTCGCCTGTGATTTTTCTCTCACCGGTGTGTGTGGCTAGCCGTCTGTCCTGTGTGTTGTTGTTGTCAACTATTTTAATGTTATTTTTAACTAATACTAGTTCTACCTCATTAACCCATGACCGTCAAACACTGCTTGAAATCGGAAACTTTTTCGGGGGGGGGGACTGCCTTCCGTATTCAACTTACAAAGAAAGTGTAATGCCTCTTGCAGTTCAAAACGCCTACGCTACGTCCTACGCCTTCCCTATTCAACTTACGGAAAAAGCTTAACTGACACGACGGAAGCAGAGCAGTTTGCATCACTGGATGCATCACTAAACTTAAATATTAATATTAAATTGAAGCATCACGAGTGACTCAATATCTGTGGTGGTTACAGCCCTGAATTACATTTAAATGCTATTAAATGTTAAAACCTCTTTACAGTTATTGCTCTCAATATAAATACATTATTTGTGTCACACGTATAATTCTACACTTAAACTGAACGACAAATGTTTGAGTGAAATGAAAACTTTCCTCCATTCATGAGTTCAGCTCTGAACATGAGCAGCGACTCTCCTCCATCTTCAGGAGATCAGACTGATCAACACTAGAGGGAGCCGCTTGACTCTCAGTCCTCAAGACTTTCACACTCACTTCAGTTTCAGTTTTGTGTCAGTCTTTTGTGGTTTGTGGTTCCAGCAGGTTTTATCTGATGTGTTTCATGTGTGTCCCTGTGGAGACCAGATTCACTGAAGCAGTAAAAGAGTCGTTCAAACAAAGATACGCTGGAAAACTCAACAGATGGTGAGGTTTATGAATGTGAATTCACTTATATGATATTTAATGATATTATACTTAACTTATGATGATATTTAGTAATTAAATGGCAAATGTCATTCAAAGTGAAAGACAAATGATGTGTACTGAGCCTTAAATTTGTCTCCATGTTAATAATGTTTGGATGATTATTAAAAGTCAAATCTCAAAGTGTAAATGATATTCTCACTGGTATAATAATTAATCAATCAGGAACAGACATTTATAAGGTGACTATGTGAACCGCTGCTGTTTGTGTCCATCAGATGGCACTGTTCAGTGTCTTACTTTCACTTTCACTCTTTATTAATCTCTCTCTCTCTCTCTCTCTCTCTCTCTCTCTCTCTCTCTCTCTCTCAGAGGAAGTGGGCGTCTCCGTCACATTCAGCACTTCATGTTAAACATGTAACCAGGAAAGAAACACTCAAAACTCATCTGAACACACATCGAGAGCTTCAGAAGAACTGAATCTACTGACAACAGAGAAGATCATTTAATAAGAGAGAAGAATGAAGATCATCTTGACTTTCACTCTGCTGATGATTCCTGGTAAGAATCTGAACTCAAGTCTTGATCCAACAATCACATCAGACAAACTAGAACAATAATTTTATATTAAATATTTAGTATACATATACTAAAATGGTGAAATTATCTTTAAAGACACTTTGAAATTAGTCCCAGTTCAGTATATTTTAGTGTTTTATTAAAGTGTGTTTTTGTTGTAGGAGTCGTGAGCTCCATCAGTGTGACAGGATATTCAGGAGGAGGAGTCATTATTATATGCAAATATAATAAAGAATATACAGCAAATGTAAAGTATTTTTGTAAAGGACAGTGGACAACATGCTCTAAACTCATAAAGATTGATAAGAAATATAAATGGGTTCATTCTGGAAGATTCTCTCTGTATGACGACACAAGATCAGCAGTCTTCACTGTGACCATCAGAGATCTGAGTGAACTGGATTCTGGGACGTACTACTGTGCAGTTGATAGAGTTGGAAGAGATTTCTACACTGAAGTGAATCTGAAGGTTATAAGAGGTGAGTAACTGAGAGCCTCAAACCCATGATGATCTCCACAACATCACGATACTCAACATGTGGTTACTGCTGTTCGCAAATGTAATTAAAATACGTAAAAAAAAATAAATAATAATAATAATTAATAATAAAAAAACAATATCCAGGACAAATACAATGTATTTTTATTTCACAATATAAAAGTGACTCTCTAACCATTAGGCCACAACTGTCACAACTTAAAGGGTTAGTTCACCCAAAAATGAAAATAATGTCATTTATTACTAGGGATGCACTGATACAATTTTTTTAAGGACCGAGTACGAGTACTGATACCTTTTTCTGGTACTCGCCGATACTGATGCCTATACATTTATTAATTTCTCTCTCTCTCTCTCTCTCTCTATAATTTTTTTTTTTTTTTTTTTGGTGATGTTGCAGTTTTCCAAGCACAACACAGTGAGACTAATGAATGTAGGACAGCTTCTTTATTATTACTCTAAAGAAAAAAGTAATAATTTTTATGTGCTTGTCACAAACTTAAAGAACATAAATTTCACAGTGTTTCACAGTGCTAAAAATATATTTAAATCAGTTCATGTGAGTACAATGGTTCAACTATAATATTATAAAGCGACGAGAATATTTTTTTTTTGTGCCAAAAAAACAAAATAACTATTTTTTTTTAAACAATATCTATTTCAAAACACTGCTTCATGAAGCTTCGGAGCTTTACGAATTGAATCAGTGATTCGGATCGCGTATCAAACTGCCAAACTGCTGAAATCACGTGACTTTGGTGCTCCGAATCACTGACTCTAAGATATTCTGATTTCATCAAAATATCTTAATTTGTGTTCTGAAGATGAACGAAGGTCTTACGGGTGTAGAACGACATGAGGGTGAGTAATTAATGACATTATTTTCATTTTTGAGTGAACTAAGCCTTTAATTAGATTGTATTTATCCTCCGAAATAGCAGACATAGAAATGTCCAAAATCTGTTTTTACTGACACTCAAAATACAAGCACAAATCTGCGATCAGCGACCAGAGTATTTTTAGAGTTTTTTCAAATATTCACATGTTGAAGTTTCTTACATTCATTATAAAATCTGCATAAAAACAAGACACACATTAAAATCAGTAACTGTAACTTCAGCCAGGTGGCACTCTTTGTCTAAGTATTTAATTCAGTACTGAGTCAAAGGAGGTCTATGTGACGTCATACTATAAAAACCCTTACTATCAGCCCTCTTGCGCACAGAGAACATTCAGCATGAAGAAGACTGAACTCAACTCACAATGAAGATCCTCCTCATCTTCTTCACTTTCTACCTGATCTCAGGTCAGAGCTTTTCTCTTTCATCACTGCAGTAATGATGCTGTTTTCTGTTCATGAGGTTTCTGATCACAGTATCAATCTGATTGACAGGTGCAGTGAGATGCTTGAGTGTCACTGGATATTCTGGAGGAAGTCTTCTTGTTGAGTCACGGAGGTTTTGGTACAGTTACTCTGTGAAATACATGCATAAGTTATCTGAGTGGAAGACAATATTGTATGATAAGAAACATGCATGGATTAATGAAGGACAATTCACACTGTTTCAAAACAATGAGGGAAAACTTGTGATCTACATCAGAGATTTAAATCACCAAGATGCTGGAAGATACGAAATTGGGGTTGAAGGCCAGTGGTACATCAATATGGCTTTAAATGTGAAAGAAGGTCAGTTGTTTAAAGGTTAAAGTCTTTGTTTAGTAAAACTATCAATCATTTCAAAGCTTTTATACAGGTATATGTGAAATCTGTTTCTTTATTTTGTGAATTACAGATTCATATTGTAGTGTGTCAAAGAGAGTGATAGTGAGTAATGGAGAAACTGCCACCTTCAGCTGTGAATATTCACAGCATCATATTAATGATCCCAAGATCATATTCAAAGAAGGAAAAAACTCTATTGAGATGATTTACAGCACATGGAAAAAGAAAGAAAGATTCAGTGTTTCTGATGACAAACAGAAAAATATCTTCAATGTCAGAATTTCTGCTGTGAGACCAGATGATGGAGGAGTTTATTTATGTGGAGTTTGGATCAGAGAACAATCGTACAGTTACTCCATTATTAATACTGTTCATTTGGACATAATGAGTGAGTAGAACAAACTATCAATGTCATCTAATAAATTCACATAGTGTTTGCTTCTTCAGTACTGGCTAGATGTCGCATTCAATAAACACACTGATTCAGTCAGATATCTGTGATTGACAGATAAAGCATCTAAAGTAATTGGCTACTCAGGAGGTCGTGTGATGATCAAGTGTGAACATCCTCAATATAAAACCAAGCCAAAATACATACATAAAGAATCAGATGGATGTTCAGAGAGGAAGAATCCAGGAGTTCAGGATGAATGGATGGAGAATGGAGATGTTTCTTTATATGACGACACCAGAGCAGGAGTCTTGATGGTGTTTTTTAGAGAGCTGAAAGCTGCAGATGCAGGAACATACAGGTGTGGAGTGAATGTGTCTCACTATACTGAGAGCTTCACTAAACTTCAGCTGAACGTCAGAGATGGTGAGGAAACAGAAATGCTTTATCTTGCATGTATAAAATATTTTTTCCAATGTTTAATGTAATTTCTCTTGGTTTACAGGTGCAATTTTTGTGACACAATCTGCTCATCTTGGTGAAGAAGTCAACATCATCTGTCAGATCCCAGAGGAACATAAAGTTCATTTCTGCAAAGAGGATGATAATCACACCTGCCAAAACATCAGCACATCTACAGTGACAGAAATGAATGGTTCATCTGAGAGAAATGAAGAGAGAGTTTTTACAGTGAGCATCAGTAATGTGAGCGTGAGAGATGCTGGAGTTTACTGGTGTGGAGCAGAAACCAGAGACACACATTTGACTTTCATCTCCCTGACCACCAAAATTCAGCTCAACCTCATCAGTGAGTGAATTCAGATGATTTCATTGTAGTAAATACAGTATATTCAGAATCATGTGTTTTAAATGTCTGTGTTTGTTGGTTTGCAGTGGCTCCAGTAGTGAGACGTGAAGGAGAATCTGCTGAGATCATCTGCCCTTATGATTCAATCTATATATCAAAGTCAAAGTCTCTCTGTAAGGGGAAGTGCTCCACTAGAGATAGAAATACTCTCAATGAAGAGAAAGAGACCAAGACTGACAGATTGTCTCTGAATGATGACGTCACTGCAAGTGTCTTCACTGGGACCATCACTGGACTGACAGCAGAGGATGCTGGGAAATACTGGTGTGCAGTGACATTAGAGAGAGACGTGAATTATCTTCACACTCATCTGATCGTCGTCATGAACGAGGGTGAGGAAGGTTTATCATCTGAATATGTGAAACTATGGCTGTGAATTGATGTTCTTATATTTCTAATCATTTCCAGAGCTGAACTTGACTAAGTATGAAGGAGACGACATGTCAATCCAGTGCAAACATCATGATGAACATCAGAAACTCTTCTGCAAAGCACATGAACCCTCCATGTGTGTGAAGGATGGAGTTTCATTGGAGACGATCAGAGATGATCGATTCTCTTTCAGTGATGAAGCTTCTACTGGAGTCTTTACTGTAAACATCACTGATCTGAGAGAAGAGGATTCTGGGATATACTGGTGTGGATCTCACATCATCACTAAAGTCAATCTCACTGTTAATATCGGTAAGTCCCTGATCTTTTTGGAAATTTATACACATCACTTCACAAATAATATAGGTTTTTATGACTTTGTCATAACACAGAATGAGATTTTGATGCAATTATATAATGATATCTTATCTTCACAGATATATCTTTTTATAATACAATTATTTTTTCTTATTCTTTGCTTTTTTTGCATGTGAAAGGTATGTGAAAGCTGTTCTAGTTGTGAAATGTTGTATCAATCGTAGACAGTAAAACATATATAAAAGAAGGCATTTGTTTTTACGTTGCTTTTGATTTTTGATTGGTTGTTCTATGCAATCATGTGCTAGATGGACGTTTTTGACCATTGCTTGTTTCTCTTTTCCGCTTGCACACGAGTGCTGCATTTTTACAATGGCGTGTCAAGTTAAAATAACTTTTTAAACACAGGGTCTCAAGACCCTGTGCTAATTTCCATTCCATTGTAAAAAAAAAAAAAAAAATGCAGTAGAAACGTTCATTCAGAATAGAATAGAATAAAATGGAAGCTTTCATTAAAACGTTTTGAAAACGTTCTTTTAGCTTACCGCCGTTTTAAAGCGAGTTCTTATGTATATCCTGTTGTTGAACAGTATCTGTTCAATCAGTTGGCGGGTTAAACAAATTGTCATTGATTTAAAGAGCTGATGAGCTAATAATAAAATTGTTCATCAAGACTGAGAACTGATGTCTAACTTTGATGCTTGATATGTTTGTAAATAACATTGTTTGTAAATATATTACAGCTCAGATTTTCACTTTACATTTATTAACAACTGTGTATATTTGACATGGATGTTGCATATCTATGTCCCTGTATCACTATAATGTGTTTATGTATTTTCAGATTTCTCTTTGTTCAACATTATTTCTTTGTGTTCGACTCTGCTGCTGATTGGAGGATTCACTGTGATTGAGTGTTTATTAAGATGAGGTGAGGCGGTTCTTAATAAACACACACACAGTTTATCTATGAAACAGATTATACTGTACTACTACAGATTACAGTACTACAGACTAACCCAAACCCTGAAATAAAGTAAGGGAGGGTGTTGAATAGTCTTTTTACCAAATGTGGACATTGTGATGTCTTTGTGAAGAGGTTCGTAAGAAGACAAACTCACAAAACTCTTTATTTTCACCTTCTCAAAATAAACACTTGTGCTTAATTCAAATAGGCATTCTCTGGCTTCTTTCCAGCTCCAGACTCTCAGCCTGTGGACCACCTTGAACCTAACTCTTTCCCTGCCAGTAATGGAATTTTCCATTATTTATGAGACAACGCTTCCCCACCATTCACAGAAATTTCCGGCTTTCCATGTTTTCACTGTTATATGGTAAGGGGTGCTATTACGCATTTTCTGGAAGATTACTGAATATCCTGATCAAAACTCAGGTGAAGTAGAAGCAGAAACAAGTGACATCATATATAATCCTATGCATATGTAAAATAATGCGATCATCAACATTAAACAGCACATACATCAAAACTGCCTAATGTTACTAAATGAAATGTTGACCCTGAATGAGCTATAGGACTGTTCAAGCATTAGGGGTGTTGATGGACTCAATCTACTCCATCTATTTTTTGATCATCATTCTGAATTCGGTCCAGACATAGTCTTTGACAAAAATGCGATTTTCTCAACTTTTTTTCTTTTTTAAAGCAGGGGCTCTTTTGATTTATTGCATACAACAAAGTATGCATATTCATACAACAAAATATTCTGCGGGCCATGAAACTTTTGTGAAAATGATCAAAAATGCTGTGGCTAACTGGCATCTTTTTTCAAAAACGCTGGCAGGGAAAGAGTTAAAAGTCGAACTAAGATGCACTTCAGGCACCTGCGTATGTCATAAAAACAGGAAGTGGTTTCTTTAGCAACGATGGACACACACTTTCCACTCCATAAAGAGATGCTGTGAATTTAATATTATAAAAATATTTTTATTCAGGTTGTTGGAAATATATAGATGTAACCCATACTCTGAATTTGCACTCTGTAAAGGAGCAGAGAGTAGTGATCACACACACACACTGCAAACCGTGATACACACACACCTGGAGCAGTGAGCGGCCATTTTTGTCGTGGCGCCTGGGGAGTGATTGGGGGTTAGGTGCCTTGCTCAACGACACCTCAGTCATTTCCTGCCGGTGCTGGAATCATGTGTGTGTGTGTGTGTGTGTGTGTGTGCACTTGGATGGGTGAAATGCAGAGCACAAATTTCGAGTATGGGACAGACACCATTCTTGGCTACACGTCACTTCACTTCAAATATGCATTCATACGTTTTCATTCATACATGGTTACCAAGTTTTAGTTCTAATTACTTAAGTTTTATCATTAATGCTTGATTATTTACACTTAATTTTCTAACCTATCTGAAGACATGGTTCGGATTGTTACTTTTCCTGTTTGCACTATTTTTGCCACTGTTTGCACCATGAGAGTAATAAATAGAGAATCTGTGTTTACGTTTCAAACTTGTACTAATTGATTTGAATTATTATTGTGTGATGTTTTTCAGCACAGTTGCACTAAACATTATCTGCCCTTTTACAGAAGAAAAACTATAACTTTTCGATTTCCGCTGGTGTTTGGATTTTGACTGTTTTTTATTCTTTTATGTAATTGGTATATTATGACTCTTTTCCACTGCGTGGTACGACTAGGCTCACTTTACTTTCGGTTTGCTTTTCCACTGCAGTTTAGTACCGTTTTAGTACCGGGTGGGATTATAGACTGATATAGTTGTACCGCCTTTACTGCTGTGGATCCGCTCCTCGGCTACCAACAAGTCTACTGATCACAATACAGCCTTTTCTTTTTTCAGGTTGCGTGCGCTGGTCATTTAAAGCAAGTGGTTTAAAAAAGTCAAGCGAACAAATGATACTGCGGTGGCTGTTGCTGACTATTTAAAGCGGTAGCACTTTATTTTACAGTCTTGTTCCCCATGTACATACTATGTACGTATTATAGTTATTACAATAACTGGGTAATAACTAGGTACTAACCCTGAACCTACCTCTAAACCTAACCTTAACCCATGTAGTTACCTTATATTAACCTGTACTTTCTTAGGTAAGTACACTGTAAGTACACATACTGTAAAATAAAGTGCAACCTTTAAAGCTGCAGTCCGTAACTTTTTTTTTATCGAAAATCAATTTTTGAGCAAGTACATAAACAGCCAGAGCTCAAAACTCTCTCTTTACTTTAGCCAGATTCACAATGGTAAGCTTGTAATAATGTTTTATAATAAAATCGGTACTGGTGGGTTTCTGCAGGAAATTCGAGCATGCCGCCGTTCGTCTTTGCGTCATTAGTCATGTCATTTTGCTGGTGGATTGTAATCCAGAAAGGTCCAAACGATAATCATCAGTGACAACTGGAGATTCACCCGTAGTCAAAAGCAAAAGACGTCAGACTGCGGAGTGGCTACAGAAATTGAAATCTACAGGTAACGCTAATACTCACTAAATACACATAGTCACGCAATGCTGATGTTGTTAACGTTAACAATTTGAGAACAAAGTATAACAATAATAATAACTTGCATGGTTTGATGTGATCTGAGCTAAGCAGTCGTTATATTTAATCACCATTGGCAGCGTGATTTATTGTAATGCTTTTTTCTTCAGTTGGTCATGACAAAAGTGGGAGACATGTTATTAATTTTGGTCATACTTCCAAGACTACAATCGGTGATTCTGAAGTACATTATCCACACCGGTATGGTGACTGACAGCAAACATTAGATTAATCCGCGCTGAGGAGCCGTGCCGAAGCACAACCCACATAAAATAATTCCACAAATAACTGCAATTGCAGGGTAAAAACAGAGATGGCGACAAAGAGGCAAAACGTACGGACTGCAGCTTTAAACCCGCTAGGGGTTTGGTGTCTCGTGTTTCAAATCCAATGACGCTGGTAGTGACGATTTTCTCTGACCAATAAGTGATCTGCAGTGTTTACACGTCACATTTAGTATCGGTACAGCACGCTTGGAACCTCCACCGAGGTGGTATACTATTTAAGCGAACTGTGCTGTGCCGTCCCATGTAGTGGTAAAGCACCATTATAGGAGCCTATTTGATGATGGGTACATTTTACTTTGAATCAATGTTTGTGTTTCTGAGGCTCTCAAGACTGCATGCAGCTATCACTTGTAGCCAAAAATATTTATATCATTGTTGATATCGTTATTGCATTAAATACCAGAAAACATTGTGATATAGTTTTAAGTCCATATGGCCCATCCCTACTTCACATGGTGCTCTTATGCTTATAGGCCAACAGATTGTTTGACAAGGCCTTAATTTTAATCATGATTATTAGTATTATCTTTTTTGTTTGTTTGTTTCTTTTGTTATTATTAAAAGTGTTTCAAAATGTAACAGCTTTGATGATCTTTTTTCTTCATGAAGTGTTTCATGAACACTGTGTTTGAGTTTCCATGATGAACAGGCCATTTCCGTCTATCTCAAAGCCACAGTCTTCTTTCAGGCTCTAAATTTAGTTCTTTTCTATGAACATTAAACAGACTTACTCAGGAAACCCACAGTGAGACACATGAGACTGAACAGAGAGGGACAGAAGATCAACATCCATTGTGAGCAGAAGACAATGAAGACTAAGAGCTGATCATATTTACTGTTTAATGAGGAAGAGACTGAAAAACATTTATGATCAACAAGTTATCCATGTGTGATTTAAAAATTGTACTTTTACTGATCAATTGAAATGAATAAATTTAATGAACCCACAGAATATCTGTAAACATCCTATACATGTTGAAACAATGGAAACAAAGTTGAAGGTGAATCATAAAAAGTCCTCCATTATACATTATGTATTTAATATATTGAGTTAGTTTCTCTAAAACTTCAAAATGACTATTTTTAAACAATGAATCAGACTAGATTCTACATGATCTAGAGGTAAGGTTTAGATATGTTGCAGTGCTGTAGGGTGTTTGTAAGGTTTTGCAGGGTTTTTAAAATGTGGTCAGTGTGATAAAGAGAAACTAACATGAGAAGCTCTTCAGCTTGTGGTTTTCTTTTGCTCTTGCATTGTATATTCGTTTAGTCGAACCAGTATGTGCTTCAGCCGCCTTCGTATATCATAAAAACAGGAAGTGGTTTCTTTAGCAGCGATGGACACACACTTTCCACTCTGTTATATGCTTGGTTCTTATTGTTAATCACTTTTAATAAAGAATCTCACAACCGCATGCTTCTCAGTGCTTCCACTTTACTTCACATGCTTGCGCATCTCAATGACATCACATATACAGGACTCACAAGTCAACCATACATGGTCTGTCACATCCTGCTGACCATAAATATAAAATATTGTAACACACTCCATGAAGAGATGCTGTGAATTTGGATTATATTATAAAATATTAATTATAATATATTGCAATTCGTCTTTTTGTTCTGGTTGTCTGAAGCACATGTAGATGCTTCTGTTGACTTTGGTATTTACATTATCAAAGAGAAGCACAAGCTCAGTGTGTTTTATAAAATGTCTTGGTGTTCAAATGTTAAAGTCCCATCAGCACGACTGTTTGGATCTTTTTTCTCTCTGCAGGAATAAATTACTGGTAAAGAGGTATTTTTAAATTAGCCTTTAGTTGTTGTATTAGTCTTTTTTAGTTAAGTTATTAAATTAGTCTGTTTGAATCTCTGTAGAGTTTTTGTTTGTAATTCCCTGTTTATCAGAAGAGTAATTGGAAAAAAAAGTGTAAAGTCGTGTTATCTATACGCAGACTGATGAGAATGGGTTGGTTCAGCTCTGAACATGAGCAGCGACTCTCCTCCATCTTCAGGAGATCAGACTGATCAACACTAGATGGAGCCGCTTGACTCTCAGTCCTCAAGACTTTCACACTCACTTCAGTTTCAGTTTTGTGTCACTCTTTTGTGGTTTGTGGTTCCAGCAGGTTTTATCTGATGTGTTTCATGTGTGTCCCTGTGGAGACCAGATTCACTGAAGCAGTAAAAGAGTCGTTCAAACAAAGATACGCTGGAAAACTCAACAGATGGTGAGGTTTATGAATGTGAATTCACTTATATGATATTTAATGATATTATACTTAACTTATGATGATATTTAGTAATTAAATGGCAAATGTCATTCAAAGTGAAAGACAAATGATGTGTACTGAGCCTTAAATTTGTCTCCATGTTAATAATGTTTGGATGATTATTAAAAGTCAAATCTCAAAGTGTAATTGATATTCTCACTGGTATAATAATTAATCAATCAGGAACAGACATTTATAAGGTGACCATGTGAACCGCTGCTGTTTGTGTCCATCAGATGGCACTGTTCAGTGTCTTACTTTCACTTTCACTCTCTCTCTCTCTCTCTCTCTCTCTCTCTCTCTCTTCTCTCTCTCTCTCTCTCTCTCTCTCTCAGAGGAAGTGGGCGTCTCCGTCACATTCAGCACTTCATGTTAAACATGTAATCAGGAAAGAAACACTCAAAACTCATCTGAACACACATCGAGAGCTTCAGAAGAACTGAATCTACTGACAACAGAGAAGATCATTTAATAAGAGAGAAGAATGAAGATCATCTTGACTTTCACTCTGATGATGATTCCTGGTAAGAATCTGAACTCAAGTCTTGATCCAACAATCACATTAGAAGAACTAGAACAGAGATTAAATATTGACCAAAAGTCTTTATCTTCAGCTATTATGGTGAAATTACCTTTAAGGACATGTTAACATTTGAATCTTACTCCAGTATATGTTAGTGTTGTATTAATGCCGCGTTCCAGGCAACCCGTAACCCGTGTTTTTCCAACCTTCGTGAAAGTGCACTGGAACGGCAGTTAAACCCGTGACTTCCCACCCATGAACTCGTACTAGATCGATGTACTTCCAGTTCCGCGCTCTGATGTCGCAGAGCCCGCGAAACAACAATGGCAGCCCCTACGGATGCAGTGTTTATGCAAGTGGTACACGGTGAGAAACAGACTTTAGGACAATATAACGTTGCACAAATTAATAATAATATAATAATGATAAATAATACACACACGATTATGTATTACAATGTTAAGCATCTTTGGCAATAGAAATGATTGTAAATGAGCATAAGCCCCGTACGGTCCGCCATGCTGGTTAGCTACCACAATTCCTTGCGTTCAGGCAGTTTGGTGTGACTTGCCTGGAACGCTACAAAGTCGTGAGTTGTGGTTTGAAGTCGTGACGGGCTCAAAAACCTGCCTGGAACGCAGCATAAGATGCTGGTTTGTTGTAGGTGTCGTGAGCTCCATGAATGTGACAGGATATTCAGGAGGAGGAGTCATCATTATATGCAAATATGAGGAAACATATACAGCAAATGCAAAGTATTTCTGTCGAGGTGATCAGAGACACACATGCTCTGACCTCATCAAGACTGAGACTAAAGATAAGAGGGTTCATTCTGGAAGATTCTCTCTGTACGACGACACAAGATCAGCAGTCCTGAAAGTGACCATCAGAGATCTGAGTGAACAGGATTCTGGGACGTACCACTGTGTGGTTAATAAAACTAGAGAACAAGATTCCTACACTGAAGTGAATCTGAAGGTTTTAACAGATGAGTAACTGAGAGCCTCAAACCCATGATGATCTCCACAACATCACGATACTCAACACTGACTGTAGTTACTGCCGTTCACACGTGAAACTCATAACAGACGCCATCAATAACCTTTTTATCTCCTGATGTAAGATTTACACTCATAATCTTGACTTCATTCATAAATGTTGCAGCAAAGTGAGCAGATATGTTTATATTGAGAACAAATGACAAATGATCTGGATTTGTGTTTAACAGATCAACACATCAGGAGTGTGAGAGGATATTCAGGAGGAAATGTTACTATAAACTTCAAATATGAGACGAAACACAAGAACCATGTGAAATATTTCTATAAAACTGCAGCAGATCAATGTTTTACTGTAATAAACTCTAACAGAGCAGCAGAATGGAAACAGGACAGACGATTCTCCGTTCATGATGACAGATCTGCAGGTCTCTTACGTGTGTTTATCAGAGAGCTGAATGTCGACGATTCTGGAAAATATGAGATTAAAGTCAAAGTTTCAGAAGACTACGGTTTCTTCTCCGAGTTTAGTGAGACGCTTTCAGTCATTTATTCATTATTTGACAGAATCCATTAATATATCTGGTAAGTCTAACATTACTGTACTTTATTTTGATCTACAATTAAAAATAATTAATTTCATATTACTACAGTAAAGCATTAGTGTAGTAATTTGGACACAGTATTACTACACTTTTTTAACTGCAGTTAATGGTGCTCAAGCAGTAACTCTGCTGTACTGTATTATTCAGTGTGAAACCACAGGCTTAAGTTCCAGAAACTCAAACAAACATGAATTCTGGGTAGTGAGTGTGTGAATGACATCAGTAACAAGTGTCTGTATCATGAGGAAAGTGTCTCAAGTTCTGGGTGTGAAAAAAAAGAAGAAGAAGAAAAAAAAAAAACATTTAGAAATTCATTGTTTTATTGTTTTATATTCAAAAGTTCCAGAATCATCATCACCATCATCATCATCATCATCACTAAACTATTAAATATCACATTGGGGGAAAAAGAGAAATAAAATAAAAGAAACAATAAATCTATAAATACAATAAATCTAATCGATGGATCAGCTAAAGGTGAGCAACACCTCATTTCATAAATGTTCAAAATTAATCAGTCAGCAGTGTATTTATACCATGGGAACATGGTATAAATACAGTTACCATGGGAACCGCTGCTGTTTTCAAAGTAACAAAGTAAAAGCATGTACTGTCATTCAGAAGACAAGTTCACATGTTTTTAAAGTTGCCCTAGAATTGACATTTCACAAGATGTAATATAAGTCTAAGGTGTCCCCAGAATGTGTCTGTGAAGTTTCAGCTCATAATACCCCATATATTTTTTTATTATACCATATTTAACTGCCTATTTTGGAGCGGAATTAAAAATGCTCTGATTTGGGGTGTGTACACCTTTAAATGCTCGTGCTACCTGCCCCCAAGCTCGCGACTCCATTAAACATTGCATAAATAATACTGAAGTTCACAATATAACTCTCAAAATGGATCTTTACAAACTGTTCGTGATGCAGCATATCAGATCACGTAAGTATGGCATGTATTTTGTGGATGTTTGCTAACATTTGATTCTGAATGAGTTTGATAGTGCTGCACGGCTAACGTGGCTAAAGCTACACACTGTTGGAGAGACTCGATAAGAATGAAGATGTGTTTATGAAAAAAAAAAAAAGAAAAAAAAATGTTGCCAAGACATAATATTTACTTTTCTTTATAATGCTTTTCGCATTTCATTCTCCAAACAAATTATAGGATCCATAGTTGTTCGTCCCTTACAAAAACCACTCTGATAAGGGGAGAAAAGTATTCGTATTTTGTATACGAACCTTTTAGTTATGATTTTCTCCATGAGTTTGCAAAGGTAAGATGTCAAAGCTATTGGTCTATAATTTTTAACTTCTGTTTTATCCTTACCAGGCTTTCCCACAGGAACTATTACTGAATTCTTCCAACCAGTATCTTCCCTTGTTCCCATATTTTGTTTGTCCCATAAGTATTAAAATCACATTTTTTTTTTTTTTGCTACATCAGACAATGTGAACTTTGCATCAAGCAGACTCTCACTTATCCCCTTTATTCCCAGTACTTCTTCGTTTTCCTTAAATATCTTTGCTCTGTATGATACCTTTTCATTAGATTCTGAGAGCTATGTACTTTAACAAAGGCTTTTGCAAGCATTTCTGCTTTCTCTTCATTAGTTATTGCTTCCATACCATTATTTTAAGCACAGGCAAAGAAAAGTCCCTTCCAATGCCTCCCTTCTTCCTAATCATTCCCCATATCTTACTAACCTGGATTACTGTCCCAACATTACTGCAAAAATCTCTCCAATATATTTTCGTTTTGCTTCTCGTATATTTCTTTTAACTTTAGCCTGTGCTTTTTTAAAATTCCATTTAGTTTTTAATGAATGATTTGATTTAACCATTTTAAAAGCCTTTACTGCTTATAGCCTTTACTCCCATTGAGTTATCCCTGCTAATTGTTCTGAAACTATTGTCAATAGCTGACTCCTTTCCATGAACCGCATCATAGTCTCTCTCCCATCATTAGACATACTAATTGGTTGTCATCCATAAACTCTTCAATAATCATCTGTTTTTGTACTTTCCCACAATGTGTTATGAGCATTAAAGTCTCCACATACTATAATTTTGCCATTTCCTACCTCATATATACTATTAAGCATCTCTCTCTATAATTACTACGTTGCTGAATGAAAGTAATCACTTTAATTGCAGAACTTCTATTTTTACGAGCTGCTGTATAACCATGAATTATAAAATCAAGTGATGGTTTTAACCAGGTTTCCTGTATACATGTGATGTTTGGTTTAACAGATAATTCTTCTATGAAATGTTTTAATTCTTGTCCATTAGCAATTAATCTTCTGACATTTCAGTGTAAAATGGATAGTACCATCAATGCCCTCCTCCTCCACCACATGTTGACAGTGTTTCAGATATCTCTGCTGTTCTGCATTAATTAATTCGACTGATAGCTTCTCTATCCCTATAGGTACTTTTCTGCCGCTTTTGTGATTATCTTGATTCTCTCTGTTCTACTGTTTGTTTGTGCTGAGCAGCTGATAATCTTCCCCTTTGTGGTCGTGTTTAATTTAAAAATGGCGGATTTGGGCTGCTCTAGTTTTGACATCAGATGCCAACTGTTTCTACGTGTCATGTGACTGTGTAGCACCAAAAAACCTTTTAGAAACACGGCCACGAATGATTTGGAGGGCAACAGTGCCAGATTAGCAGTCAATAAGCTATAGCTTTAGAAGATTTTTATTTCACAATGAAAATCACAGATTCACTTTCATTAATTAAAGAAAAGAAAAAATGATGCATTGGCTTGTAGTCACCAGCAGGTGGTGAAAAGAACATGCAAAGTATGACATCTTCACTGGGACAGACTTATTTATACTGACAATATTTATACTGTATTTCACTTAAGCTCTAGCATTAATCTATCTTATACTTTAAACTTGACATTGTGTAGTAGTAAATTATGTTCATCATTTGTAAGTCACTTTGGATAAAACCATCTGCTAAACAAATAAATGTGACTCGTGACACTCCTGTCAATCATTCAGAGCTCCACCTACAGAGAGACAGATAAAAGCTGTAAAATAATTTGCCATTTGTCCAAAACACTATGGCTTCTTCATCACATGCTGAAAAAAGAAAGACAAAATTAAAGAATGAATACATTAATATTTAATACACTTTAGCTCTCTCAGGTTGGTATAAAATGACTTGAGTTACTTTATCTTAAACAGTAAATTATATTTAGCATATCAGGTCTTCATCATTAAATCATAGTGTGTTGACCCATCACACCACAAACTATAATAATAACTATATTAGCATCTACAACAACAGATGTTAACTATAAAGATAAGATAACCACAACAATAGCTATATTAATGCCCACACCAGTGGACGGTTTTCACGTTTAGTTCTGTTTAGTTTCTGTTTGTGTGGACTTTCAGTTTGTTGTCTTTTATCACGTGTTCCTTTGTTCTATGTTCCCACCACAATCTGTCACCATGGACACTAATCATTATCTTCATCAGCTGTTCGTCATTTGAGTTAATCGTCTGTGTCATTAAGTTGTTCCCTGTCCTGCACCCTTTGTCCGGTCACAGTAATACCTATGTGTTTGCACTACCTACCTGCCTGCCTGTCATTGTTGGAGTTTGATATTAAACATTTGGAACTTATCTTCTGCCTTCGTCTGCTTTCCTGCAAGCACCGTTACAACGGTACTGTAAAGATAACTATAACAATAATTATATTACCGTCCACACCAATATATGATAACTATATTACCATCCACACCAATGGACAAAACTATAATATTAACTTAGCATTACATTTTCATAAATAAGCTCAGTCAGCTCAACATCACCAGCTTGACGTCTCACATGATGAAGTATGGATTGAATCATCTTTGTAATTAAAGAAAAAAACAGAATATACACAAAATAAATAACTGTATTAGTGTCCGCACCAATGGAAGATAACTATAACATTAACTTACTGTTAAATTTCCATAAACAGGTTCAGTCAACTTAACATCAGAAGCTTGACGTCTCGTATGATAAGGTCTGGAATGATTCGTCTTTGCCATTAAAGGAAAAAACAGAATATGCACACAAAATAAATAACTATATTAGCATCCACACCAGCTGATGATAATTATAACATTAACGTGCCGTTACATTTTCATAAAGAGGTTCATTCGACTCAACATCAGAAGCTTGACTTCTGTCAGGATGAGGTCTGGACTGATTCATCTTTGCCATTAAAAGAGAAAACAGAATGAATAACTGACACAATATAAAGTCACAACAGCATTCAGACTTTCAGTCTTTTCATTAGTACATTTCCCTGATCAGTGAACTAACCATAACCAAACTCATTTTTCTCACCTGAGACTCCAGTGTGTCATTTCTCTTTTTCATCCTGCTTCTCCTTCAAAACAATATGGGAAAATATTGCATATATCTTCATTGGTCAACTTTGTGGAGAATTATTCTTATTCGTTTCAATGATGAAAAAAAAAATCTACAATACAGTTAAATACCTGTAATAAAATATTACACACAGCATCTTACCAAACGAGCAACATCGTAAGGACAACTGCAGCTCCACAAACCACTCCAATGGACATGTACAATATCACCAGACGTTCTACAAAATAAAAGTAAATTAATTTGCATCACTTTAGAAAGAGTAATGTAAGTATATGAGCTGCTCTACCTTTAACAGTCACAGTTACAGCGTCTGATCTCTGAGATCCATGTTGATTGTGAGCCTGACAGTAGAAGCGTCCACTCTGTAGTGCACTGAAACTCTGTCCAGATCCAACAGCTGAGCTTTCATTCTCCTTAAACCAGCTGAAGTTCAGAGCAGGAGGGTTTGAATCACTGCTGCAGATCAGAGTCACTGAATCTCCTGACACTATTTCACCAGATCCAGTTATCAACACTGAGACGCTCCTGGGAGGATCTGAAATGGATACAATTCTCAATAAATATTAGAAAATTGTGGATTTGTGAACAATGCCCTTACGAAAAAGAAGTATACTTCAAGTTAATTTTATCAAGTATACTTAAGTAATGTTCAAGTATATTTTTTAAGTATACTTTATGTAGTAAGTATACTTGTATCAATGTACTAGTAGTAAACATGTAAGTGTACTATACTGCTTGGGACTAAATTGGCCCAATTGAAGTATACTTTTAAGTGTACTATAAGTGTAACGGTAGTAAACTTTAAGTACACAACTAGCTCACAGCTACGTTTCTCATTTGTACTGCATCTGTACTACAAGTGAACTTAAGTATAATAGTAGATTTACTATTTTAATACTAGTAGTACATTTTTTAGTAGATTGAAGTACACTTTGAAATATACTCAAAATTTGAAATATACTTGAAACATTTTAAACAAAAGGCTGAGAAAACTGCATTTTTGTGAAAGACTATGTCCGGATGGGATTCAGAACGATGATAAAACACAGGTAGAGTAGATCGAGTCCATCAACACCCCCAAAGCTTCACAGTCCTTTAGCTCATCCTGGGTCGACATTTCATGCAGTAATGTTAGACAGTTTTGATTTATGCTGTTTAATGTTTGATGATCGCTTTATTTTACATTTGCGTTAACAATCTTCTATCGCTTGGATCAGCTTCTTCTTCTTTTGATCTGGAAATTCGGTACTCTTACAGAAGATGCGTAACAGCGCCCCCTACAGTATAGCCTGAAAATTCAGTCAATGGTGAGGAAAGAGTGAAGTAGATTTGAAGTAAATTCCTATGTACTCTACCAGTGGACTAGCCTACACAAAAATTTAGATATTCAGAATTAGCAATATATCTGTTTTCTTTATAAATCAATATTTCCAAACAATGTGCTTTTATACTATACTTTTATAAATATACTTTTAAGTATATCTCGATCAAAAGACAAAGTCCAAGTATAGGCCTAATATACTTAGACTTTTCTGTTTTAAGTCCAATTTAAGTATATTTCTCAGAAGTATATAAAATATATTTCTGAGAAGTATACAAAAAGTAGACTGAAAGTATACCTTCTTATTTTTAGTTTAAAAGAAGTATTCTAATAGCACAACTGAATAAACTTCTTTTTCATAAGGGTGTGCAGATGATCATTAACTCACACATGACGTTTAAAGTCACAGCATCAGAGTATTTCCCTCCATGTTCATTGATGGATCTGCACTTGTATTCTCCACTGTCATCAGAGCTGATCTTTGAGATGCTGTAGATTCTTCCAGATCCTACAGACGTTCCTCCTTTAAACCAGCTGAAGTTCAGAGCAGGAGGGTTTGAATCACTGCTGCAGTTCAGAGTCACTGAATTTCCTGACACTATTTCACCAGATGGACTGATGGACACTGAGACGCTCTTTGGTGCATCTAAAAGTGACAAAAAAATGAAATCATCTCATTCAAACACAATCTCTATTTTTTATTTTTTTTTAAAGTACAAATGAATCTGTACTCACACATGACACTGAGCTCAATAGCAGGAGAGATGTGATTGTGTCCGTGTACAGAACAGCTATATCTGCCTGCATCCTCTCTTCTGACTGACTGCAGCAGGAGTTCATTGTTTCTGTCTCTTCTCTCAGTTAATGGCTGTGAGTTTCTGTACCAGATGAATGTTGCTCTGTCAGTCAGAGTGCAGCTGCTTTTACATGTCAGACGGACTGAATGTCCCTCTGTCACTCTCTCAGGAGACTCCACCTGAAGATCTGAACACAACACACACATTATATCTAGTGCTGCTGTCATACACTGATTATTATTCAACATAATGCACAGAAGAAGAGAGAAACCTCATGAAAGTCACCTGTGACAGCAAGAGTCACTCCTGGATCACCAGTATATTTACCATCAGGTTTATCAGTGATGAATCTGAAACAGTACATGTGTGAATCCTTCAGTGTCACATGACTCAGTCTGATGGTGCAGTTCTGCTGTTTATCTCCCAGATACTGAAGCCTCTGACTGTATTCAGGGTCCTCAGACAGATCTGGATGTTCTGTATTTCCCTTTTTATCTTTTGTTTTGGTCCAGAACACTCTCGTGATCTGATGTTCAGTAGGGTATGTATAAGTGCAGCTCATTATCACTGATGAGTCCTTTAGTGCACAGATGTGTGAAGGACTGTAACTCACACCCCAACCAGCACTAGAAACCCCTGAAACACAGAATTCATAAAGTGAAGAAAACAGCATCTGTTTTTGTACAAAGAATGTTGGGGAGGGAAATTGCTTAGTTTCCTCTTTAGTCATTCACTCACCGTGAATCATGAGCAGAAAGATCAGAGGAAGAGGAGGAGCCATTCTGACCGACATCAGAGCAACACCTACAACAAATGAACAGTGGCTTATTTCTGCTGTCATGAATCAGAAGTTTTAAACTTGATTTTAGTGTACTTTTTATAGGACAATACCTAATAAACATAAATATTATCATTAGTTCACTGCCTGTGTCGGTGGTGGTGTTTATTGAGGTTTGGTTTAGAAATACTGTGGTTAAGCTACTTTATCACACATTCTCCATTTTCTCAAGTTCCCTTTTCCAGCTAGTGAAAATCGAGCCCCATCTACAATGCAAAGTGCACCTTATACACATAACAAAACACACATAATCCTGCTCTAATCGCTGCAAAACATGGCCAAACATTAAATACTTACACAACCAGAAGCAGAAAAACGAAGATTAAAGAAAAATCTATTCATTTTATCATGCTTTTCCTCAAATAAATGCTTTCCTGCAGAAGACCAGCTAGAATTTTAAGCACCGGTTTATGCTGTAATAGTCCTAAACGATAAAGCATTTTAATCAAAACTGTATTTACTCACTGAGCTGAGAAATCATGTTAAATATATTATTAAACATTTTATTTCCAAAAATCAGACCAAACAGTGTATTTAGATCAGGGGTTCTCTACTCTTTCCTGCAGAGTTTTGCTCCAAATCTGATCAAACACAAGCTAATCGAGGTCTGCAGGTCTACTAGAAAGATATAGACGGTGAATTTGATGAAGGTTGGAGCTAAACTCTGCAGGAAAGTGGATTTCGAGGCCAGAGTTATATCTTAATATACTGTATATATCAGCTCAGACCCCTTCATGTTTTCACATTTTCCACCATATGCTAAAATACTTTCAATTTTCATTCCTATCTACACTCCATACCCCATAATTACAACACAAACAGCAGCTTTGTACATTTGTCAAATTCACACCATTAAAAAATATAGTTAATTTAATAGAAAGCTATTTGATGGTAATGAATCTAAAGAACGATTAGTAAATGATGCTCTTACCTTTTTTGCCAGCACTAAAATGACAAGGTTGAAACAGCACTGGGTTTCTCATACTCTAAAATACATGTGGTTAACACCTTATGTTTTAACATGTGGTCTTATCTATGACACTTCACTTGCTGGTTTAGTTTATCAAGTCAAAAGAGTAACATCACAGAGAACACATCAGACTAAAGACATAAAATAAAAGTTAAATAGAGAGAAACTCTACACCGGTTCTCAGAGATGCTCATGTTATAATGTTTTCAAACTTATCTGCATCTTCCTAAAGAACCAATAATATAATTTCTTGATTGTGCTTTTGATAAACTTTGACTAGCAATTTTGTAATAAACAATAAGAACTTGCTGATTAAGTACTAGAATATTGCAGATGCTTCCTCTGAATGTCTAAACATCAATCTTATGAGATCTTCTAAGCTTATTTTTCTAATAGTGACCTTGTGTCACTTCATAGTGTCTGATTCTCTGTTGTCTCTAACTCTAAATATAGTCATAGATACAGTTTTGTATCCATATATTTGTATTTAACTTGTCCAACTTCGAACTAGCAGCATCTTTCAGTGTGACCCTTGTGAGAGACGGGCCGTTTCCCGAAATCGTCCCCTCTACCTATTATTTTAAATGCATTGGCATGTAACTTCCTCCCATCTTGTATATTTTTTTTTCATCACGTGTCCCTTTAGGTGCTCAGAAGAAGTAAGCAGTAAACCCTAGGCCTGTTAAAATACTCACACTTGCGGTCTTTGCACTTGACCCCTTGTCTACTAACATGATGTAATTCCTGTATTTGGTCCAAATGTTTAAGTAGGTGTGAAGACTGCAAGTGTGTGTAGAGCTTTTGATAACCTGATGTACAAAAGCAAGTGTTTACACAGTTTTAATTCGATTACAATATCTAATTTAACTTAGTTTGGAATATTTTCCTCAACATTTTAGGGAATGTGAGTTCCTGAACATGATGCATGATGGGATACACAAAGCATATTTGAGTATTTATAAAGCACACTGAGTGTTTTCACACCTGGGACAGTCTTGCGCACTTCCTCTCACTTGCAAACGCTCTCAAATAGCCCTGACCTCAAGAGTGGGTATGTAGTCCACTTGAAAGAGTGAATAAAGACGATGGAGCACTATTTTCTGCACCAGTCACCATTCTATTGTACACTCATTATTGCGGTGCATTATGGGATTGAATGAGTGCTCTCTACACCACTACAAATGTCAGTACTCTAAAATAGTGCACTATAAGGGTGAAGTTGCTTCCTCTGGCTGAGGAATGATTTCAGAACACATCCATGGACAGACGAGACGTCATAGAGGATGCTGATGAACTGTGAATATAGGAGGTAAAATAAATATCTTAAGAAGAGAGAGAGAGAATGAGCTTTATTGCCAGGTATGTTTACACATACTAGGAATTTGTTGTAGTGACAGAAGCTCCACAGTGCAACAGAGTGACAGTGACAAGACAAGACACAGATAATGAAAAGAACAATATACAAATATACAGACAATGTGCAAAATAGGAAAGACACAATATACAAATTAAAATAAATTAAAATAGGCAATTTACTATGTACAGATATGTTAGGTGTAAATTAGAAATGTAAAGTATGTGTGTTAAATAAATAAATGAATGTATAATAGCGTGTGTGTTGTGTGTTCCTCGTTTATTGTCAAGTGTTCATGAGATGGATTGCCTGAGGGAAGAAACTGTTCCTGTGTCTGGTCATTCTGGTGCTCAGGGCTCTGTAGCGTCAACCAGATGGCAACAGTTCAAAGAGGGAGTGTGCTGGATGTGAGGGGTCCCGAGTGATTTTGCCAGCCCTTTTGCGCACTCTGGATAAGTACAGTTCTTGGAGAGTGGGGAGGGTTGTACCAATGATTCGCTCAGCAGTCCGGACTATCCGACGTAGTCTTCTGAGGTCAGAATTCGTAACTGAGCTGAACCAGACGGTAATTGAAGTGCATAGGATGGATTCAATGATGGCAGAGTAGAACTGTTTCAGCAGTTCCTGTGGCAGGTTGAACTTCCTCAGCTGGCGAAGGAAGTACAACCTCTGCTGGGCCTTTTTCACAATGGAGTCAATGTGAATGTCCCACTTCAGGTCCTGAGATATGGTGTTGCCGAGGAACCTGAATGACTCCACTGTTTTTACAGCGCTGTTCGTGATGGTGAGTGGGGGGAGAGCAGGGGGGTTTCTTCTGAAGTCCACGATCATCTCCACTGTTTTGAGCGTGTTGAGCTCCAGGTTTTTGTGACTGCACCAGACAGCCAGCTCTCTATCCTCCTGTCTGTAAGCAGACTCGTCTCCGTCCCGGATGAGGCCGATGACTGTGGTGTCGTCCGCAAACTTCAGGAGCTTGACAGAGGGGTCTTTAGAGGTGCAGTCGTTGGTGTAGAGGGAGAAGAGCAGTGGGGAGAGGACACAGCCCTGAGGGGTGCCTGTGCTGATGGTGAGGGTCCTGGATGTGAGTTTTCCCAGCCTCACTAGCTGCTGCCTGTCTGTCAGGAAGCTGGTGATCCACTGACAGACAGAGGTGGACACGGAGAGCTGAGTTAGTTTGGGCAGGAGGAGGTTTGGGATGATGGTGTTAAAAGCCGAGCTGAAGTCCACAAACAGGATCCTTACATAAGTCCCTGATTTATCCAGATGCTGTAGGATGAAGTGCAGACCCATGTTTACTGCATCATCCACAGACCTGTTTGCTCGGTAAGCAGACTGCAGGGGGTCCAGTAAGGGTCCGGTGATGTCCTTCAGATAAGCCAGAACCAGTTTTTCAAACGATTTCATGACGACAGACGTTAGCGCCACATGTCTGTAGTCGTTAAATCCTGTTATCTTGGGTTTCTTTGGGACGGGGATGATGGTGGAGCGTTTGAAGCAGGAAGGGACCTCACACAACTCCAGTGATCTGTTGAAGATCTGTGTGAAAATGGGGGACAGCTGGTCAGTGCAGGTTTTCAGACAGGCTGGTGTCACACCGTCTGGGCCTGGTGCTTTTTTTCTTTTGTTCTTTCTGAAGACCTGGCACACGTCATCTTCACTGAAGTGGAAGAGTGGGGGAGAGGGGGGTTGTTGGAGGTGTTAATGGTGTTTTTTCAAACCTGCAATAGAACTCATTCAGTTCGTCTGCACAGAATGTCTATATAATACCTACAAGCTATCCGTTAGCATTCCCATTCATCTCAAATGACATTTGTTTGGCTGACTGACGCATGCAGACCCGAAGTACCAGCTCTAAGCTCACATGCAGCAGATGTAGATGAGGAAACATTTGGGTGAACCAAGAGTAATATATCTGAAGTTCTTCCTGTAGAGGGCGCTAGCGCTGCGTTGCTTTATTCATTCATTATGATAAGACTAGTGACGTGAGAGTTCATTTATGAAATGATTTTGCACACTGCACACCGAGGACATCTGCTGGCCAAACAAAGACAAAGCTGACAAGCAAAGGAAAGACAGGCTAGTGTATTTTTTTTTTTAAACCAAGCAAATTTATTTAAAAAAAATTGTTGACACACACACACACACAAACACACAAGTACAATCCCATTTTACTTAACATATACACTTAAATTGTACGAATATGACTCATATTGATGAATAAAAATGCCTATAAGGAAAGGTCAGAAACTTTTGTTAATACAGTAAAATTGGGCATGAGCCACTACAGTAATTTAAAAATATACAAAATAACACAAAGTGAAATGTGGCATTTTGGGGTTACCATGGTAAATACACAATATGCTACTAACATGAACCGCTAATGAAACATGGAAACTGCTGCTGATGAATAGAATGAGCATCATAATTTCATGCCTCCCAGTTTACACACAACATACCAGTTACGTGATTTATTGGTACTTTACTTTTATTTCATGACTTACTAACTGATAACGTAGTCTCAGCCGCAGACGTCACACCCACGGACCGTTGGCTGAACGTTTGATGCGGCACACTTAACCGGTGTTGTGCTGAACTTCGACTCCCTGCCAAATTATTATCCTCCTCATTGAAGTCACTACCTGACTGCCTGATTCTAACCCCACTCCTAATCCTAAACCTACCTACACTAGTGAGGGCATAATCTGGTGGAGGTCAGAATTCAGCACAACACCAGAACTCAGTTTGTCTGAAGACAGTCAGATTGACAGTTGTGACGTGTGTTTGCAATTCACTCCATCTCGCCCAGAAAAAGCACAAGTTGTGAGAAATCAAGATTAACAAAAACGCAACATGAAATACATGTACCTACTTCTCTGAGGTGAATATATCTGTTGTGTTCGTTGTAACAAGAAGTTCACATCATTTTCACATCTGTAACTGTCATACTGACGGTCATCAGACAAACGTTCTGGTCCGGAGATATTTAAAGGTTTAGTTCACCCAAAAATGTGTCATAACCTCAATTAATTTACTACTTGCTTTATGCAGATCCCAATTAGACTCTCTCATTCTCCATCTTGGGAGCCAGTTCTCTTCTACCTGTAAGTTTTGATGTTTTATCTTAATCCAAATTAGATTATGATCACTTTCAATTGTATTATCTTTAAAAACATCCCATTGACTTATCCCTGCTAATTATTCTGAAACTATTGTCAATAGCTGACTCCTTTCCATGAACTGCATCATATCTAGTCATCATTTAGACATACTAATTGGTTGTCATCCATAAACTCTTCAATAATCATCTGTTTTTGTACTTCCCCACAATGTGTTATGAGCATTAAAGTATCTACATAGTCTCTGCATACTATAATTTTGCCATTTCCCACCTCATATCAAGCATCTCTCTTGATATCTTTTGGCAGGGGTTATAAAAGTTAACTATTTTGATTTTTGTTTTGCTGACCCATATTTCAATTATGACCACTTCAAAATCTTTGTCAATATTAATAGCTCTATAATTACTACCTTGTTGAATGAAAGTAATCACTTTAATTGCAGAACTTCTATTTTTACGAGCTGCTGTATAACCATGAATTATAAAATCAAGTGATGGTTTTAACCAGGTTTCCTGTATACATGTGATGTTTGGTTTAACAGATAATTCTTCTATGAAATGTTTTAATTCTTGTCCATTAGCAATTAATCTTCTGACATTTCAGTGTAAAATGGATAGTACCATCAATGCCCTCCTCCTCCACCACATGTTGACAGTGTTTCAGATATCTCTGCTGTTCTGCATTAATTAATTCGACTGATAGCTTCTCTATCCCTATAGGTACTTTTCTGCTGCTTTTGTGATTATCTTGATTCTCTCTGTTCTACTGTTTGTTTGTGCTGAGCAGCTGATAATCTTCCCCTTTGTGGTCGTGTTTAATTTAAAAATGGCGGATTTGGGCTGCTCTAGTTTTGATGTCATTGACGTCAGACGGCAACTGTCATGTGACTGTGTAGCGCCGAAAAAGCCATTTGGAGGCCAACAGTGCCAGATTAGTAGTAAATAAGCTATTAACAAAGCTGTCATATGGCTTTATAAGATTTTTATTTCACATTGAAAATCACAGATTCACTTTCATTAATTAAAGAAAAGAAAAAATGATGCATTGGCTTGTAGTCACCAGCAGGTGGTGCAAAAAACACGCAAAGTATGACATCTTCACTGGGACACACTTATTTATACTGACAATATTTATACTGTATTTCACTTAAGCTCCAGCACTGATCTAGCTTGTACTTTAAACTTGACATTGTGTAGTAGTAAATATTGTTAAATTATGTTCATCATTTGTAAGTCACTTTGGATAAAACCATCTGCTAAACAAATAAATGTGACTCGTGACACTCCTGTCAATCATTCAGAGCTCCACCCACAGAGAGACAGATAAAAGCTGTAAAATATTTTGCCGTTTGTCCAAAACACTATGGCTTCTTCTTCACATGCTGAAAAAAGACAGACAGAATTAGAGAATGAATACATTAATATTTAATACACTTTAACTCTCAGGTTGGTATAAAATGACTTGAGTTACTTTATCTTAAACAGTAAATTATATTTAGCATATCAGGTCTTCATCATTAAATCATAGTGTGTTGACCCATCACACCACAAACTATAATAATAACTATATTAGCATCTACAACAATAGATGCTAACAATAAAGATAAGATAACCACAACAATAGCTATATTAATGCCCACACCAGTGGATGGTACTGTAAAGATAACTATAACAATAACTATATTACCGTCCACACCAATATATGATAACTATATTAGCATCCACACCAATGGAAGATAACTATAACATTAACTTACTGTTAAATTTTCATAAAAAGGTTCAGTCAACTTAACATCAGAAGCTTGACGTCTCGTATGATAAGGTCTGGAATGATTCATCTTTGCCATTAAAGAAAAAAAAAAACAGAATATACACAAAATAAATAACTGTATTAGCATCCACACCAGCTGATGATAATTATAACATTAACGTACCGTTACATTTTCATAAACAGGTTCATTCGACTCATCAGAAGCGTGACTTCTGTCAGGATGAGGTCTGGACTGATTCATCTTTGCCATTAAAAGAGAAAACAGAATGAACTAGAATGTACATTTCCTGAAGAAAATGTGAATGGTGCTTGCAGTGGCAAAACTCCGCACTCGGTTGCTAGGGAGTTGCTAGGCAGTTGCTAGGGTGTTGCTAAGCAGTTGCTAAGGTACTTGGTGTGGTTGCTAAGGTATTGCTAGTTGGTTGCTAGGGTGTTCTGTGCGGCTGCTAGGCAGTTGCTAGGCGGTTGCTAGGGTGTTCTGGGTGGTTGTTAGGGTGTTGCTAGGCAGTTGCTAAGGTACTTGGGGTGGTTGCTAAGGTATTGCTAGGGTGTTCTGGGTGGTTGCTAGGCGGTTGCTATGGTAACCTGGGTGGTTGCTAGGGTGTTGCTAGGCAGTTGCTAAGGTACTCGGGGTGGTTGCTAGGGTGTTGCTAGTGTGTTCTGGGTGGTTGCTAGGCGGTTGCTATGGTAACCTGGGTGGTTGCTATGGTGTTACTAGGTGGTTGGTAGTTGTCACAGATAGTTACTATGGAGTTTTTATAAAGTTCTTAGCATGTTTTTAACCTGATTTAACACTTAGCTAATCATTATTAGCATGTAGCTATTCACTGCTAGCATGTGTAGCATGTTGGAAGTCCAGTTTGTCTAGCATGAGTCAAAAGAGCCAACTCCCATGTCTCTACAATGTTCTGATGCAGAGATATAGGTCTTGCTAAACGGTTGCTAGGGTACTCTGTTTGGTTGCTAGGGAGTGGCTTGGCATCTGCCAGTGATGATACACCAAAGGCTGCTTGCCAATATAAACCAACCTCCATGCCTCTGTGACATTCAGATTTGAAGATATCCCTCTTTGGATTTGGGTTGCTAGGGTGCTCTAAATGGTTGCTAGGGTGTGGCTATGAAGTGTTGAAGTTGATTTGTGATTGGCCGTTTGCTGCCCCAATTCAAATGAGCCCACCCTCATGTTTCTATGACACTTCTGTCCAAAGATATCCCTTTGATCTTTTTGAATGTAAGTCTATGGAACTTGTGGCTAGGGTGCTCTAAATGGTTGCTAGGGCGTGGCTTGATAGCTTCACAATGATCCTGAGAGACTGATTGGTTGCCTGAGTAAAATAAGCCCGCCCCCTTGTCTCTATGACATTGTGATCCAGAGTTATGTTCGATACAAAATCCCTATGTAATTTACCATAGTAGGAAAAACAACATGCAGTCACTTCCTGGTTCATGGGCACGGCTTCACCATAGTATGTCTATGGGGCAACTTTGGGCAGCTCTTGCGCCCCAGGGGTACAACTTACACCCCATTTTGAGGTATGGTCTTACAGAGCCTGCCAGCCTCTTCAAACGTGGTAACCCACATTTCTACGAAATCCTCGTTAGTAGCTATGACTCGTCAAAGTTCAGTCTATGGGATTTTTCGGGCGATTTTTCGCCCGCCGGGCGAACATCGTACACCCGATCGCTTATAAACGCCATAGCACACCATTCCTCAATAATCCGCACGATTTGACGCCCCATTCATGGGTCTATGACAAACGCTGCGGGAGGAGTAGCACGCCGAAATTTTGTCCAGAAGAAGAAGAAGCAGAATAATAATAAGTATGCAAGAGAACAATAATGATGCTTTGCCTTTGGCAAGCACCATTAACTAGAATGTACATTTCCTGAAGAAAATGTGAATGGTGCTTGCAGTGGCAAAATTCGGCACTCGGTTGCTAGGGTGTTGCTAGGCAGTTGCTAAGGTGTTCTGAGCGGTTGCTAGGCAGTTGCTAGGGTGTTGCGGGTGGTTGCTATGCGGTTGCTATGGTAACCTGGGTGGTTGCTAGGCGGTTGCTAAGGTACTTGCGGTGGTTGCTAAGGAGTTGCTAGGCGGTTGCTAGGGTGTTCTCGGTGGTTGCTAGGCGGTTGCTATGGTAACCTGGGTGGTTGCTAGGCGGTTGCTAAGGTACTTGGGGTGGTTGCTAATGTGTTGCTAGGCGGTTGCTAGGGTGTTCTGGGTGGTTGCTAGGCAGTTGCTATTGGTAACCTGGGTGGTTGCTATGATGTTACTAGGTGGTTGGTAGTTGTCTCAGATAGTTACTATGGAGTTTCTATAGAGTTCTTAGCATGTTCTTAGCCCACTTTAGCACTTAGCTAATCACTATTAGCATGTAGCTATTCACTGCTAGCATGTGTAGCATGTTGGAAGTCCAGTTTGCTAGCATGAGTCAAAAGAGCCAACCCCCATGTCTCTACGATGCTCTGATGCAGAGATATAGATCTTGCAAAACGGTTGCTAGGGTACTCTGTTTGGTTGCTAGGGAGTGGCTTGGCATCTGCCAGTGATGATACACCAAAGGCTGCTTGCCAATATAAACCAACCCCCATGCCTCTGTGACATTCAGATTTGAAGATATCCCCCTTTGGGGTTTGGTTGCTAGGGTGCTCTAAATGGTTGCTAGGGTGTGGCTATGAAGTGTTAAAGGTGATTCGTGATTGGCTGTTTGCTGCCCTGAGTCAAACGATCCCACCCTCATCTTTCTATGACACTTCTATCCAAAGGAATATCTTTGATCTTTTTGAATGGAAGTCTCTGGAACCTGGTGCTAGGGTGCTCTAAATGGTTGCTAGGGCGTGGCTTGATAGATTCACATCGATCTTGAGAGACTGATTGGTTGCCTGAGTGAAATGAGCCCGCCCCCTTGTCTCTATGACACTGTGATCAATGGTGTGAGATGTGAGTGAGTGAGAGAAAGGGTTCTAAGCATAGATATACATAATAAAGGCTAGATGTCTCGTCCGCGCTGCTGGCCAATGGAGGTCGACGTCCGCACCTGGCGGCCATCTTGTAACAGTCAGCTCGCTCACTCGTAACATTGTGCTTTAATGGTGCATGTACTTTTTAAATAACCATAACTTGCTCAATTTTCTACCGATTTTCAAACTGTTTGGTTTGTTATGAACGTCAGAGATGTACTTATGACACTGCATACTTATGAATAATTATAACCATGGACTTCCATATGAAAATAACATTGAACAGAACGGATAGGTGCAATGAATATACACACGCACAAGGTATTTATGTTAAATCAATATATAGGCTACTAAAACTCAGTGTACAGAATGGCAACATGAGATATATATATATACACTTTTATAATATGAATATTACTATTATTATAATAAAATATAATATTATAATAAAATAATTTGAATTATTACATGTTTATTTTAACTTCTTCAGGGTTGGGCCATTTACTAGGCTTTTCCCCTCCACATTGCACTGTGCCTACTTCAGAGATCACTGTTCCAAAAAAAAAAAAAAAAGGTGTCTAAAAGAAACATTCTGCGATTGTGTAAACAAACTTGTAAAAAGCTTTGGGTCAACAACAATCTTGTAATACTATTATGTCATAGCCCCACTGTTCCTGTGTAACAGGACCTGTATTGTACATACATCCACTAAGTAACTAACGATTATCCCAAATATAATCATAATATTGTCATATCTTACAGGTGAAAGGTCATCCCACGGGCTCTCGTTTTGAGACTACGGCGATTGGAGCATCCGTAGGCTGCACAAAAGTCTGGCATCTTCTCCTATAAAGCCAGCAATTTCCTGTATCATAATGTAAGATGTTTTTAACAAACCAAACCGATTGGAAATCATGTGCAACTTAAGTTATATTAAAAAGAAAGAGCAATTCTGCCTCTCCCACTGATGTAAAATTGCTGGGTAGCAGCTAAACTGTAACTACTAGGTCTCACTCAAAGCTTCTTGTTATTAGCCAGCTAATAACTACAACCACATCCACAAAGATTGTAATTTAGACAAAAGATTAGTTGTCATAAAATCGTTATTGGTGTCAGTAAAACCTATATAATTGAACAGCTCGATTGTGGTCTCAGCCTTGATAACTTGCGCAAGTAGCCGTGATACACAACTATGCTGCACGATTAAGTCGTTTTTCGAAAAGAAAAGCTGCAATTTCAACATGTTCAAGCATCCAGAATTATAGCCACGTTAATAACGTTTGTAAGAAACCAAACCATTTGTAAATCCGTCAAGATTTCAGCGAGATAAGAGTATTTGTGTTCGTGCAGATCACTCACCTTACATCAGGTACCACAGAGCCCGCCAGAAAGCTTGCCTGTGACAAGATGGCCGCCGGTGATGACGTTAGAGACTCCGCCGTAAGACATCTAGCCTTTATTATGTATATCTATGGTTCTAAGGCCCTGCGTGTGTGCGTGTGTGTGAGAAAGTGACAATTGAGATTCAAATTTCTGAACATTCCACCATTGAAAGTCAATGGGACTTTTTTGGCCGCTTTTTCGTCCGCTGTGCGAACATCGTTGGTCCGATCGCTTAGAAAAGTCAGAGCACACCTCTCCTCAATGAGCCGGTCGATTTGACACCTCATTTATGGGTCTATGACAAACGCTGCGGGAGGAGTAGCGCGCAGAAATTTTAGTAGAAGAAGCAGAATAATAAGTATGCAAGAGAACACTAATGATGCTTTGCCTTTGGCAAGGACCATTAATAATAAGTTTAAATAGCATTACAGTAAGTTGGCTTTTTCAAGCCAACTTAATAATAAGATGTTTAAGTAGAATAGCAATATGTTGGCTTGTGCCAAGCCAACATAATAACTGACACCATATAAAGTCACAACAGAATTCAGGCTTTCAATCTTTTCATTAGTACATTTCCCTGATCAGTGAACTAACCATAACCAAACTCATTTTTCTCACCTGAGACTCCAGTGTGTCATTTCTCTTTTTCATCCTGCTTCTCCTTCAAAACAATATGGGAAAATATTGCATATATCTTCATTGGTCAACTTTGTGGAGAATTATTCTTATTCGTTTCTATGATGAAAATAATCTACAATACAGTTAAATACCTGCAATATATATTATTATATATTACACAAAGCATCTTACCAAACGAGCAACATCGTAAGGACAACTGCAGCTCCACAAACCACTCCAATGGACATGTACAATATCACCAGACGTTCTACAAAAAAAAAAAAAAAAAAAAATTAAATTAATTTGCATCACTTTAGAAAGAGTAAAGTAAGTATATGAGCTGCTCTACCTTTAACAGTCACAGTTACAGCGTCTGATCTCTGAGATCCATGTTGATTGTGAGCCTGACAGTAGAAGCGTCCACTCTGTAGTGCACTGAAACTCTGTCCAGATCCAACAGCTGAGCTTTCATTCTCCTTAAACCAGCTGATTTCTGCAGCAGGGTTTGAATCACTGCTGCAGATCAGAGTCACTGAATCTCCTGACACTATTTCACTAGATCCAGTTATCAACACTGAGACGTTCCTAGGTGGGTCTGAAACGGATACAATTGAAAATGTTGGAAAATTATGGATTTGGATGTGAACAATGTGCAGATGATCATTAACTCACACATGACGTTTAAAGTCACAGTATCAGAGTATTTCTCTCCATGTTCATTTCTGGATATGCACTTGTATTCTCCACTGTCATCAGAGCTGATCTTTGAGATGCTGTAGATTCTTCCAGATCCTACAGACGTTCTTCCTTTAAACCAGCTGAAGTTCAGAGCAGGAGGGTTTGAATCACTGCTGCAGATCAGAGTCACTGAATCTCCTGACACTATTTCACCAGATGGACTGATGGACACTGAGACACTCTTTGGTGCATCTAAAATGACAACAATTAAATCATCTCATTCAAACACAATCTCTAGTGTTTTTTGTTTGTTTGTTTGTTTGTTTTTGTGTGTGTGTGTGTGTGTTTTAAAGTACAAATGAATCTGTACTCACACATGACACTGAGCTCAACAGCAGGAGAGATGTGATCGTGTCCGTCTACAGCACAGCTATATCTGCCTGCATCCTCTCTTCTGACTGACTGCAGCAGGAGTTCATTGTTTCTGTCTCTTCTCTCAGTTAATGGCTGTGAGTTTCTGTACCAGATGAATGTTGCTCTGTCAGTCAGAGTGCAGCTGCTTTTACATGTCAGACGGACTGAATCTCCCTCTGTCACTCTCTCAGGAGACTCCACCTGAAGATCTGAACACAACACACACATTATATCTAGTGCTGCTGTCATACACTGATTATTATTCAACATAATGCACAGAAGAAGAAATAAGCCTCACCAAAGTCACCTGTGACAGTAAGAGTCACTCCTGGTTTACCAATCCATTTACCATCAGCTTTATCAGTGGTGAATCTGAAATAGTACTTGTGTGAATCCTTCAGTGTCACATGACTCAGTCTGATGGTGCAGTTCTGCTGTTTATCTCCCAGATACTGAAGCCTCTGACTGTATTCAGGGTCCTCAGACAGATCTGGATGTTCTGTATTTCCCTTTTTATCTTTTGTTTTGGTCCAGAACACTCTCTTGATCTCATATCCAGTAGGGTATGTATAAGTGCAGCTCATTATCACTGATGAGTCCTTTAGTGCACAGATGTGTGAAGGACTGTAACTCACACCCCAACCAGCACTAGAAACCCCTGAAACACAGAATTCATAGAGTGAAGAAAACAGCATCTGCTTTTGTACAAAGAATGTTGGGGAGGGAAATTGCTTAGTTTCCTCTTTAGTCATTCACTCACCGTGAATCATGAGCAGAAAGATCAGAGGAAGAGGAGGAGCCATTCTGACCGACATCAGAGCAACACCTACAACAAATGAACAGTGGCTTATTTCCGCTGTCATGAATCAGAAGTTTTAAACTTGATTTTAGTGTACTTTTTATACGATAATACATAATAAACGTAAATATTATCATTAGTTCACTGCCTGTGGTGGTGTTTATTGAGGTTTGATTTAGAAATAGTTTAAAGAAGCTAGTTTATCACACATTCTCCATTTTCTCAAGTTCCTTTTTCCGGCTAGTGCAAATCGAGCCCCATCTACAATACAAAGTGCACCTTATACACGACAAAACACACACAATCCTGCTCTAATCGCTGATCAATAGTCAGCATTTGCAATTGTTCTGTTACATCTACAAGCAAAACATGGCCAAACATTAAACACTTACACAACCTCTACAATAAAAGAAGCAGAAAAACAAAGGTTAAAGAAAAATCTATTTATTTTATCATGCTTGTCCTCAAATAAATGTCTTTCCGGCTGAAGACCAGCTAGAATTTTAAACACCGGTTTATGCTGTTGGACTACTAAATGATAAAGCTTTTAACCAAAGCTGTATTTACTCCCTGAGCTCAGAAATCGTGTTAAATATATTAGTAAACAACATTTTATTTCCAAAAATCAGACCAAACAGTGTATTTAGATCAGGGGTTCTCTACTCTTTCCTGCAGAGTTTTGCTCCAAATCTGATCAAAAACAAGCTAATCGAGGTCTACAGGTCTACTAGAAAGATATAGACGGTGAATTTGATGAAGGTTGGAGCTAAACTCTGCAGTAAAGTGGATTTCGAGGGCCAGAGTTATATCTTACCCCTTCATGTTTTTTTACATTTTTCCACCGTATGCTAAAATACTTTCAATTTTCATTACAATCTACACTCCATACCCCACAATTACAACACAAACAGCAGCTTTGAACATTTTTCAAAACAGAGTCATTCACACCATTGAAAAATACAGTTCATTTCATAGAAAGCTATTTGATGGTAATGAATCTAAAGAACGATTAGTAAATGATGCTCTTACCTTTTTTGCCAGCACTAAAATGACAAGGTTGAAACAGCACTGGGTGTCTCATACTCTAAAATACATGTGGTTAACACCTCTGTGGTCTTATTCCTGACACTTCACCTAGCGTTGGTTTAGTTTATCAAGTCAAAAGAGTAACATCACAGAGAACACATCAGACTAAAGACATTAAATAAAAGTTAAACTGAGAGAAACTCTACACCGGTTCTCAGAGATGCTCATGTTATAATGTTTTCAAACTTATCTGCATCTTCCTAAGGAACCAAGAAAATAATTTCTTGATTGTGCATTTGATAAACTTTGACTAGCAATTTTGTAATAAACAGTAAGAACTTGCTGATTAAGTACTAGAATATTGCAGATGCTTCCTCTGAATGTCTAAACATCAATCTTATGAGATCTTCTAAGCTTATTTTTCTAATAGTGACCTTGTGTCACTTCATAGTGTCTGATTCTCTGTTGTCTCTAACTCTAAATATAGTCATAGATACAGTTTTGTATCCATATATTTGTATTTAACTTGTCCAACTTCGAACTAGCAGCATCTTTCAGTGTGACCCTTGTGAGAGACGGGCCGTTTCCGAAATCGTCCCCTATACCCTTTCACTATTCACAATGCAAAAGCATTGGCATATAACTTTCCTCCAATTTCTTTTTTTTTTTTCATCACGTGCTCAGAAGAAGTAAGCAGTAAACCCTAGGCCTGTTAAAATACTCACACTTGCGATCTTTGCGCTTGATCACTTGTCTACTTACATGACGTATTTCCTGTATTTGGCCCAAGTGTTCAAGTAGGTGTGAAGACTGCAAGTGTGTGTAGAGCTTTTGATAACCTGATGTACAAATGCAAGTATTTACACAGTTTTAATTTGATTACAATATCTAATTTAACTTAGTTTGGAATATTTTCCTCAACATTTTGAGGAATGTGAGTTCCTGAACATGATGCATGATGGGATACACAAAGCATATTTGAGTGTTTGTAAAGGCCAATGGGTGTTGATGTTTTTCACACCTGGGACAGTCTTGCACACTTCCTGTCACATGCAAACGCTCTCAAATAGCCCTGACCTCAAGAGTGGGTATTTGGACAGGCCCACCGTAGTCCACTTGAAAGAGTGAATAAAGACGATGGAGCACTATTTTCTGCACCAGTCACCATTCTATTGTACACTCATTATTGCAATGCATTATGGGATTGAATTAGCGCTCTCTACACCACTACAAATGTCTGTACCCTAAAATAGTGCACTATAAGGGTGAAGTTGCTTCCTCTGGCTGAGGAATGATTTCAGAACACATCCATGGACAGACGAGACGTCATAGATGATGCTGATGAACTGTGAATATCTCAAGGAGGTAAAATAAATATCTTAAGAATGTCTATATAATACCTACAAGCTATCCGTTAGCATTCCCATTCATCTCAAATGACATTTGTTTGGCTGACTGACGCACGCAGACCCGAAGTACCAGCTCTTTAAGCTCACATGCAGCAGATGTAGATGAGGAAACATTTGGGTGAACCAAGAGTAATATATCTGAAGTTCTTCCTGTAGAGGGCGCTAGCGCTGGGATGCTTTATTCATTCATTATGATAAGACTAGTGACGTGAGAGTTCATTTATGAAATGATTTTGCACACTGCACACCGAGGACATCTGCTGGCCAAACAAAGACAAAGCTGACAAGCAAAGGAAAGACAGGCTGAATATTCTAATACGATATCCTTTACAATTTTTATAAATGTATAACTCAATGTGATGTATTTATATGCACTATGTACACTAGAGCACAGTGTATTTTTTTTTTTTTTAAACCAAGCAAGTTTATTTCACAAAAATTGTTGACACACCAATTGTTATTGGAACTTTACTTTTATTTCATGACTTTCTAACTAACAACGCCCATACAGAAATGTAATATATGTACATACAGGTGCTGGTCATATAATTAGAATATCATCAAAAAGTTGATTTATTTCCCTAATTCCATTCAAAAAGTGAAACTTGTATATTATATTCATTCATTACACACAGACTGATATATTTCAAATGTTTATTTCTTTTAATTTTGATGATTATAACTGACAACTAAGGAAAATCGCAAATTCAGTGTCTCAGAAAATTAGAATATTACTTAAGACCAATACAAAGAAAGGATTTTTAGAAATCTTGGCCAACTGAAAAGTATGAACATGAAAAGTATGAGCATGTACAGCACTCAATACTTAGTTGGGGCTCCTTTTGCCTGAATTACTGCAGCAATGCGGCGTGGCATGGAGTCGATCAGTCTGTGGCACTGCTCAGGTGTTATAAGAGCCCAGGTTGCTCTGATAGTGGCCTTCAGCTCTTCTGCATTGTTGGGTCTGGCATATCGCATCTTCCTCTTCACAATACCCCATAGATTTTCTATGGGGTTAAGGTCAGGTGAGTTTGCTGGCCAATTACGAACAGGGATACCATGGTCCTTAAACCAGGTACTGGTAGCTTTGGCACTGTGTGCAGGTGCCAAGTCCTGTTGGAAAATGAAATCTGCATCTCCATAAAGTTGGTCAGCAGCAGGAAGCATGAAGTGCTCTAAAACTTCCTGGTATACGGCTGCGTTGACCTTGAACCTCAGAAAACACAGTGGACCAACACCAGCAGATGACATGGCACCCCAAACCATCACTGACTGTGGAAACTTTACACTGGACCTCAAGCAACGTGGATTGTGTGCCTCTCCTCTCTTCCTCCAGACTCTGGGACCCTGATTTCCAAAGGAAATGCAAAATTTACTTTCATCAGAGAACATAACTTTGGACCACTCAGCAGCAGTCCAGTCCCTTTTGTCTTTAGCCCAGGCGAGACGCTTCTGACGCTGTCTGTTGTTCAAGAGTGGCTTGACACAAGGAATGCGACAGCTGAAACCCATGTCTTGCATACGTCTGTGCGTAGTGGTTCTTGAAGCACTGACTCCAGCTGCAGTCCACTCTTTGTGAATCTCCCCCACATTTTTGAATGGGTTTTGTTTCACAATCCTCTCCAGGGTGCGGTTATCCCTATTGCTTGTACACTTTTTTCTACCACATCTTTTCCTTCCCTTCGCCTCTCTATTAATGTGCTTGGACACAGAGCTCTGTGAACAGCCAGCCTCTTTTGCAATGACCTTTTGTGTCTTGTCCTCCTTGTGCAAGGTGTCAATGGTCGTCTTTTGGACAACTGTCAAGTCAGCAGTCTTCCCCATGATTGTGTAGCCTACAGAACTAGACTGAGAGACCATTTAAAGGCCTTTGCAGGTGTTTTGAGTTAATTAGCTGATTAGAGTGTGGCACCAGGTGTCTTCAATATTGAACCTTTTCACAATATTCTAATTTTCTGAGATACTGAATTTGGGATTTTCCTTAGTTGTCAGTTATAATCATCAAAATTAAAAGAAATAAACATTTGAAATGTATCAGTCTGTGTGTAATGAATAAATATGATATACAAGTTTCACTTTTTGAATGGAATTAGTGAAATAAATCAACTTTTTGATGATATTCTAATTATATGACCAGCACCTGTATATGTCCCTATTTCCGATATTGTGAACAATATATGTCTAAATTATATATGCAAGTATATTTAAACAACATGTATGCAAATATTCAGTATGCTTATATAGGATTTTATATACGTTTATACCATAGAATTATTATATATACATATATTAAAATTATTTATATTATAAACTTTTATATGATACTGTATGTTAAGACCATATACAGTATGTGATCAATATATGTCTAATTTATATATGCAAGTGTATTTAAACACAGTTGAGTACACTTAGATGTTCTTAAGATTATCTTCAGAAGTACTAAAGAAGAATCTTTAGTATATTAAGTACAAAATTAATCCGAGAAAATAGAGCACTTTTAGTACATTATGGAAGTGTACTTTTTTCACCTGGGATATTAAGATATCTTTCATATGTCTTGAGTTTCAGACATGCAAAAAACACTATATATATATATATATATATATATATATATATACAGTATAATCACAAATAAATTGGTAACATCACCTCACATAAGTTATGATGACATATTCACCACTCAAAAAAGTTTTTATGAAATTAGTTTTTGGTAAATCGATAAAATGTATGTGTTGCCAAATGGCAACACTGTGCAATAGTGGAATGACATTATTGTGATAGTTTAGCTAGCTAGCAAAGGTCAGCTGCAGTCTGTTAAGCTGTAACAATAACAACATTAATGCTAGTGATATAATGTTGATTAGTCGTATGTTAAGGACTGCCATGGCATTTGTATTATGGATTAAATCAACATCGGAGACTTGCCTGCCCACTGTCACCACAGCCAGTACTACTGGCCCAGACCTACCACTGGCCTACCATGGTGTCTCAAAAAGGCAGGTGCAAGTGGCTGTAAGTGTATTGTTAGGGTGAAGTGCACCAAATGTGATGTGTACCTGTGCCTCATCTCTAAAAAAAAACTGTGAAGTTTCGTACAGAAAAAAGGTGGTTTCAAGAATTATGGGGGGTTCATGTTCATAATCTTCCTCTCATAAGATTGCGTAATGTTGAATTTTCATGAACTGCAATGTTTTTGGTTTTATGTCAATGTTTTATGATAAATGATGAACAGTATTATATTTGTTTTTAACTGTATACATTTGCAATTTAAATAATATTCGTGAAAAATGTAATGAAATTCAAAGAATATACATCATTATTCAGCAAAAAAAGAATGGAATAAATAAAAGCACAAGATGTTGGAAAGTATGTATAAGGTGTCGTTTATAATTACTGTTAAAGCTTATAATAGCACCAATTGATTCAATACAAACAACATTTCTGAGGAAAAATATTAATTATATACACTTACACTTATTCTAAGTTATTTCCACTATTGTATGTTGTTGCCATATGGCAACATATCATAAAGTACCTTAAAAGAATATTTTTTTATAGCACTTCAAGTTAAACCATTCTAAGAAAAGAAAAAGAGTCAAATATTTTTTTCTATAGGTCTATCATAATGCGTGCGGTAGAGGGATTTAAATATATTATGACACAGAATGACCTATTATTCTAGTATCGTATTGAATGACTAACCAAATTAAGAATGAATAACATTAAAGAACCTACTGAATAATAATCCAAAAGTAACAACAGCATTATTAGAATATCTTAAGAAAACAAGATTAATTAGAAGAATTTAGTTTTTGTTTTGTTTTTTTTCTACATCAACGCTTCACACTCCACCCCAGTAGGTGGCAAAAAATGCACCAAAGCTGGTTTGGTCTGCAACTGCCATAAAATCCAAAAGAAGAAGAAGAAGAAGAAACTTTATGAAATGCAGCTCACTAGAAATGCATGGAGATCGCTCATAGATGGAACCATGCGGTCATAGAGTTAAAATAGAGTGTTAAATGGCAGTTTCAACGTAAATTTAAGACATTTAGTTGCTGTTTGTTGTTTTATTTTTGTCTTTGGCTTTTTTAGTACCTGGTTGAAAATGAGCACAAGGTCCACGTATATTTAAGCATTTATATATGGCATAATTTGTTTTTATGCCTTTTTTTATGCTTATTTGTGTTTGGATAATTAACTTGAAGTTGTTTATCATTGATGTTAGTCTTAATTTTTGTTAAATTGTTATAACCAATTGTTTCTTTTCATTTCTGTGAATTCCTTGCAAATACTGATGTTGTTTTGTTTGTTTGTTGCAGCTCTTATGGTGTTGTGGAGTCGAATAAGGTGTATTGTGGAGTTAAACAAGGATAATAAATGGAAAAATGGACAACAGCATGCTTTTTATGTTGTCTAAGTTCTGTGTAGCATGTGGCTGGTGTTTTTCATCGACTGTGTGTTTTTATGTCATGTAATGTATGGACATGCAGTCAGTGAGGGTTCTCATTGGCTGTGTTCTTGTGTCATACTGTGTGAGCACCAGTCCTGCCACATGAACCACCAGCTGCACCTGGTGGTTGTGAACACTTTGACAGCAGAGTAAGCAGTCACAGATTTGTTTGATGTGTATGTTGCACCCTGTACAGATTCTTTCGGAAGCCTACTGTTTCAGCGCAGTACAAAGGTGAGCGATTAAAGCGACTTCCTGAGCAGAGGTGGACAGGACATTTATCAACAGTGTCCGCGATCATTAAGTCTTATAAAGAGATAATTTCTTTGCTTTCGGAGATCGACGCAGAGCGGACATATGGTGCAGAGGTGAGGATGGAGGCCATCGGGCTTTTGAGGGAAATTTCTCAGCCTGCGTTTATGTTCATCGCACACTGTTGACTGGGTTGAAACTGGTCGTGAGTGCTACTGAGTGTGTGAGTAAACTCCGCTGTGAGGCCAAGTTCACAGAGCTGTGGGATGCAGTCACCGATTTGGATGTTACTTCTGCACCTTCAAAACGGCAGCGCACAGTAAATAAGAATTTACACCAGTATACTGTATTGAAGAAACAACAGGACAAAAGGACAATGACAAGTCAGAGCCACGAAGGCTTTATTACAGTGCACTTGACACACTTCTTGGAGAAATGAACCATCGCTTTGGTGAGCGCAACACACAGCTGGCGCAGTCGCTGATTGCTTTGAACCCAGAGAGCGACCCATTTTTTTTTTTTTTTTTAATCTAGTATTGTTTTTATTATTGTTGGTTGATGAGGAGCTTTTGCAAATGGGTTTTGGTTTCGTTTTAGGTTGAATTGTAATGATAGCCTATCCGTTGAGAAATTATATACTATTGATATACTACTAATGATATACTCAAGAAAGCCACTAGATGGCACTGTGTTGAGCGTTATGTGACAAACACGATGCAACGAGTAACGAAGAATATACTACTACAAATGTTAAGAGAAAATAAACCGAGAAGATGAGATCATATGGAGAAGTATTTTATTTTAATCATTGAATATAACAGAATTGTCTTGTGTTTTGGTGTTCTGTTTAAATATTGAGTTTAAATTACGTTTTAGTTATAATAAATACGGGTCTGTTTCTCAAATCATAAAAAAGTGTGCCCCCCTATGAAAATGAAATACCACGGTGTGTTGTGACCATTTGTGCGTAAAACACCATGGCATTATGCATTAGGCCCAACAAAGTCTGACAAACACAGCCCTCGACATAGAAATCAGATGTTTAAACTCGTAGTCATTTTGTGCGCGAGCGCGTTCAGGTGGAGGCTGCCAGTGTATGTGCATATACGCGTTTAATCATCCGTATTTCATCAGTTCTTCTGCGTCTCCTCACAGCATTTTAATAAAACGATGTCCAACAACACAAACAGTTCTCTCTGAAGTCACAAGTTCCCTTCAAGATATAATGCGAAGCATGCGACTTGCACGCTTAAGTTTCAGAAAACATCGTCATCGAAGTTTATATGTCTATAGTTTATATAAAACATTGAAGTTTATATGTATTCTTTATATCACGGGTTTTCAAACCCTGTGTCACGAGACTTAAAAAATGGGTTGACAGGAATCAGGATATAGTCTGTGTAAGTTAGCCTATGTTAAAAATAACAAAATTTGTTTTCATAAAATCATAGTCTAAAATGAATAAATAAGCAAAATATATTTGACTTAGTTGATTAACAAAGCGAAAGAAAAAACTCTGACAAATAGTAGCCTATGGTGCTTGATTCGTTTTTGTGAGGCACGGCGCTCCACAAACAAGTCCACGGAAAGTAAACTGAGATGACAAAAAGCCCATCCTGTTTTCTTTATTTTGCAAAAGCACAATGTTCTGTTTTTAGTGTGAGTGTATAAAAGAATTTGGCAATTTTTGGACGAATAAATAAAAAGCAGGGCTGTACAATGAATCAGATATCGATACGGACTAGTGTCTGTGAATATTAAAGTGAAAAAAGACTGCTGTTGAAATCTGAAGTCTATGAATGAGTGCCGCATTTTCGTCTACTACTACACATACTGAAGCACGCGTGACGCTCGCGATGATTTCAGTGTCTGCTGTCGCACTCACTATACATGATCTTCATCTGCAGAGCTGCTCTTAGAGTCATTTTAGGAACATTTCACCGTTTAATTTGATAAACTATCGACATTTGTCTTATCATGTACACGGGAAGTCAAAGGTATTCACGACCCTGTCAAAATAAAAGTTCGGCAAACTTGAAATAACAGAAATAGTATATTGTACAATAGAGTGTACTTCGATTAATAGAGATAATAATAATAATAACAATAATAATAATTAAAACACACAAACTCAAAGGTCTTCAATGAAATGACAAATTGCACAGTAAAAATGTAGCCAACTTTTAATATTAATAATTATATACTAATAATTAAATTAATTTGATTACATTTTAAACTAAATTGTTAGCATTATGAACTGATTTGATTATTTTTTTAAATAAATTTTTATTTGTCCAATGTTTATATAATATATTCCCTGTACTCCTGACAGTAAAATATGCCAAAATAAAGGTCCATTAAAAAAAAACAAACAAAAAAAAAAACGTGACATACCATGAAACCGCCAGAATCTTAAAAAAAAAAAAAAAAAAAAAAACCGTGATACAGATTTTTGGTCAAACCGCCCAGCACTAATATAAACTATTAACAAAGCTGTCGTATAGCTTTAGAAGATTTTTATTTCACACTGAAAATCACAGATCCACTTTCATTAATCAAAGAAAAGAAAAAATGATGCATTGGCTTGTAGTCACCAGCAGCAGGCGGTGCAAAGAACATGCAAAGTATGACATCTTCACTGAGACAGGCTTACAATATTTATACTGCATTTCACTTAAGCTCCAGCATTGATCTAGCTTGTACTTTAAACTTGACATTGTGTAGTAGTAAATACTGTTAAATTATGTTCATCATTTGTATGTCACTTTGGATAAAACCATCTGCTAAACAAATAAATGTGACTCATGAAACTCCTGTCAATCATTCAGAGCTCCACCCACAGAGAGACAGATAAAAGCTGTAAAATATTTTGCCGTTTGTCCAAAACACTATGGCTTCTTCATCACAAGCTGAAAAAAGAAAGACAGAATTAGAGAATGAATACATTAATATTTAATACACTTTGGCCCGGTTTCACAGACAGGGCTTAGCCTAAGTCAGGATTAGGTCTTTGTTCAATAAGGGCATTAAAGTAGATTTTATAAACTTTCACTAGAAATAAACATTACTGGTGTGCATCTTGAGACAAAACTATGGCAGTGACATATTTTAAGTTCTGTCAGTACAAGTTACTTTCAGTTAAAACAGCTCAAACATGCATTTTAGTCTGGGACTAGCTTAAGCCTTGTCTGTGAAACCAGGGGTTTAACTGCCAGGTTGGTATAAAATGACTTGAGTTACTTTATCTTAAACAGTAAATTATATTTAGCATATCAGGTCTTCATCATTAAATCATAGTGTGTTGACCCATCACACCACAAACTATAATAATAACTATATTAGCATCTACAACAACAGATGCTAACTATAAAGATAAGATAACCACAACAATAGCTATATTAATGCCCACACCAGTGGATGGTACTGTAAAGATAACTATAACAATAACTATATTACCGTCCACACCAATATATGATAACTATATTAGCGTCCTCACCAATGGAAGATAATTATAACATTAACTTACTGTTAAATTTTCATAAACAGGTTCGGTCAACTTAACATCAGAAGCTTGACGTCTCGTATGATAAGGTCTGGAATGATTCATCTTTGTCATTAAAAAAAACAAACAAAAAAAAACAGAATATACACAAAATAAATAACTATATTAGCATCCACACCAGCTGATGATAATTATAACATTAACGTACCGTTACATTTTCATAAACAGGTTCATTCGACTCAACATCAGAAGCTTGACTTCTGTCAGGATGAGGTCTGGACTGATTCATCTTTGCCATTAAAAGAGAAAACAGAATGAATAACTGACACAATATAAAGTCACAACAGCATTCAGACTTTCAATCTTTTCATTAGTACATTTCCCTGATCAGTGAACTAACCATAACCAAACTCATTTTTCTCACCTGAGACTCCAGTGTGTCATTTCTCTTTTTCATCCTGCTTCTCCTTCAAAACAATATGGGAAAATATTGCATATATCTTCATTGGTCAACTTTGTGGAGAATTATTCTTATTCGTTTCAATGATGAAAAAAAAATCTACAATACAGTTAAATACCTGTAATAAAATATTACACACAGCATCTTACCAAACGAGCAACATCGTAAGGACAACTGCAGCTCCACAAACCACTCCAATGGACATGTACAATATCACCAGACGTTCTACAAAAAAAAAGTAAATTAATTTGCATCACTTTAGAAAGAGTAAAGTAAGTATATGAGCTGCTCTACCTTTAACAGTCACAGTTACAGCGTCTGATCTCTGAGATCCATGTTGATTGTGAGCCTGACAGTAGAAGCGTCCACTCTGTAGTGCACTGAAACTCTGTCCAGATCCAACAGCTGAGCTTTCATTCTCCTTAAACCAGCTGAAGTTCAGAGCAGGAGGGTTTGAATCACTGCTGCAGATCAGAGTCACTGAATCTCCTGACACTATTTCACCAGATCCGTTTATCAACACTGAGACGTTCCTGGGAGGGTCTGAAACGGATACAATTGAAAATGTTGGAAAATTGTGGATTTGGATGTGAACAATGTGCAGATGATCATTAACTCACACATGACGTTTAAAGTCACAGTATCAGAGTATTTCTCTCCATGTTTGTTTCTGGATCTGCACTTGTATTCTCCACTGTCATCAGAGCTGATCTTTGAGATGCTGTAGATTCTTCCAGATCCTACAGACGTTCCTCCTTTAAACCAGCTGAAGTTCAGAGCAGGAGGGTTTGAATCACTGCTGCAGATCAGAGTCACTGAATCTCCTGACACTATTTCACCAGATCCAGTTATCAACACTGAGACGCTCCTGGGAGGATCTAAAATGGATACAATTGAAAATTCTCAATAAATATTAGAAAATTGTGGATTTGTTAACAATGTGCAGATGATTATTAACTCACACATGACGTTTAAAGTCACAGCATCAGAGTATTTCTCTCCATGTTCATTGATGGACTTGCACTTGTATTCTCCACTGTCATCAGAGCTGATCTTTGAGATGCTGTAGATTCTTCCAGATCCTACAGACGTTCTTCCTTTAAACCAGCTGAAGTCCAGAGCAGGAGGGTTTGAATCACTGCTGCAGATCAGAGTCACTGAATCTCCTGACACTATTTCACCAGATGGACTGATGGACACTGAGACTCTTTTTGGTGCATCTAAAAGGACAACAATTAAATCATCTCATTCAAACACAATCTCTAGTTTTTTAATTTTTTTAAAAGAACAAATGAATCTGTACTCACACGTGACATTGAGCTCAACAGCAGGAGAGATGTGATTGTGTCCGTGTACAGCACAGCTATATCTGCCTGCATCCTGTCTTCTGACTGACTGCAGCAGGAGTTCATTGTTTCTGTCTCTTCTCTTAGTTAATGGCTGTGAGTTTCTGTACCAGATGAATGTTGCTCTGTCAGTCAGAGTGCAGCTGCTTTTACATGTCAGACGGACTGAATGTCCCTCTGTCACTCTCTCAGGAGACTCCACCTGAAGATCTGAACACAACACACACATTATATCTAGTGCTGCTGTCATACACTGATTATTATTCAACATAATGCACAGAAGAAGAGAGAAACCTCATGAAAGTCACCTGTGACAGCAAGAGTCACTCCTGGAACACCAGTATATTTACCATCAGGTTTATCAGTGATGAATCTGAAATAGTACATGCGTGAATCCTTCAGTGTCACATGACTCAGTCTGATGGTGCAGTTCTTCTGTTTATCTCCCAGATACTGAAGCCTCTGACTGTATTCAGGGTCCTCAGACAGATCTGGAAACTCTTCTGTGTCTGGTTTATCTTTTGCTTTGGTCCAGAACTCTTTCTTGATCTCATATCCAGTAGGGTATGTAAAAGTGCAGTTCATTATCACTGATGAGTCCTTTAGTGCACAGATGTGTGAAGGACTGTAACTCACACCCCAACCAGCACTAGAAACCCCTGAAACACAGAATTCATAGAGTGAAGAAAACAGCATCTGCTTTTGTACAAAGAATGTTGGGGAGGGAAATTGCTTAGTTTCCTCTTTAGTCATTCACTCACCGTGAATCATGAGCAGAAAGATCAGAGGAAGAGGAGGAGCCATTCTGACCGACATCAGAGCAACACCTACAACAAATGAACAGTGGCTTATTTCCGCTGTCATGAATCAGAAGTTTTAAACTTGATTTTAGTGTACTTTTTATACGATAATACATAATAAACATGTAAATATTATCATTAGTTCACTGCCTGTGGTGGTGTTTATTGAGGTTTGGTTTAGAAATAGTTTAAAGAAGCTAGTTTATCACACGTTCTCCATTTTCTCAAGTTCCTTTTTCCGGCTAGTGCAAATCGAGCCCCATCTACAATACAAAGTGCACCTTATACACGACAAAACACACACAATCCTGCTCTAATCGCTGATCAATAGTCAGTATTTGCAATTGTTCTATTACATCTACAAGCAAAACATGGCCAAACACTAAACACTTACGCAACCACTACAATAAAAGCAGAAAAAGAAAGGTTAAGGAAAAATCTATTCATTTTATCATGCTTGTCCTCAAATAAATGTCTTTCCGGCTGAAGACCAGCTAGAATTTTAAACACCGGTTTATGCTGTTGGACTACTAAATGATAAAGCATTTTAAACAAAGCTGTATTTACTGACTGAGCTCAGAAATTGTGTTAAATATATTATTAAACAACATTTTATTTAAAAAAAAAAAAAAAAATCAGACCAAACAGTGTATTTAGATCAGGGGTTCTCTACTCTTTCCTGCAGAGTTTTGCTCCAAATCTGATCAAACACAAGCTAATCGAGGTCTACAGGTCTACTAGAAAGATATAGACGGTGAATTTGATGAAGGTTGGAGCTAAACTCTGCAGTAAAGTGGATTTCGAGGGCCAGAATTATATCTTACCCCTTCATGTTTTCACATTTTTCCACCGTATGCTAAAATACTTTCAATTTTCATTCCAATCTACACTCCATACCCCACAATTACAACACAAACAGCAGCTTTGAACATTTTTCAAAACAGAGTCATTCACACCATTGAAAAATACAGTTTATTTCATAGAAAGCTATTTGATGGTAATGAATCTCAAGAACGATTAGTAAATGATGCTCTTACCTTTTTTGCCAGCACTAAAATGACAAGGTTGAAACAGCACTGGGTTTCTTACACTCTAAAATACATGTGGTTAACACCTCTGTGGTCTTATTCCTGACACTTCACCTAGCGTTGGTTTAGTTTATCAAGTCAAAAGAGTAACATCACAGTGAACACATCAGACTAAAGACATTAAATAAAAGTTAAACTGAGAGAAACTCTACACCGGTTCTCAGAGATGCTCATGTTATAATGTTTTCAAACTTATTTGCATCTTCCTAAAGAACCAATAATATAATTTCTTGATTGTGCATTTGATAAACTTTGACTAGCAATTTTGTAATAAACAGTAAGAACTTGCTGATTAAGTACTAGAATATTGCAGATGCTTCCTCTGAATGTCTAAACATCAATCTTATGAGATCTTCTAAGCTTATTTTTCTAATAGTGACCTTGTGTCACTTCATAGTGTCTGATTCTCTGTTGTCTCTAACTCTAAATATAGTCATAGATACAGTTTTGTATCCATATATTTGTATTTAACTTGTCCAACTTCGAACTAGCAGCATCTTTCAGTGTGACCCTTGTGAGAGACGGGCCGTTTCCTGAAATCGTCCCCTATACCCTTTCACTATTCACAATGCAAAAGCATTGGCATATAACTTTCCTCCCATCTTGTATATATATTTTTCATCACGTGTCCCTTTAGGTGCTCAGAAGAAGTAAGCAGTAAACCCTAGGCCTGTTAAAATACTCACACTTGCGATCTTTGTGCTTGACCCCTTGTCTACTTACATGATGTAATTCCTGTATTTGGCCCAAGTGGTCAAGTAGGTGTGAAGACTGCAAGTGTGTGTAGAGCTTTTGATAACCTGATGTACAAAAGCAAGTGTTTACACAGTTTTAATTTGATTACAATATCTAATTTAACTTAGTTTGGAATATTTTCCTCAACATTTTGGGGAATGTGAGTTCCTGAACATGATGCATGATGGGATACACAAAGCATATTTGAGTGTTTGTAAAGGGCACTGAGTGTTGACGTTTTTCACACCTGGGACAGTTTTGTGCACTTCCTGTCACATGCAAACGCTCTCAAATAGCCCTGACCTCAAGAGTGGGTATTTGGACAGGCCCACCGTAGTCCACTTGAAAGAGTGAATAAAGACGATGGAGCACTATTTTCTGCACCAGTCACCATTCTATTGTACACTCATTATTGCGGTGCATTATGGGATTGAATTAGCGCTCTCTACACCACTACAAATGTCTGTACCCTAAAATAGTGCACTATAAGGGTGAAGTTGCTTCCTCTGGCTGAGGAATGATTTCAGAACACATCCATGGACAGACGAGACGTCATAGATGATGCTGATGAACTGTGAATATCTCAAGGAGGTAAAATAAATATCTTAAGAATGTCTATATAATACCTACAAGCTATCCGTTAGCATTCCCATTCATCTCAAATGACATTTGTTTGGCTGACTGACGCACACAGACCCCAAGTACCACGAGCCACTTCCTCTATTCATAACTCGTGTAAAAGGTTTGTCTTTATAGATTCAGGAGGAGTCAGGTAGGCATATAATATTCTCTTCTTTGATTATATTATCTCAGGGTCTACTCTGATCACTACCGTAGCCCCTAGGCCTATGGTTCAGATATCAACCAAGCCTACCTGGGTGGGGCGGGTTAGCCTTCCGTTCAGTGCACCACAGCTGGCTCTTTCGGCAGTGGACAGGGGTCAGCATGGGCACCCTGACTGGTCTGCGGCTATGCAGCCCCATACGCAACAAACTGCGATGCACTGTGTATTCTGACACCTTTCTATCAGAACCAGCATTAACTTATTGAGCAGTTTGAGCTACAGTAGCTCATCTGTTGGATCGGACCACACGGGCCAGCCTTCGCTCCCCACGTGCATCAGTGAGCCTTGGCCGCCCATGACCCTGTCTCCAGTTCATCACTGTTCCTTCCTTGGAGCACTTTTGATAGATACTGACCACTGCAGACCGGGAACACCTCACAAGAGCTGCAGTTTTGGAGATGCTCTGACCCAGTCGTCTAGCCATCACAATTTGGCCCTTGTCAAACTCGCTCAAATCCTTACGCTTGCCCATTTTTCCTGCTTCTAACACATCAACTTTGAGGACAAAATGTTCATTTGCTGCCTAATATATCCACCCACTAACAGGTGCCGTGATGAAGAGATCATCAGTGTTATTCACTTCACCTGTCAGTGCTCATAATGTTATGCCTCGGTGTACATCGGCTTTAATCTATCAGCCAAATTTTCTTATCTGGCTGATAATGATAACATTAAAAATGAACATATATCGGCCCGATATGGTGGCCAATATATCGTGCATCCATAGAACTAACCCTTGAAGAACTTTGTTCTCTCACACCGGACTTGTGTGTGTATGTGAGGTAAACGGGGAAAGGATGGTGTGTTCAAGTCACGTTGGAAATATGATATTTATGAGCTGAATTCACATGAATGTCACCACAAATTTGTAGATACAAGTGGGTAGCTTGGGATTATCTTTCAGCCCCAATGTTTACGAGTTAGATATATATATATATATATATATATATATATATACATACAGGTGCTGGTCATATAATTAGAATATCATCAAAAAGTTGATTTATTTCACTAATTCCATTCAAAAAGTGAAACTTGTATATTATATTCATTCATTGCACACAGACTGATATATTTCAAATGTTTATTTCTTTTAATTTTGATGATTATAACTTATAACCTTTTCACAAAATTCTAATTTTATGACCAGCACCTGTATATATAGCCGGCACAGACTATCCCCGGTATAAGACAGCTGTTTGTTTCAATAGTTTCCAGCGGCAGACCCACAGCACAAGCAGTTTTAGAAACGCAGCCACAGGACAGAGCATCAGCAGTTGCACTAACCATAAACATAATCTTGTTCTATCAATGTAAGATGTTTTCACATGGATTTTGATCGAATTGATATCTATAATATTTAACAACAGTACTTTTAAACATTGTCACTTTTCTGTACATGCATAAGATATAATGATGTGAGCAATATTTTAACACAGCCTATTGATCATGCTTAATAATAGATACAAACACATGGATACAATGTATACAAACACAGTATTTATTGTTAGTTCAACAATATAGGCTACAACTATAGAAATTTTCTTATTTGTAACTTGCATATGCAATTTTATTATTTCCTTCATGTTCTTACAAATAGACTTTGGCCTATTTAATGTCAAATATGCTCTACTTAATCATATGTGTAAGCTAAAAAAATAAACATTTAATACAACACCTTGAACAAGTGAAACATGCATTTCTTTGTATGAAACCCAATAGGACATTTAACCCTCTGGTCTTCTTGGTTTAGGGGTCACACTTGGCTTCTTCACGGTCAAAAATGACCGAAGCCTTAAAATGTAACCTTTTCCCCCCCAGGAAAACCAATGAAATATATTTCTGTTCAATAAAATATTTTTTGACTATTATTCAGAATTTTTAGGGTATTGTATGATACTATGCAATATTTATACAATTTTTATTAGCTATTTTTCCCCATTGAAAATAATACACAATTTGTTTCTATTATTATTATTTTTATTTATTTATTTATTTTTTTCAATTAAAGCATCCATGTTAAAATAGAGACAAGGCATTTAAACTCAAATTTTTTGAAGGTAGATTAGTGCCATCTGGTGGGAGTAAAAAAAAAACTTTTGTAATGCCATGGTGTAACCACTAGATTCCTATATAGTTCTATATAAAGTGGCTTATAAATTATCTAGTGTTTTTAGACATAAATACTTATTTTTAAGTTGTGGATTTGGATTTATATTTAGACATTCTCAAAGACTAATTTTGGTCAAGGTTTAAATTTTTTTGTTTGTTTGTTTGTTTTTTTTTTGTTTTGTTTTTGAAATGTTAAAGTGTCGGTTTTTGCATTAATTTTACTACAGTCAAACCTGAACACAGATGAGGACATTTTGTTACACATAACAGTAAAATTCAATAAAAATGTAACAAAAATGAACAGGTATGCTTTACACAGCTTAATAAATCTGGGTCTGATCTGATTTCAATCTCTTATTTGAGTCTTTTGGCTCAATTTTACCAAATTGATACAGCCACAACATGTTTTAGAGTGTATTCTCTTCCTTGCTGTTTGTTTTTTACTGTTTTGTGGCTGAATTATTGTTTTTATTTCACACTTTTGCAAAAACTTGCTCACTTTTTTTCTGCACAGTGGCTGATTTGTAGTTTGTACCACCAAAAGTTTCTTTCGAGTTTTCATATTTTTTTGTATTTCCCATTCATTTCCTATGGCGGTCATTTTGACCGCGAAGGAGCCAAGTGTGACTATATTTTTACGACCCTTTAACATATCTGAATCATATCCATGATTTTGTTGTGTGTTCACATAGCTAATGCGACAAAAGTCACCAAAAGTTTAATCCCATTTCGATGAAGCAAAAAAATTTAAAATGTCAAAACATGAAAGTTTTCGGTCATTTTTGACCGAAGAAGACCAGAGGGTTAAAAAACATTGCTAAAATAATAATTTAAAAAACAAATAATCAACTTAAAACACTAAAACTACTGGCCATGAAACATGAATTGTTTCATGGATTTTCTGCAGAAAGTCTTCGGTCATCCCTAAAAACCAAATTAATATGATTAATGTGGATAATTTCTTTACTTTGACAAATGCAAAATAAATATAAATTGAGCACTCATAATTTATATTCTGTTATAATTAATACAAAGCATACAGTCAGTTCATTGCAAAGCCCATTACAACACTCAACCTGAAAATTAAAAGTATGAAATAAATTATAACATACGGAGCCCCGGACATGACATGCAGGAAAATAATAGTTGGCTAAATCGTGTGCACGGTTTACTAATTCCGAAATAGTAAATCGTGCGCACGTTTTAGTAAATCGAGGGAACGAATTAGTAAATCGTGCGCACAATTTAATTTTTTTTCTTGCATGTCATGTGCGGGGCTCCGTAAAACACATTTAATGTGAAAAAAATTTGAAAGATGATAAGCGCCGATTTGAAACAATGGGCTGAAACTAAATTTAATTTCTATTTGACAAGAATAAATATAAAAAATGAGTCAAACAAACACTTTAATAAACAGTTAAATTCAAAATATATTCAAAATATTTGCAGTCACACTAGTGCATAAGGTTCTTTTTCACCCCTTATTTATTGCCTTCTTCATTTAATATATTGAAAAGACCTGAGGATCTCACACTTACTGACAGATTATCATTCAGAAGAGTCCAAATGGTGATCAGCAGGTCTGGGGTGGACCGTCTATGTGAAAAATATGTAGTATATTTATTATATGACTTCTGAATGTATAAACTCTTCTGCATGTGTATTTCTCTTACTGTGAGTTTGTTGTACAGGTCAGAAGATCTGGACTTAGGGTCAAGAGCTGCATATGAGCCTGCACTGGGAGTATCATTCTATAAATGCACGCACACACACGTATGCATGTCGTAAAAATACAAATTTTATTCTTTAACTGATTTAACTCTGTAGTTATTTTTTGTCATCTCACCTCATACTCGTGCATTGCAGATCTTCTGTTCATCATTTTTCTCTGACTATCAAAAAGGAAACACAAATAAGAGTTTTCATTGTTTCATAATTAATTAATAACCAAATATCTTTCTGCATTATTTAAAAGTAAATTATATTATATACTCATTATTATTTTATTTACAACATTATAAATAGTGTGATGATGATGATGATGAATAATCCTCCAGATGTCGCTGCGATCACAATCACATTCCTACCAGCACCATGATGAACTGAAAGAGGAAGATCATCATGATTAACTCTCCAAACTGATGAATGATGTGAAGATACAGGAGTGTGTTAATAAAATCTTCACCTGTGACAGTTACAGCGTCTGATCTCTGAGATCCATGTTGATTGTGAGCCTGACAGTAGAAGCGTCCACTCTGTAGTGCACTGAAACTCTGTCCAGATCCAACAGCTGAGCTTTCATTCTCCTTAAACCAGATGAAGGTCAGAGCAGGAGGGTTTGAATCACTGCTGCAGATCAGAGTCACTGGATCTCCTGACCAAATCTGACCAGACTGAATGATGGAAACTGAGACGTTCCTGGGTGGGTCTAAAACAGAAAATACAATAATTTTCACATAACTGAGTATGTTTATAAGATTTAATGCCACAGTTACTGAACCATCATTAACTCACACATGACGTTTAAAGTCACATCATTAGAGTATTTCTCTCCATGTTCATTGATGGATCTGCACTTGTATTCTCCACTGTCATCAGAGCTGATCTTTGAGATGCTGTAGATTCTTCCAGATCCAACAAACGTTCCTCCTTTAAACCAGTTGATTTCTGCAGGAGGGTTTGAATCACTGCTGCAGTTCAGAGTCACTGAATCTCCTGACACTATTTCACCAGATTTCACCTTATTTTTTTTATTTTTTTTAATATCGCAATATGCAGTAGACAACATCTGAAGTGGATCAAACCCTTTCATCAAAGTTGTCCTAAAACCTTCTTTTTAGGAAAACTAAGTTCTAAGAAACAACTTTGATTAACTTTTTTGATCCACTTCAAATGTTGACTACTCTATATTGCAGAAATACACTAAATATCGCAATGTCAGTTTTTTTCCAATATCGTGCAGCACCAGTATGGTGCAACTATCAGAACCTGACTTCAGCCTCTTCAGAGTCTAAAGGACCAGATGGTGGGAGAGTTGTGACATGTGACGCAAGCAAATATCACCCTGCCGGTTGATATAAGCCACTGTCACTGTATTGACCGTCCAGACCAACACGTGCTTGCCCTGAATCCAAGGACGAAGCCTCTTCAGGGCCAAAAGCACTGTCAACAACTCTTGGCAGTTGATGTGCCAATGCAACCAGTGACCTGTCTAGGTCCCTAAAACTGCACACCCATGCCCCAGCCCACCTTGAAGGCATCTGTCATGACAACGACACGCCTGGAAACCTGTTGCAGGGGCACCCTGGCCCATAGGAATGCAAGATCTATCCAAGGGATGAATATAGTACGACGACGCTGCCATGTAATTGATACATGGTGTGTCCCGATGCGCCATGCCCATCTCAGAACCCGGTCGTGCAACAAATGCTCAAGTGGTCTCATATGCATCATCCCTAGCGGTGTGACTGTGGCTGAGGATGTCATATGCCCCAGAAGCCTATGAGAAAGTTTTAGATTGACCACCATTTTGTGCTTGAACAGATACAAGCATTTCAGAAGTGCACTAGCACGCTCCTCTGAGAGACTTGCCGTCATGGAGACCGAATCCAGCTCCACACCGAGAAAAGAGATGCTCTGCACAGGGGAGTGCTTGCTCTTCTCCCAGCTAACTCGAAGCCCCAGCTGGGGCTCGTTGTGCACCATTAAGTTCTGACCACAGACTGACTGGCTCAGAACCGCCATAGGAGAAAAAACTGAAACGGTGTCTGAAACGGTTCTGTTGCCACAACTCTGTGCTGGGCCATCAATATGAGGGCCACGAGCACCGAGAGTGATTGTATGTGTGTGACCCAGAGAAAGAGGAAATTGCACCATGTGGGCCAGTGGAGCAAACTCTCCCGTCCCTCCGCCGGGAGACCCAGTCCTGGGCTGTGCAGGACAGTGGGCCCTCCTCCTCCTCTGGGTTGCTCGTATCAGGATCTCTTTGTACCCTTACGGGATTTTTAGTGGCCTGAGGACGAGCTGGCAGTTCCACCTGCCTGCCTGTTGTTGAGGCCTGGCTGCTGGTCCGGGCTCTCCTTAACCCTGGCCAGCAGCATTGTAAACTTTCGCCACTAGGGACAAAGAAATTAAGTTCACTGCAAAGGCACATCTTCAAGCTTGTCCTCGGCGCACATCCCCGAGGCCTCGTACCCGGGGGTAGAAGAACCAGGACATCAGACGAGACTCTGGGCCTCTTAAAGAAGTACCCGAGTCTAGAGAACATTGTGCTGATGTTCATGTTCTCACAGTGAGAACATGAGCCATCCACAAAGGCTGCTTCAGTGTGGGCACGGCCCAAACACTGAACACAGCAACAGTGTCCGTCCGAGGCCAAATTTGCATGCTGCTTGACTTTAAAGTCACAGCTTCAGAGTATTTCTCTCCATGTGTATTTCTGGATCTGCACTTGTATTCTCCACTGTCATCAGAGCTGATCTTTGAGATGCTGTAGATTCTTCCAGATCCTACAAACGTTCCTCCTTTAAACCAGTTTGAATCACTGCTGCAGATCACTGAATCTCCTGACACTATTTCACCAGATGGACTGATGGAGATCACTGGAACTCTCTTTGGAGGAACTAACAACAATTATTCGTTTTTATCATTTATCAGATTATTTGTTTACACTTTTTATTACTAATATGAACTGAAATGATCAAAACAGAGAATTAGCATCTTTGTTTAATTGTAAACTCACACTTGACATTTAAAGTCACAGCATCAGAGTATTTCTCTCCATGTTCATTGGTGGACTTGCACTTGTATTCTCCACTGTCATCAGAGCTGATCTTTGAGATTCTGTAGATTCTTCCAGATCCTACAATCGTTCCTCCTTTAAACCAGCTGAAGTTCAGAGCAGGAGGGTTTGAATCACTGCTGCAGATCAGAGTCACTGAATCTCCTGACACTATTTCACCAGATGGACTGATGGAGATCACTGGATTCACTGGAGGATCTACAGGAAAAAATATTTGAAAGATTGGACATTAAAAATGTGAAGATGGTCATGGGTCGCCTGATCATGACTGCCACAAACATAAAACATAAATTTCCCTTTATGCTTCTGAAGCTCCTCCATGAGAGATACAAGACCGGTGCAGCACGCAGGTGATGCTCCTTAGCAATCACGCCACCGGCCTCGCACAGTTCACTCATGGCTTTTGCCCTGCCCTGCTTGTCATATACAAAAAGAAAATAAATTTATACTTACACCTGACATTGAGATAAACAGCAGGAGAGCTGTAACTGTGTCCATCTACACCACAGCTATATCTGCCTGTATGTTTTCTGTTGACTCGCCCGAGGTCGAGCTGGTTTTCAATAATTCCTGTAGTTACTAGCTGTGAGTTTCTGTACCAGATGAATGTTGCTCTGTCAGTCAGAGTGCAGCTGCTTTTACATGTCAGACGGACTGAATCTCCCTCTGTCACTCTCTCAGGAGACTCCACCTGAAGATCTGAACACAACACACACATTATATCTAGTGCTGCTGTCATACACTGATTATTATTCAACATAATGCACAGAAGAAGAGAGAAACCTCATGAAAGTCACCTGTGACAGCAAGAGTCACTCCTGGAGTGCCAATCCAAATTCCTCCAGGATTATTGAATCTGCAGTAGTACTCATCTTCATCGCTCAGTGTCACATGACTCAAACTGATGGTGCAGCACAACTTTTTATATCCACAATCGTAAACCCTCGGACTGCACTCAGGGTTCACCGACAGATCTGGTGGCTCTACATTATACATTACATTTGTTTTGCTCCAGAACACTTCCGTGATCCAGTATTCAGATGAGTAAGCACAGGTCATTGTCGTTGTTGAGCCCTTTAGTGCACAGATGTATGAAGAACTATAACTATACCAACCATGCTCGCCATACTGACCATGAGCTCCTGAAACACACATCAGAGGGACAGTTCACCCAAAAAGTTGTCCTCAAACCTTCATGCTGTCATAAACTTGTACATTATTATTTTAATTTAGCATGGCACATTTTAGTGTGAAAGAGACATTTAAGTAAACTTTCATTTTTATAAACTTCAGCTCTGACTAAAGTTTACATAATATTGTATTTTTGATTAATACAAAACTTATATATATATATATATATATATATATATATATCTTATTTAATAATCAACTATGTAAAGTTTGTTAACTCTCCAATGACTCACTGTGAATCATGAGCAGAATCACCAGAGCAAGAGGAGGAGCCATTCTGATGGACATAACTATGAGAAAAAATAATACAACACACAGATCATGAGAAAAACATAGTCTGTAGCTTTAAAACCATTTCCATAAATCACCATCTGTTCATTGTGGTTTGAGAATATTTCTCATTGTTCTCCACAACAGTATTAATCAGACTATATTCACATTATTAACCAGTGTAACTCTTACCGTGTTCTGGTGAGTCTCTCCAGCAGACGATAAACTGATGAATTTCTCATGGTTACAGTTTATTTTAAAATGCTTGCGACAAAAAAGTTTCTTCCCCTTTTTTGACTTCTGCCCACACATGCAGTGATGCAACAATTCAGACAGTATTTTGAATTGTCAGTGAATAAGTTTGACTGCTCAGTGAATCAAAAGTATTGATATACAGAATGTGCACTAAAGCTTCGCGTAACACTTAAATTTAGAGTAGGAGTGGTTAGGCTCTATAATCCAATCACTAATAATTCTAATAATTCCATCACTCTTTCTTTCTTTCTACTCTTGTAAAAAAATATTTCAAGACATTTATTAAATAAGATTGGATGGTCACTTTGACCACAGACAAATGCACCATCCATAATGCAGCAAAGCTGATTCATCTATCAATCATAACAAGGGCTCTCAAACTGAAACTGTTCAAACTGAACAGAAGAACTGAACCACAGAAGGTTTACTCAACAAGGAAGGCAGAGCCACACCTACCTATTACATAATCGACCAATGGTAGTAGGTGTAACACGGTTTGTATATACGGGAAGAAAGAGGCGGGAACTGCCATGAGAGATATGAGACCGGTGCAGTGCGCAGGTGACACTCCTTAGCAATCATGCCACTGGCCTTGCGCCGTTCTCTCATGGCTCTTGCCCCACCCTGCTCGTCACAGTAGGGTATTTACCAGCCAAATTGGGTCTATCCCAAGTGATCCTATTGGCTCAAATTGTTTTCAGTAGACACTCTCAGTGTTGCCTATTTAATGATTTTGTCGCAAGATTTAGCGACATCCCCACCCATTTTGAGACTTTTTTCAAAAGACTAGCGACAAATCTAGCAACTACTTGGACAAACCTTATTGATTCAGAGACTTGCCCACTGACCTATTTTTATGTTTATTAGTGAACTCACCATCTAGTGACACTTAGTGACCAGTTTTAGCTACTTTTAATTGAAAACAGTTGGCAACGCTTGGGTACTCTCTGTAGCGCCTTATGACAATTCCTACAAAATCATGTTATGATAAATAACCTTTCAAAGAAAATAATTTTCAGGCTATCAGTGTTTTCAGTGCTTTTCGTTTAAAATTACATATATTTAAGGGTTGATTAAAAAAAAGGACTCATGAAGCTAGAATAAAATGTTTTTAAAATGGAAAGAGTTAAAGTACATTTAAAGGTATACTTTAAGTTTGAAAAAATAATACCTAAATAGGAACATAGTAGTATGTTCCATAATATATATGTTATACATATAGAAATAAGTGCAAATTGATTTATTGGTATCATTCTGTGGTTATTTGATCATCTCACTTCAAACTCTTTTATTTCAGATCTTCTGTTCATCCTTTCCTTCTGACTGTTAAAAAGGAAACACAAACAAGTATTTTTATTATTTCATTTACTAATCAAATGTCCTTGGATGCAACATGTCATTAAAAGCAAATGACATGTCTTTATTTTTTATTGATATATTTTTACTTACATTATAAACAATAGTTTGATGATAGTAGGGGATAGTAGTAGTTCTTTAGTGCACAGATGTGTGAAGGACTGTAACTCACACCCCAACCAGCACTAGAAACACCTGAAATTCATCATGAACTAACCAGAATCAGAATTCATCATGAACAAACCAGCAGCAGCTTTTTTTACATTAAAATGTGGTAAGCAAAATCTCTTGCATCGACTCACTGTGAATCATGAGCAGAAAGAGGAAGAGGAGGAGCCATTCTGACTGACATCAGAGCAACACCTACAACAAAACCACAGTGGCTTATTTCTATTCTATTTAAGTTTTTAAACTCTTGTAAAATACCTAGTAACCATATAAATATTATTTCCTTGTCTGTTTAGCCAGACTCACTGCGACTGGTTTAGAGAGTTAATTTAAGGTCAAATGCCCTTATCTTCGTGTTTTAAGCCACTGCAAATTGAGCACCATCTACAGTACAAGCTGTTGACCAAGATAGTCTGGTGGGTTAAGCTTATTCAAAATAATGACACCAACTTCAAAAACAACATATTTTGGTCTTCGTAATAGGCTTATGTTTTCACGAAAAATGACATCTAATCACCAGAAAAATATAAAGATTTTAAAAGTTTCAACCACAACAATATTTACCCACTGAGCTGGGAGAATTATATACAATTTATAAATTAACCAAAGCATTTTATCTCTTATATGTGTGTTCTGGTCTGGAAATAGTTCACCCAAAAATGAAAATTCTGTCATTAATTACTCACCCTCATGTCGCTTCACACCTGTAAGACCTTTGTTCATCTTCAGAACACAAATTAAGATATTTTTGATGAAATCCGAGTGCTTTCTGTCCCTCCATTGGGAGTAACACAACTTAAACATTCAAGGTCCAGAACAGTAGTAAAGACATCATTAAAGTAATCCATGTTACCCCAGTGGTTTAACCTCAATTTTATGAAGCAATGTGAGGGCTTTGTTTGCACAAAAAACTGCAATCCAGTAGGGGGAGCACCACGGCACATGCATGAGAGCAGAAGATGTTCTGTGAACACGCTTTGAATAATATTATTTTGTAAATAAAGTGGTAAATTATGTTTTTTTCTTTTGCACAAACAAAGCACTCACGTCACTTCAGGTTAAACCACTGGAGTCACATGGATTACTTGAATGTTCCTATCATTCTGATATTGAAACCAATATTGAAGTCTCGTTTGCTCAAATCGGGTGACAGGATGATATAAGCTGCGATTTGAAACACTGGGCTGAAACGTGTCTGTTTATTTTTGATAATTTAATTTCTATTTAAAAAGAATAGCTCACAGTGGAAAACTTGTTTTTTGATTACACTTTAACCGTTTATTCAGCACACACCGAGGTCATGAATATATGAATATATTACTTTCTTTTATAAAAAACAATGAGAAACATCACTCAAACTCAAGTATTTTACATGTAAAGTCGCTCATTTTCATTGGCAAGTTGTGATGTGGGCGTGTTCAGTGATGCAACAAAAGTTGAGTAAAGTTTAACTTGTGCTTCATCTTATCGTGGAGTCTTGCTACGTGGCTGCAACAGAAATAAGACAAGAAACACTTTACACAGAACTGAATTTGTTTACTGTTGCTGAAATTACTTTTCTAGTCTTGCTTGTAACTGAATGAAAGTATTGTTCAGTATCTATTGACTAGTAGTGAGGACATTTTCTTCTTTATTTTATAAACTGAGAAGACCTGAGGATCTCCAACTTACTGACTGATTCTCATTAAGAAGAGCCCGACTGGTGAACAGCAGGTCTGGGATGGACAGTCTATGTGAAAAATGTTTATTATTTATAACTTTTGAAAGCACAAACTCTTCTGCATGTGTAGTTTTTGATATTTCACTTACTGTGAGTGTGTTGTACTGGTCAGAAGATCTGGACTCAAGAGTTCTATATCTGTTTCCCCCGGGATTATCGTTCTACAGGGAAACAGAAAGTGAAATTAGATGGATGGATGGATGGATAGATAGACAGACACAGACACACAGACACAACTATGTGTGTAGAAAAGCTAATTTCGATACTTCTAATTGATTTTATTCCATGATTCCATTGTCTTTTGATTATCTCACCTCATACTCATGTATTGCAGGTCTTCTGTTCATCATTTTTCTCTGGCTATCAAAAAAGGAATCGTTAACAAGTAAATCGTTAACAAGTTAAAGTAAATTATATTACTGTATATACTCTTTATCATTTTATTTACATTATAAATAATATGATGATGATGAATAATCCTCCAGATGCTGCTGCGATGACAATCACATTCCTACCAGCACCATGATGAACTGAAAGAGGAAGATCATCATGATTAACTCTCCAAACTGATGAATGATGTGAAGATACAGGAGTGTGTTAATAAAAGCTTCACCTGTGACAGTTACAGCGTCTGATCTCTGAGATCCATGTTGATTGTGAGCCTGACAGTAGAAGCGTCCACTCTGTAGTGCACTGAAACTCTGTCCAGATCCAACAGCTGAGCTTTCATTCTCCTTAAACCATCTGAAGTTCAGAGCAGGAGGGTTTGAATCACTGCTGCAGATCAGAGTCACTGAATCTCCTGACACTGTTTCACCAGATCCAGTTATCAACACTGAGACGTTCCTGGGTGGGTCTAATAACAGACAACACAATACATTTCACATCACAGACTTTGTGTATAGGATTTAACGTCACAGTTACTGAACCACCATTAACTCACACATGACGTTTAAAGTCACAGTATCAGAGTATTTCTCTCCATGTTTATTTCTGGATCTGCACTTGTATTCTCCACTGTCATCAGAGCTGATCTTTGAGATGCTGTAGATTCTTCCAGATCCTACAAACGTTCCTCCTTTATACCAGCTGATTTCTGCAGGAGGGTTTGAATCACTGCTGCAGATCAGAGTCACTGAAACTCCTGACACTATTTCACAACATGGACTGATTGACAGAAAGGCGTTCTTTGGTGGATCTGAAACAGAAAACAGATAAAATAAATTTTATTACAATAAAGCTGACATCACATAAAATGTTTAAATGATTTAATGTCATAGTTATTGAAACTTCATTAACTCACACATGACGTTTAAAGTCACAGAGGAATATTTCTCTCCATGTGTATTTCTGGATCTGCACTTGTATTCTCCACTGTGATCAGAGCTGATCTTTGAGATGCTGTAGATTCTTCCAGATCCTACAAACGTTCCTCCTTTAAACCAGTTGATTTCTGCAGGAGGGTTTGAATCACTGCTGCAGATCAGAGTCACTGAATCTCCTGACACTATTTCACCAGATGGATTGATGGAGATCACTGGATTCTCTGGAGGAACTGCAGGTGAAATATATGAAAAATAATTTAAAAGCATCGGTTCATTAAAAAAGGCCTCAATAACTGGATTCCTGGAAACTCTGAGATGTTCATGATTAATTCACTCACACAGACTGACTCAATTCATCCCAAATGTGTTTAGAGGGTTTAGATCTGGACTTTGTGCAATCAAGATCTTCCAGACCAGATTCACTACATAATTTCTTCATGATCCTCACTCTATTGTCATGCAGGAGCCAAATAGGTACGGAGACACTATTCTAATCAAAATGCTTGTCTAAGGAGATTATATGAGTGCAGATGTGATTGTGTGCAACTGCAAAGAGTAAAAGCCATTAAATTCAAAGAAAATCCCACAAAATGTATTTCGTATCTCTGGAACCTTCAAAGAAAAAAAGAACAAAGTAATTAAAATACAAACTTACATCTGACATTGAGATAAACAGCAGGAGAGATGTAACTGTGTCCATCTACACCACAGCTATATCTGCCTGTATCTTGTCTGTTGATTTGCCCAAGGATGAGTTGGTTTTCAAAATTTCCTCCAGTTAATGGCTGTGAGTTTCTGTACCAGATGAATGTTGCTCTGTCAGTCAGAGTGCAGCTGCTTTTACATGTCAGACGGACTGAATCTCCCTCTGTCACTCTCTCAGGAGACTCCACCTGAAGATCTGAACACAACACACACATTATATCTAGTGCTGCTGTCATACACTGATTATTATTCAACATAATGCACAGAAGAAGAGAGAAACCTCATGAAAGTCACCTGTGACAGCAAGAGTCACTCCTGGATTACAAATCCTATTTCTTGCACATCCATTAGTGATGAATTTGCAATAGTACATGCTTGAATCCTTAAGTGTCACATGTCTCAGACTGATGGTATAGTACCGCCATTTATCTCCATAATAGTAAACCCTCTGACTGTATTCAGGGTCCTTAGAGAGATCTAGAAACTCTCCATTATGTTTTACCAGTGTTTTGGTCCAGAACACTTTCCTGATCTGATATCTAGTAGGGTAAGTGCAGGTAATTTCCACTGTTGAGTCCTTTAGTGCACAGATGTGTGAAGGACTGTAACTCACACGCCAACCATAGTGGCCATAAACTCCTGAAACACACATCAAAGGAACAGTTCACCCAAAATGGTTCTCCCAAGTTCCTCATGTTGTCCCAAACCTTTATGCTGTCATAAACTTGTACATTACTGTTTTAATTTAACATGGCACATTTCAGTGTGGGAGAGACATTTAGGTAAACTTTAGTTTTTTAAACTTGAGCTCTGTCTAAAGTTTACATAATATTCTATTTTTGAAAAAAAAAAAAAAAAAAAAAAGTTACGAAAAGTGATTCAACAGGGGTCCACTGATTGGCAGACCCCCAGCTAAAGAAAGTCACAATTAACATGTTTATTTAATAACCGACTAAGCAACATTTGTTAATTCTCCAATGACTCACTGTGAATCATGAGCAGAATCACCAGAGCAAGAGGAGGAGCCATTCTGATGGACATAACTATGAGAAAAATAATACAACACACAGATCAAGAGAAAAAACATAGTCTTTAGCTTTAAAACCATTTCCATAAATCACCATCTGTTCATTGTGGTTTGAGAATATTTCTCATTGTTCTCCACAACAGTATTAATCAGACTATATTCACATTATTAACCAGTGTAACTCTTACCGTGTTCTGGTGAGTCTGAGCTCCAGCAGACGATAAACTGATGAATATCTCATTACTACACACTGTTTATTTTGGAAAAAAAAGTTTCTTCCTCTTTCTTGACTCCTGCCCACACAAGCAGAGGAACAAGTGATGTAACAATGCTCTGCCCAAATTTTGGATGGTCAGTGAATCAGTTTGACTGCTCACTGAATCAAAAGTAACACCTCTTTAATTTTAGGTAAATCCCTGCTGTAAAACCCCTCAGATCTCAGATTGAATCACCGCAGCCACAGTGACATCTAGTCTTTACTTTTGTATGTGTAGCAAGTGGTTAAATGGTAGTGACTACGCCACCCCGAAACAACAAAATAACCCAAATAAAGGCACCCAAGTAACTCAGAAAAGGGAAGAGGCGTGAGTTTCCGTGCAAAAAAAACAAACAAACAAAAAAAAACTTTAAAGTTAAAATAGTTGGTCAACAATCATCTAAAACCAGCCATCAACACAAGTGTCATTGGTTGAAGGGAACAAAAGGGGAAGAAAAAAAAAAGGAAAATTAACAATGATCATTGCAGGGGCTAATTCTGTTAATTCTCAATAACAACTTTTGTAGATGTCTAACATAAATAAAGTCAATCTGGTTAGTAATAAGTGAAGCTGGTAATGCTGTTTGTGGAGTTGTTTAATCATCCTCTGTTGAGATCTTGAGAGATTTAATGTCTTTCATCTTCAGTTGATTTCATCTAAGGCTGTGGCTGAAGTCAGTTGTAGTTCTTGTGTTTCTGCTCGTCTCTTTTTCTCTTCTTTCCTTCAGTGATTCTGCTTGTTAACAGGCTTATCAAGGCTGAGATGACTCTATATTTAATATACACAGATTTTGTGGCTCAGATAAGGTCCAGTTTAGGTTTATTTCTTTGCTCTTGGCTGACATGTGGCATTGCAATGGCTTGCTTGTGGCCCAGATCTGGCAAACAGAAACGGCCCACACAAGGACCGTAATTCATTGCAGCATGTGGGCCAGATCATCATGCCACATGTGCCAGATGTGGGCCAGATCTGGGCCGACACAATGTTGCTATCTGGGTACTGTCTCAACGGAATAAAGATCACACCAAACTCAGAACAAATTACAGGTCATGAGGTTGCAAAATGACCGAAACCACTAATACCGCATAGCGGTAATTGATACAATCGAAACTGAGGTTGGTGACAGTAATACAAAATGAATCCACACAAGCATAAATAAAAAAAAAGAAATAATACCAACAGAACCAACAATTGGTGACAGTAATAAAAAAAAAAAAAAAAAAAAGTCTATACAAACAAAAATGAACAAAGAAATACCAGCACAACCAAAAAGAAACCTTCAAGCCCACTTGAATCAAGCCCACAGCATCTTTGGCTGTTTAAATAGCGGCTTGTCACGAACCTGGTTGGCCAAGGACATAAAAACGCTGGTCAGAAGAGCACACAGCCTGCATCTGCTCAATGTGTCTGCGTAATACATGCACAGGGCACAAAGCATGAAGTTTCCTGTCTTTCTCTGAGTTAACAGAGGGATGTGACAAGGCAGGCAGCTCAAACGAGAGCGCACTACGCTTGACCCATCACGCTTGACCCATCCAATGCAAATTAGATGCACAAGGAATGCACTAACAGCACATGAAGAATATCAGTGCGTTTTGCTGATGTCAGCACCAGCAGACTGTTTTCTAAGACAGCATCCTTAGATCCAAAAATTCTAAAGACCTCACAAACGGAGGTTCACACATAGCCTCCAGAACTACAGTCAGATCCCATGATGGCACCATTGATTTTGTAACAGGCAGGGGCGTCACTAGATCCTTTTTACCCCAGTAAAATCTTGCTGTGCCCCAGTAAAATTTTCCTAATACATAATTTTTCTGATGAGGTAGATTACAGTAAATACGTCTGAAAACAGGCTTTCCAATTCCTACAACAAAGTTAGTTCAAAAAAGCCACATCAGAACCGTTTGTGCTTCTTCGAGCAACATGTTTCATTCCTGAATGAACTTTTTTGAATAAAAAGATTTGAATGAATGGTTCAATGACCATATAAGACGTGAATTATCGCCACCTACTGGTGGGTTTCCGCTGCGCTCCACTCCTGAGCGCAAGTCTGTAAAATCAAGACTGTTTTTAATTTTTGTTTATTTAAATACATTTTAATAGAAATTTAGTTTGGTCAAGTATCAAATAAAATGTACACTTGCATTAATGAAGTTGTTAGTGGCCTAGTTGTTTAAAAATGACCATGGTAAAACAGTTCCAATATAATTTTAATTGTCATCAACCAAACTGTATCCACTTTTGATACCTAAAAAATGTTTACAGGCAATTTAAGCAAAGCCTTTTACAGTAAATTAAAATGTAAAATCGAAATAATGAAATTATCTGCAGCACATAATGTTTGTTACATAATATGATTAAAGAAAATAAATAGGCCTACTACACCCAAAGTCACCAGAATTGAATGCTTTGGTGCTGTTTTTGTTAAAATTTCTTCCCGGGAGCATGCCATTCATTTTGGGAAAATTATTGGGGGCCTGTGCCCCAATACTGATAAAACTCTAGAAACTCCCCTGGTAACAGGCATAAGATATCATGCCTCTTTAAGGAACTGAATAGCAAGCGGGTACGCTCTTGGCACAACAAAGTTAATGCCTTCATTACAAGCCAAAATAGCCCACCAAATAAACTTTCAGTGTGGAATGGGTGCAAACTTCCTCCAACAATTTCTGCAGAAAACTCAATATTCACGCAACTGGGCATTAATACGGTGATACAGATCTTTGTCTGCATTAGGTTTCAATTATGCACCACTTCAACTCATAAAGCTCTCTTGTCGACAGAACACTTGGACTCTGTATTGTGGCCACAACATTGATTAGGAGCCACAGTGCCATCAGATTCTCCCTCTCAGCGGGTAGGCCCATAGAGTCCACAGCTCCGGCCAAGGGTGCAGAATCTGCCCCCCTGCCTAGGACAGCAGGTCCATGTATAGGTGAAGACACCATGGTGTCCCTGACAGCAACGTCATGATGCTTGCGTACCATGTCTTCGATGGCCACCAAAATCAGTGATGCACGCACCTGACGCACCCTGTTTTGGGTGGGCTGTATCAGTTCCACCAGCAGAAATGCATACATCAGGGTCCCGGGCCATACATGTGACAGGACATCCACCCCCAGCGGGGTTCTCCTGTTCTTGACTGAAAAAACAGTGGGCAGTGCATGTTTTCTGCAGATGTAAAAAGTTTCACGTCAGCCCAGCAGAACCGATCCTCTATCTGTGACACAATTACAGGGTGGAAGCACCACTCCCTGATCTTCAATGATCTTAAATGTTTGTTGCCCCATATTAAGAAGATCCATGTCAATTGCAAAAGGGGGAGAGACTAACTCCTTGCCTGTGAATGACACCACAGTTGCGTTGTCCTTTCTGACTAACACAGGGGTAGGGTTTTGGTCCTAAAGAGCCGCTGTCCTGCAGAGTTTAGCTCCAACTCTAATCAAACACACCCGAACAAGCTAACCAGGATTACTAAGGCTTTAGGCAGGTGAGGTTTTTTTATTCAGGTTTTGAGCTAAATTCTTCAGGACAGTGGCTCTCTAGGGCCGAACTTGTCTACCTCTGGACTAACACGTTTCAGTGCCAGAAGGACCGCCTTTAACTCCAAATAATTTATGTGATGCTCTTTCAGTACTGACGACCACTCCCCTCTTACAGAGCTTCCATCGCACAGAGCTACCAATCCATGTCATGATGCATCTGTCGTCACCACTATACAAGACATAACCCTGCCCAGGGGGATTCCCTCTGCCAACAGATCCAAGTTTCCCCATGGGATCAGAGCTTGAACAAAGACTGCTATCATCAGGGCCATAAGCCCTAGCAGCCACAGAACTGTAAGGAAACTTGCTTGCCCAGCTGAAAAGGAGTCAGATAGCTGCAAAAATCTGCTGCCTCCATGCTGACAGCATAGCTATGTTCTGCACTAGCTATGTTCTCTAAAGATACATATGCAATCATCTGGCTCAGGACCAATGAACTATTTAGAGATTTATTAAGAATACCAGAGCTTGCAAATGGGAGACAAGTGCTTGTGTTTGTTACACTGCTTGTTCCCTGCTGTCTGCTGCAGAGAAACTTGTACGCAAAACCCTCGGAGAAAAACCTTGGAAACTTTCTGCGCCTTGTAACACCTGTGGTGCTTGTTAAATTGACAAAAAACTAGGATGTAGGATAAATCTTGGATAGGATGCAAGCCCCCAATTTTCTTTGGGAGGAGGAAGTAATGGCTCTCCATTTTCCCCTGTGGAACCACCTGAAGCTTGACCGCATGAAAAATGTCATTAGAGAATTCCTCGCCCCCATCAAGTGAGACAGTCCTCATGACACTCAAAGTCCTGCTCAAAGTCAGGTCCTCCCTCAAAATCGGGTCTACATTAGGATCCCATGTCACTATATGGCTCGGTTTCATTCAAGTGTAAATGATCATTTTAGTGTATGACTTTAGTCATGAATTAGTATATGGCTAGTTAATAATGAGTTAATCATCACTGGACCCTTCAAGTAAAGTCATGGCATAAAGATGAATCAACAAATCTTGAGCTTGTGTTAGTGAAGAAGCAGTTAATGACTTGATGTTACAATTTAAAAAAAAAAAAAAAAAAAAAAATTAAAGTATTATTAAACAGACTACAAAGAGGAATCTTAAAATTTACCCTAGCACAAGAACCAAAGATGAAAGTTAAAAAGTTAAACAGAAGTACAGATCAACCATCATAAAAGCATTGGATTTATTGAAAATTAAAAAAAGACCACTGGAACAAATCACAAATGTTTTCTTAAAGTTTACATGAACATGGTAATCACTGTAAGATAATGTAATGTAACCTTTTACTAGCCGTGTTAAGAAATATTGTTACAAACCCTTTTTTAAAATATCTAGGGAAAACAAGGGTGCAACATCAAAACACTGAACGCGTACTGGAAAACAATCACACACCATTTTTAAGTCAGTAACGTGTTTATTTATTACAGTGAGACCAGGACAAATTAACCCAAAATATATTTACATAAATTTACAAATTATATACATTCGTTAACCAAGCAAAAATAAATTCACAAAAGAACGGGGAAAAGAGAAAAGAACGAGACCGTGCCAAATCAAAGAAAAAAACAAAAAAAACAAAATATAACCAATCTTACCAAGCAGAAAACAAAACTTCTAATCCAACTCAACCATCAATATTCACAAAAAAAAAAAAAAAAAAAAAAAAAAAAAAAACCTATATTGAACAAAAAGAAAAATCTTCAGCGTCAAGGACGCCCTAAATACACTAACTATAAACCAAAAACACAAAAAGTGGCACGTTTCACTAGTGTTCTATACAGAAATTGATAGCTCAGTGTGGCACATGTATATCACGTGATATCTTACCTGTTCTTTATCTCTTTCCCCGTTTAGTAAAGTCGGTTCATCAACCAGATAACAGAAACGGAGAGAAACACCATAGAGAAAAGATCAAATGGGCCGTTAACACTGACTTATCAAAGAACACAGACTTAACCAACAGGTATTAAACACAAAATGGTACAGGGTAAAACAAGCACGCGAATCAATCACCAAACAACAATAAAATGAGTGGCATGCCAGAGAACTCCCGCGTCCCGCACAGATGCGCTCTTTAATAATCAACTAGGGCGCCCTCGTTGGTGAAGCCGCGCGTTGTCGTCACCACGCGTCACGGTGATTGGCAAAAGATTTAACCACTCAGGTACCCGCATCACCCTGCTGAAACGAAAGTAAAGACAGAAGGGGAAAAAAAGAAGAGGGAAGAAAACAACCAAACAAAATGCCATTCCCAAAACAAATAACATGGGACGTAACAAATATAAAACTTGAATTCAAAATTTCAACAAACATTTCCTTTAAAATATAAATCAGCTTGTAAAACTTACTATTTACTCAGTAAAACGCAAAAAATGTGTCTAAAACTGAACCATAAAACAACAACGCTATAAACTTTTTTCTAAACAACCATCCCCAACCACCAATTACTTTTTCTTCACTCATTTTTTATTTATGTCTAGAGGGTCATTAGCTTCTTTCACACGAATCACATCCTCGTTGGGTTGTACTTTACACTGAGAAAGACAGCTTTCTGCAAACTTCTGGATACTGTCTCCCTTTTTGAACATTTCCATTAGCTTCCCGAAAGCTTCCAGGTTAGCTGCTGCTAACTGCTAACAAGTGGAGCCTGAATCACTATGGTGTTTCTGTCGACATTAAGTCTGTTGTAGGCCTCTGACTTACTCAGGCCTCGTTTAACAAGGTTTAATATATTGTAGTATCTCTTTATTGACTCTTCTGGTGTTTACACTGAAAAAAACAACAACAAAAAAAACTACATATCATTTAAAACTACTGACACCAAAGGAGGCCATAAAACAAACAAACCAACAAAAAAACATTCATAATGTGGGTGACTACAAAGTTTGAATGTTTAAACGAGCATAACAGTGTGAACATAACAGTCTGAACATTATTTAAAACAGGGGTAGCTAACCCTCCTCTTGGAGAGCTACCGCCCTGCAGAGTTCAGCGCCAACCCCAATCAAACACTCCTGAACCAGATATGTTACCCAAGCAGGCTTGTTGAAGCTGGGTTGGAACTGAAGTCTGCTGGAAGGTCTCCTGGAGCAGGGTTGGCTACCCACGCTTTAAAACAACTACTTTAGTGTTACATAGAAGACTGATTTCCATTTTGAATGACAAGGCTATAATCATTTTTTTGGTTGACATTCTTCTCAAGTAAAGAGTAATTTGTATAAAAGACACAGTATCATGATTAAAATCATATCCACCTTATTCCTACGCCGCATGACGCTTTATTATTCTACTCATCCTTCAACCATCGAACATTAAAAGGACATTAAAAGTGTAAAAGCATCATTAAGGTACTTTCAACAGACCATGAATAACCACAAAAGCGAGATTCTTTCCACAGCAATAACGGACGGGTTAAATATCACTGTAGTAATATAGGCCTATATCTAACATGCGTTGCCTTAATCAAAAATGTTCATGAACTTCAGCATTGCGTGATACTATTTCAAAATGATTTCTGTCATTTTGACATCATAAATTGTATTTACCTGTGAAAACAAACCTGGAAAGAGACGTGAGGCTTTGAGGATTCCATTCTTTGTGCATTCCAGTGAATTATTAATGGGATATATCGCAAATTAAATCGGGAGAACAGACCACAGATGTGCAGTATATGTTGTCCTTTTTCATACTATTACAGCGGAATGCAAAGAGAAAAAAAGAAAATAATCATGAAGAAAAGATCGCAGCGACTGAAAAGAGCTCTTGCCATAGATATTCTTGTTATAACATCACGTTAAAATACCAAGCATTACGTTATTCTCACGATGTCTGAAAATACAACATGAAGGAAAATTGAAAGATAAGCTTTATTCGTATGGCAACCTTATGATTTGAAATTATTTGTTTCAGTCTTTTTAAATGGAAGATCCCCAAACCGGAAGTGCCTCCAATAATTCAAAACGCAGTAGGCTCGTCGGGAATAAGGTGGATACGTCTTTTGGAATAGTCACACAATTTCTTTGATTTCTTCTTGTTTCTTTTCCCTCTGTTTCTCCTTATTTTGGCTCAGAATCTGAAGATTCAGAAGTACTGCTCATCTTTGTAGCTGCAGTCTGTGAAGGTATCCTTTCTTAGGTACTCTTCAGAATAAGAGCTGTGACAGAGAACAATTACAAATTTACTGATAACATGAAAGTAAATAACGGTTAAACAAAATATGGATTAAACAGTAACAAAGTGCTGCAAATAGCACAGACCACAACGGAAATGTTTCAAGGGAACCCCAACAAGAGACGAACCTGGCTGGGACATGCTTATTGATCAGTGTCTACTAATCAGTGGTGTTGTCGATGACATGAAACGTGAGGTTTTTTTTTTTAAATATTTTAACATCCTGATCATATGATTCTTTAGCCTTTTGGATATTATTAGCCTAAATAATCTGACAAAATACTATAACATTTCCATTGTGGTCTGTGCAGCCTGTTTCTGTATTTGGTTGCATTGTGAGCATTTGCAGCACAATCTTAATTCGCTGGTGTTTTTCTATCTGCATGCGTTTTCTTCAGTTACAGTGCGTTGAGCTCTCTCAGCCACCGTAGCAAGTCAGAGGTCACTCTTCCGCTGGAACTCGACTCGCGTACGGCCGTTACCAGGAGTCAGTGATTATAGTTTATAAAGTTATAAATATGGATATTTTTTCTTACAAAAACATGTGGCTTCACTTCAGAAGGCCATTATTAACCCCCTGGAGCTGTATGGATTACTTTTATGATGGATGGATGCGATTTTTAAGGCTTCAAAATCTTTTTTTACTTGGTAGCACCTGTGCTCCCAACTTCAAAAAGTTAGGAGCACCAGCAAAAATTTAAGAGCACCACAACTAAAATGTTAATACATTATATAATGTTTATAAGTTTAAATGTTATAGGGCTCAAAATTAAGCCTTAAGGTCTGTACACACCGGGACGAATATCGCGCACGATTATCGCCGATGTTTAACGCCTTGTGACTAAACAAAGGGCGCCAATGTGAGTGTGCACACCGACGCGAGAAACGACAGGTGTAAAAGCGTCATTTTTTTATAAAACACCACGGGTTAATTTTTTTGGTTTGAGGCGCCAACCAATGGCGCTTTTGTTCACGTGCCTGGAGCTGCTGAAGTTACAGTAAAACACGACTTGGTGGCGCTAAAGCACAAAACGGTCTTGCCGAGCACACATTGATACCAAGACAACAAAGAGGAAGTAAGTAGACGAGGAAGACCCCTACAAACTATGGGTGGTTTGCCAGTTCTTGGCCACACCAATAGATGTGTATTATATGCCATTTTATTTCTGTATTTTTATTGTTTTTTTCCTTTTCCTTTTTTCCTTTTACATTCAAGAAATATAGTTGAGAATGTCTATTTCATAAATATGTTTATTTGCACTACCGTTCACTTGCACTACTGTCATTGTCACTTATTTGCACTACCGTTTCTGACTACCATCTCCTCATGTCATGTATATGCCATTTTATATCTGTATTTTTATCTTCTTAAATTTTATAAATATCATAAATATGTTTATTTGCACTACCGTTCAGCACAAGCGCCATATACTGTCAGGGAGTGAATTTGCACGTTCACTTGGCGCATCGCCAGAGAAAATTGCTTCGGTATGAACATGAAAAACATCTCGAAAAACGCTGGCGATAAGTGCGTGCGATAATCTTCCCGCTGTGTATGAGGCTTTATGTGCAAGTAAATCGGTCATTCAATTGTTCGAATAAAAAAAGTTTCCTGTCTGGAAAAAATAGGATTTTTTGTGGTGTAAATATAATTTATTCTGAAGCAATATTCTCATCAGTGTTCTATCAGCTTTGACATATTTAAATCTGAATATTTTATTTGTAATATCTACCCCAAGGGCATTTTTTTTTTAACCTTTATAAAGAGCATTTTTCCCTAATCTTATTAAATGTATGCTTCATCTTTCATTTTAAATTCTTAAATTTGATTAATAAATACATACAATTAGAATAATAAGACACTATAGGGCTGTTACCAATCAAATTAGATAATTTGCACTGAAATTACAATTGCATTAAATAATGTTATGAGATTGTTTTAAATATATATTGAATATACACTTAAAACATGTTGGAAAGAATGATACTTTTAAACATGAAACTAAATCGCCAGTAGGTGGAGTCAAGTGACCGTCTTAATGAGGGAGTCATTGAGTCATTCGTTCAAACGATTCTTTCAAACGGCTGATTCATTCAAGAATGAGTCAGTTGTCTATGAATGGGTCTTTGAATCTTTGACTAAACCGATTCATTCAAAACGCTGAATCATAATGAAAACATGATTCTGTCATGATTCACAGTGTTTCTGTGAAATGAGCTGTTTGAAACTATTTTCGCTAACAAAAACAGTCAATATTAATATTGCGTAAAACAACAACAACAAACAGTTGTAGATCATCTAGGTAACCACACACAGTATTAAGAAGTATAATAAACTTTTGATTTTGTATTGTGGACTATATGTAAACATATTTTATGTAAGGTATCTTATCTAGGACAATACTAAATAAAAAAATAACATGCGTTTTGAATGATCCCTTTTATTTTGTCAAAATAATTAACATTTTGCAGATTCTGCAAGGTGTGTGTAAACTTTTGACTGCAACTGTACATTCATGAACATTAAGTAGAATTCACAGTCATCCGAAGAAACGGTGAACTTGCTACACAGAAAATCCCTTGGAGTGACCTAAAGATAAGTGGCTTCATGAAGCATACAATAGTAGTGGTTAATTGCTCACTTGTAGGGCAACTTACCGTCTTTAAGTCTTTCTCGAAGATAATTTCTCTCATCTGTCAGACTGTTCACCTTATCCTCCAGGTGAACAATCTTCTGGTTTTGAATTTCAATTGTTTGCTTCGCATTCTGTAATTGGATGTGTAGGGTAGGTGCTCCTTCTAATAGTGAAGGCAAAGAAAAATGTTAGTATTTAATGTTAGTAAGAAAATTCAATGTGTTGTGTGTTAGTATGAACCATCAATATATAAAGCTAAAGTTAAAGCTTTTGGAGCAAAGGCGCCACCATCTTGCAATACCACAGCGTGTGACCTCACAGGGTTTGTTTGCTCCGTTGGCCAGTGAAATAGCATATAGTAATATAAGAATTTCTTTACTTTTTGAACACACGCTTGTTTTGAAATGGAGGAAGACGAATTTGAAAGGACTGTTGAGCCCATAATAAGTCCAATTGCGTATGTTTCAGGGACGCAGAGTGAATCTGCTGAAATATCCCTGATATAATATGACAATGTAGGCTCATTTGGCTATATGTTCTTTTAATTTATGGAGACCTCTAAGCAAGCTTTGTTCAAAATAGCCTAGCAAAAGCTTTGTATTGTTTACATGATGGATGAACGTTCTCATCATTTTTCTGTTAATGACCACCATGTTGGGCTGCGTGTCTATTTTTCTTAAATGTATCAACTCAGAATGCCATGTTGGTTTGATTGATTGTGTTACATGAGAAAATAAATAATTTTGTCTACCTGATGTAGATTTAATGTGGGTGCAGTTTGGGTCAAATGGGTCGGGTCGTGTACAGAATTAAATTGGTGCTGCTGACGGATAACCGGCGGGTGTTCTGTTAAAGGATTAGTTCACCCAAAATTGGTGAACTAACCCTTTAAGTACTGCAGGTACGGGGCGGGTTTACCAAACAGGACCCGTGCAGGACTCTGCCGGGAGGTGGATGTGTTGGAGGTGGCAATGCTTTCTCTTAAAGATGTCCGAGTCGAAACACTGGAGCATCCTGTTAACAGCAGGTAAGCTAAATGTATTTACAGGTGAACATAAAATAAGTTACACACCATTACTGGTGAACGAGCAAGTGTAATGCAACTATGTCTGAAAGGTCTGACATAACAATAAAATGCCACATGAACAATATAGTATGAAGCATTGTTTGTTTACATCATGCATAATGAAAACAATGTTTGGGATACCATGATCAAAACTTCGTGATGTTGACACTATGATGTTGGATATTCATCCAAATTAGGGTGAAAACCAAAAAAAAAATTAAAATGTCTCTGTCATTAGCTTTCCCTGTCAGTCATCTACTATATCTGTTTACCTCAGGAAACACAACCAACCCCGTGACGTCGCACGCTGCGCTACTGCAAGATGGCAACACCCTTGCTCCAAAAGCTTTAACAAAACATCCTTTTTCTTTAAAATGGTTCCATTAATTGTGTTTGTTATATTTTTTAATTAAAGTGGAAATCAGTTTACTAAAAAATGTAAAGCTTCATTTCCATTTTATGTAAATTATTTTAAATCACACAAAAATAACAGTAAAAATTGTTAAAACAGTTGTTAAATTGTGCATAACATACAAACCTGCAACATTTGGCTGTACGTCCGGTGGGTGGACTAAAATTGAAAATAAATGAATGAATAAACCTCTCTTAAAATGTGGCTTGTAAAAACCCATTAATTACAAGGCAATGTTGGAATATCTTTGTTATAAAGTATCACTTTGTAATGTGCCTCAATCAAATCTAAAATTATTATAGGTTGGGTACATTTTGAAACATAAAAAGATTTTGCTTACTTTGCTTACACACTTGCTTTGTAGTGTTCACACTTGATCCTGCATCGTTTTGAGCAGCAGACACAGGCACTGGAAATGTGACGAAAAAGGCTGGTGAGCTCACATGCCCATGTGTTTGATATGAAAAGCATATCACATGGAGTGTTGGTTTTGTAGCAAGTTTATAACTCATTAATTATTTTGTCGTGTTTTTTTTTTTGTTTGTTTTTTAAATTGAGATCAAGATCTTTTCACAATTAATTGTGCAACTCTAATAACTGGCAAATTTGACTTTAAAATCAGAATTCAAAATTATAAATCAAGTCAAACAACACACAACTGAATACTGTACATAAAGTAAGCAACCATGAAATTGATAAATCGACTAAATAAAGGTCTTTTGAAGCCATAAGATAGCATCTTATATGGTGCAAACATCATTCAGAATTTTCAATTTTACGTCAACATTAACATGACATTTAAAATTAAACTTGCATTATGATTATTAGAACATATTTTCAGAAACTTACTACCATAAGCAACACCATAAAAGAATAAAACGCTTACCATTTGTATTTGAGCTGTATTTTTGAAGATTTCTCTTAATCCGCGGAAACGACTAATTATTCTGTATTATGCGGGCCAGACAAGTAATTTGGCAATGTCACTTTGTAAAAAAGACTAAGCGTCTGTGCACATACACATTCAAACGTTCATACCTATAGACTAAAGGGCAAGAACGAATTAAAAGTCTTCTGTTTTCAGTTAAAAAGATGTCTTTTAAGCGGCCCCTAAGTTAATAATGAACAGTTTTTACAATGGAAGTGATTCAATCAAAAACTTACTTTAGCTCGATAATAACTTTTTCCTAGAGCTGCTGTAAAGCCAAAACAATCTCTGTCCATTAATTTTCCTATTGTCACTGTGAAGCTGCTTTGAAACAATCTGTGAAGAGCGCTATATAAATGAAGATGACTTGACTTGACTTGGCCTCCAGAGCCATGGGTGGAGTATAACCTCCAGCTCCCCTACTGTGGAGCTGCATCCTCCAACCACACCCTAACCCTACCCATAACCCCATCTCTCCACCCATTAAACAGGTTGAGCTCCAGGGAGGTGGAGCTGGAGGTCATTTGGCTCTGCAGCAAGCACCACTTGCTCCTAGTTGCCATTGTGCTCTCGTGGTCATGCTGGATTTCACGCGCAACAGTAGGGGGCGCTTTAGTCTCACGTAGTCAGACCTTCAGACTGACGGCAGAAGGTCTGGACTCTATCAAAGCTTTCATTGGCCAAGGACCGCCCAAGAGGATGTTTGAGTGACATGTAACGCAACCAAGAGGGGTTTAGCGTCACGGCATTTGTTTCCAGGAAGACCGTTAAAGAGCGTGACACAAGTGTCTCCCGGACATCCTGTATAATTTAACCAACCAGACGTCGAAACTCCTGAAGTGTTTCCAGATAAGTGTGCCATATGCATCAGACGTTTAGCCAATGGTCCATGGGCGTGATGTCTGAGGCTGAGACTAGGGGCACTTCTTCATCACTTGCCATGGTTGCAATTTTCATTATACAAATGTTTCCACCCTTTATACGTATGTGCAATTCTGGGGGTCTTGTGATTCTTTGCTGTTGTCCCAGCATGTAAAGACTTCAAATGAAGGTACAACTCCGTAAATTTTTATGTTATTCAAAATGTTTATCATATTACCACCATGCCATACGACAACTAGTTCCGAACACACCGGAACAGAGAAACAAATTTGGTTGGAGAAAGAAGAACAAAGGCGAGATGTATAGGCGTGACCAGCTTGTCAGTTCCTGTATGATAAAACTGTCTTTCACAGACACAATCTCTCTTTCATCATTTGGATTTATCTATGCAATATAATATCAAGCTTAAGGGTAAGACTGAGGTCAATATATGTGGAATAATCATACTTACTGTAAGTAACTCCATCCACTATGAAACCGAAGAGAACTCCTTCTGTTTGTTTCCCCTGTGTGAACCCGTTCACTCTTAAAACAATGTCAAAGGACTCTGTGGTATGTAAACCAGATGAGGACAAAATGAGAAGCACTCCTGGGCATTCACCCAAATCAACAACCACGTACACACACACACACAAAAAGGCAATTTTATCCACCCTGATAGCTGTAAAAGCCCTTGAAATGCTTACGGTTCACATAGACGCTTGACAGCTCCATTGTTAGGTTCTCCGTGCATGATTGCTTGAGGATCTGTATGATAAAAAAAAAAAAATGCATTCAAATCAGTACTTGTCACTGCTGAATCACTATATCAGCTATCACAGTGTCCAGGTCTTTAGCATTCACGCCGGGGATGTTTGCTATGCCAAATCAAGCTCAATGAGATGAGCATCACATGCAGTGCGGTGTGGGATAGACCCGTGTCAGCCGAAATTATGCGGTGCCATTTTCTCTCTCCAGCTCTATTAGAGACCACAGGCTGACATTATCATATAAACAGGCCTGTGAGAGGTCACCATCGCCTCTCCCATCATCCACATAAATCAACAGAGGACAAACTATGCAAATCTCTGTACACAATGGGCCAAAAGACAGATATGGTCCTCCGAATCACCTGCAGCGGAGATGAGGCTTCAGACTGAAGTGGAGGACACATATAAAACAGGCTGATTGAATATGACACCTGATAAACTCTGCTATCATTAAAGGGGAGAAGGAACACTTCAGATTTTTTTGCAAAATCTCTGTTAAGTCTACTTTAGCCCCGGACTGCAAAGCTGTACAGATGATCTCAAATCCTGGAAATCTGAGCAGAGAGCAACATGAGGCCAACTAGCCCATCTCCTTTCTGGAAAAAACAATACATTTCAAGGAGGTCCTGCCTTTTGTCTTGAATGACTAAACCTGAAAAATATCCCAGAAACTGATACCTGTGGTCACAAAACAACACACCATGTACAACAACACTGAACTCAGCTGTTGATGGTTTACTGATGGCAGAAGGTGTTCAGTCTTTGTATCATGTTTACAATCTTAAATCGCATCATCAGTAAATTACATGCACATAAAAGGGACAAACATGCACAGAAAAATACTTGACAAGAAGTAAATGGAAAGCATCACAAATGACTTCTCAACAGACTTGTGTAAGATGAAACCGTTCATAAAAAACACCATATTTTGCAGAGTCCTTTATAAACAACAATTTACAACTAAGTGATGTTTCAAAAGCTATATTTTATAAATTTGCTTTACAAAACAGCATTTTTAAAAACTTTAGTCAAATAACAGATCTGGATTGTTTTAGCATCAAACATCTGTCTGAAGCCAATTTTAATTTGCAAAAAATATGTCCATTTTCAAAAAACACAAGATATGCAGAAATCGGTATACTCTATTTCAATGTATTAATGTCCTTATATAGTGAGACGGAAGACGCTGAAAACACCAAGAGCATCTCGCGTGCTTGAGTATGTGAACCTGCTCGCCTGTGGTGCTCATTCATACTCATTAATTATAAAGTTAAGTTTTCACTCCAAATTGTTGTTGAAATATAATCATTTATACACAGTGGCTGTCATTTTCATGACAGATTTATATAAGCATACATATAATCAATACATCACTAACAGGTTAATTAAAATATAATGAATATATAGGCTAATACAGTGCATATATTTAGCGAAAGAGTTAATCTCTCTTGGTAACTAACAAGCTGTGGACACTAAATGGCTTTTCTGAGGTAAATGCCACATGACAGTGTTATTTACAAGCTGTTTTATTGACCTCTTTCTGCTGTTGAAACTGATTGAGTGATTACACGAGATATAAGTTTCAGTAAGTTGTACTGTATCTTTCAACATACCTTCAGATGTTCATTCATGTTTATTCTGTAACTAGTAATAACAAGGAAGAGATGATCGCATTCACTCGCGCTCCAACGCCGCTTGTGGCGCCTATACAGAGATCTGTCACGCCACATTAAAGAGCGTCAAAACAGCATTTTCTGTTTGAATTTCGTGATAAAATTGATCGAATTTGAAAGATGACACTTTGTTTCTTATCGAAAGCTTCGAAGCATTCCCAAACAGGAGACCTTAAAGTTGCAATGTAATGCATTCGGTACACATGTGCACCATACCGGAAGTCCTGTAACGAAATGGTTCGGTACGAATACGTGTACTGTTACACGCCAATTCCATTTTTATGTCCGCATTTTCCACATTGTGGAAATCATATTGACCTAAACTTATTTAGCTCGCTTTGAGAACCCCTGGACTAAACCACAGAGGCATGTCACACCTTTTGGGATGGGTGCCCCTGGCATGGAGAACTTACCGAGTTAATGATGCATTTGAGAGCTTGAAATCCTCCTCTGACTGGGAACACATGCTCCCTGGTATCAGCCACATCGGCGAGCTGTTGGCAGGCAAATGGAAAGATAATAATTATATGGCTGGTAGCCAAGCAAGGGGAAAAAATGTGCTGACATTTCCTCTCCTTTAACTCAGTTTGTCATCGCTACAGAAACAGGAAAAGAGCAGCAGTCCTGCAATTACAGGCAACTCTGCAAAACCCCTGCACTTGGTGGAGCTTTAGATAGCATTTTAAGTGTTAATTGCAAATGGATTCAGTGCATACATGTAGAATACACACTATTTTAAAATCTGCTTGAATGCCAATATTACCTGTTCTTCATCAAAGTCCTTTACGCCAACACAGTACACACGAGCCCCATACTTCCTTGCTGTATTAGCCTATATATACAACATGCAGTCATAAGAACATAATCATTTGTTGCCATAAAAGTATAAAAATATGTAAAGTGTTAGATACCAGCTCACCTCATCCTTAGCGAGTTGATGGATATATGTCTCAAGCTTTCCATCAGTCAACACCACAATGATACTAGAGGAATTTTCAAGCTGCTTTTTCATTTGTTCAGAAGCCTGGAAAGAAGGAAGAGTCATTAGAAACGTATCTATTTTCTCAAAAACTGCAGGGACAAAAATGCACAGTATATGTAAATGTATAAAAATATATAATTTATCTATCATTGTAATAAAAACTTACACAAAATCCCAGATTCAGGACACTGAATGTGGTGTGTTTATTTAGAAATATGTAATTGTGCTTTATCATGGTCATGAGGCGAACCAAAAAGTTTACCATTTTATTTTGTTTATTCTAGTACAAGACTAAAGTACAGGAAATACACGCAGACTTGAGTATTGAGTGTTTCATACACTCCCGTGTCCTCCTCACAACATGAAAAAAGCTTTTGTATAAGTTTTTATATAAATTAATTTAAAAAAAAAAAAAATAACATACCATTCCACTGTTCATGTAACGTAAAAATAATACATAAATAAATATTACCAGTTTTATTCCGTCATGCAAGTAGGTTTCTCCTGCTGGTTTGATCTCATTTAAAATCCTCAGGCCATCATTAATTTTTCCCCTGATAATGAAAAGCAAGGAATATTCTGATCAGTGTATGAGAGAAATATTCCACTAAATGTTATGCATACAATATGACGTAATGGTCATGTCAGAGTCATTGAACCCCATCTACATATGAAGGAAACCTTTACACCATAAATATTTACTTGTCGTTAATGTACTACACAACACAAACACATGGTGTATTACTAGCTTTCTTACACTATGGACTGCAAATACTTCATGCAAGCATGAATCCATACCTGTCTCCAGTGAGCGGTAACACAATCTCTGCTCTTGATGAAAACACTATGAAGGACACTCGCATATTTGGACTGGAATTAAAAAATATGGGAAAAATGGAAAAACGCTGTAGATGTTTGACAAATGGAAAATCAAGTACAGCTGCAAATTCTAGTTATACACAGCAAAAAAGCTTCAGAAGTGACTAATACTTATATATTTATACTTTAATAACAATGCTAAATTTACATTTACAAAACTGTACTTTTATGTACAGTTATAAGTTGTCTTAATGATATTGGAACAGCATTTTTTTTTTCCTCTCAGAAAGAACTGACAGAATTTGACAACAAATATATAGCTGATTATGACAAGGACATTTAAATGAAGCAGTTGGTCTTTTTCACAACCTTCTGTCATGAAAGCTGATATAGCATAGGAACATGTTGGTTTCCTCTACACATTTGAAATCAGGTGTCAGGACTAAACATAAGGAGAGCTTTTTCTCACTCAGAATGGCATCCAATCTACAATGAGATCCTCAGGGAGAACATCCAAATGTATTCAAGCAGCCAAATTTTGGTAACAAAAATCAAATGAAGAACAGGCAGAAGGACTGAATATTTCGCAGGCTAATAGAGTGATAAATACACCAATGAATCGCCAAATGGTATTACGATAACCTGCGTAAATGAATAATCGCTCTGAAAAGGCTACCATCTGTTCTGGCACATACACTACATTGCCAAAAGTATTGGGAAATCCCTCCAAATCATTGAATTCAGGTGTTCCAATCACTTCCATGGCCACAGGTGTATAAAATCAAGCACCTAGGCATGCAGACTGCTTCTACAAACATTTGTGAAAGAATGGGTCGCTCTCAGGATCTCAGTGAATTCAAGCGTGGTACTGTGATAGGTTGCCACCTGTGCAATAAGTCCATTCGTGAAATTTCCTCATGACTAAATACTCCAAAGGTCAACTGTTAGTGGTGTAATAACAAAGTGGAAGCAATTGGGAACAACAGCAACTCAGCCATGAAGTGGTAGGCCACGTAAAATCACAGAGTGGGGTCAGCGCATGCTGAGGCGGACAGTGCGCAGAAGTCGCCGACTTTCTGCAGAGTCAATAGCTACAGACCTCCAAACTTTGTGTGGCCTTCAGATTAGCTCAAGAACAGTGCGTAGAGAGCTTCATGGAATGGGTTTCCATGGCCGAGCAGGTGCATCCAAGCCTTACATCACCAAGTGCAATGCAAAGCGTCGGATGCAGTGGTGTAAAGCACGCCGCCACTGGACTCTAGAGCAGTGGAGACGTGTTCTCTGGAGTGACGAATCACGCTTCTCTGTCTGGCAATCCGATGGATGAGTCTGGGTTTGGCAGTTGCCAGGAGAACAGTACTTGCCTGACTGCATTGTGCCAAGTGTAAAGTTTGGTGGAGGGGGAATTATGGTGTGGGGTTGTTTTTCAGGGGTTGGGCTTGGCCCCTTAGTTCCAGTGAAAGGAACTCTTAATGCTTCAGCATACCAAGACATTTTGGACAATTTCATGCTCCCAACTTTGTGGGAACAGTTTGGGGATGGCCCCTTCCTGTTCCAACATGACTGCGCACCAGTGCACAAAGCAAGGTCCATAAAGACATGGATGAGCGAGTTTGGTGTGGAGGAACTTGACTGGCCTGCACAGAGTCCTGACCTCAACTTGATAGAACACCTTTGGGATGAATTAGAGCGGAGACTGTGAGCCAGGCCTTCTCGCCAACATCACTGCCTGACCTCACAAATGCGCTTCTAGAAGAATGGTCAAAAATTCCCATAAACACACTCCTAAACCTTGTGGAAAGCCTTCCCAGAAGAGTTGAGGCTGTTATAGCTGCAAAGGGTGGGCCAACTCCATATTAAACCCTACGGATTAAGAATGGGATGTCATTAAAGTTCATGTGCACGTAAAGGCAGGCGTCCCAAAACTTTTGGCAATATAGTGTACACTGAGTCAATGCTACATAAGTTCACATTCATCTGGATATTTGTTTTGTTTTTTCCCCCAAATGTTCGGCCATCTAGGAAACGGATGTGTAGCTGTTGTGTAGCCAAGTTAGCATTTAGCTTTGATTCAAGTTGTTATGGATGACTTCCTTTGATGTGGAGGATTGGGCATTATTGTACAGCTGACTTGTTTGGTAGCATTAATCACACAAACTCAATAATAGAAAAGAAAGAAAGAACATTTACCTCACAAATCTCTCTGTAAGACTTTTGACAAAGTCATTGATCCGACCCCAGTCGGTCGAAATACTTCCAGATCTGTAACGAAGCACATAAAAAACAATGTCAGCACTAAAAAAAACTAAACTCTTGAGGCAATTATACATAAATCTTTAAGTCATATGTCTTCATGTGGTTATTGTAGGAGTTGTGCTCTCAATTACACTGTGGCAAAGAGGCTGAGTCAGCTACACTTCAGTGTTAACACTATCTCAGAGAAATTATGGAGTCTGTCTATATACACAACACACTGAGTCAAGACACTTCATCACAACTGCTGACCACTTCAGTTCCCAGCAACACTCAGTCCTGAAAACACTGCATCATTCCAACACCAAACAAAAAACTACTGGTCAATGGCTAATATCCAAGCTGATATAGGTGCTTAAAGGGTTACCCAAAAATGAAAATAATGTCATTTATTACTCACCCTCATGTCATTCTACACCCGTAAGTCCTTCGTTCATCTTCAGAACACAAATTAAGATATTTTTGATGAAATCTGATGGCTCAGTGTGGCCTCTATTGCCAGCAATGTCATCGAACCTCTCAAGATCCAGAAAGCTACTAAAAACATATTTAAATCAGTTCATGTGAGTACAGTGGTTCTACCTTAATATTATAAAGCGACGAGAATACTTTTTGTGCGCTAAAAAAAAAACTAAATAACGACTTTTCAACAATATCTAGTGATGGCCGATTTCAAAACACTGCTTTGAAGCTTTACAAATCTTTTGTTTTGAATCAGTGGTTCGGATCGTGTATCAAACTGCCAAACTGCTGATATCACAACTGATTTGAAACAAAAGATTTGTAAAGCTTCAAAGCAGTGTTTTGAAATCGGCCATCACTAGATATTGTTAAAAAGTCGTTATTTTTAGCACACAAAAAGTATTCTCGCCGCTTTATAATATTAAGGTAGAACCACTGTTCTCACATGAACTGTTTTAAATATGTTTTGAGTACCTTTCTGGATCTTGAGAAGCTAGGTGACCTTGCTGGCCTCACTGAGCCATCGGATTTCATCAAAAATATCTTAATTTGTGTTAAGTATCTTAATTACGACATGAGGGTAAATAATAAATGACATAATTTTAATTTTTGGCCGAAACGTTTCCTAATTTTAGCATTGTTGAAAACGGTTGTGCTGCTTAATATTTTGTGCAACCTTTGAATTAATAGAAAGTACAAAATAATATACATAAAATCAATGTAATTCATCCTTGCTAAATAGAAGTAAAAAAAAAAAAAAAAAAAAATCTTACTGACCCCCAAGCTTTTGAATGGTAGTGTAATTTAAAAATAGAAACTGTTAAGTGTCTATTTCCAAGGCTGTTTGTAGATAATGGAACTGGCACATGTTAACTGGCCAAACCAACTTGGTTATTAATCATTGCTGATAACCTCAAAATGGACAAATAACAGCCTGGCTGATGAGTACAACAAACAATTTTTACATTTTAAGACATTTAGCAGGAGGTTACTATTATGTTAACTCACAAGCAAAGGGATGCATGGGTAACACAGAACTTACAACTTGTGCCAAGCTAGGACAGTTGTTATAGCAAATCCAGCGAACACCACACACACACACACACACACACACACACACACACATTTAAATGTCCGAGTACTTACCGGTCTAAAACAAAGTAAAGGTCGTAGGCGCCGTGACAAGATAGCCTTTCTGCTTTAAAAGATGAAAAACATAAACAGAAGAAAAGCGTCGCCGTGGTTGCCACGGTCCAGAGAGTTTCCTTTGTCATGATGAGTTATGCGTCCGCGGGATAAAAAAAAAAAAAAAAAAAAAATCAGAAGAATGGTCCTAAAACCGACTTGAATGACGCTTTCTTATATTAAGTGACATAAAATCAATGTCAAGTACAAAACAACAGCGCTGTGTCCCCCGGTCTGATCCGTTTTACGCCACCCTGACCTCACCTTTTGCGAGTAATGACAGGAAAAAGGGAGAGTAGACTATTTGTTTGAAAAGTTTCTTGCGAGTTCGGGTCGTTTTTGGTGCGCATGCGCGTCCGCCCAGATGTTGCCAACTTAGCAATTTTGTTGCTAGATTTAGCAACTTTTCAGACTACCCTAGCAGCTTTATTTTCAAAAAGCACCTAGCAACAAATTCAGCAGTTTTTAAAATTTACTTGGCAACTTTTAGCAATTTTTGAAAAGTGACTCAAACAATAAAAACACATATTTTCATCTAAATTAGACCACCGTACAGCTAGCCAGCCAAGCAGCACATCTGTCTGGTGAGAGCTGAAGAAATATGCCTAACAGTACACACATCATATGTGAATTAAGTTGGTAGTTGCAGTTGTTAAATAATAATTGTTCATTTATGATACAGCATGTTATCAGCTTGTACCTATTGTTGTTCAGTTCGGTAAAGTGTAAGAAAAAAATTGTAGAAAAACTGGTAATTTTCTGCCAGGACATTATCTGTAAAGTTATATGTAACCCTAAAACACAAAATGCAATGCGTAATTTAAAACACAGGTAAACACCAGTGAAAAAATCTATACGGATAATTCCTTCATATTAACATAGGTTACATTTTTTACGGAATACACTGCTTAAAACTATAATTGTTCAAAATGTGTAATTTTATGACAATAGAAAAATGTGCAACTGTTTAATAATTCAATGTTGTATTTAAAAATAAAAATATCTGATCATAAAGATGTTTATATTATATTTAAAAATACAATATGTTTATATTATTTTTTATGAACAAATTTAAATTAACATATTTCAAATCAGATTTTTTTATATGTATTTTACGCAATAACGCAGGTTTGCGTCATGGTTACGCAATGACATCACGCCGTCATTTAGCAACTTTTAGCAATAAAGCGACCCCAACTTCCCCTGAAAATTAGTCTGCAACACTGTCAAAATGCCATTTGATCCTCAAACAGGATGTATATTTGAATAGGACTATAAAAGGACTATAAAGGAATAAGAATGATACTCTTACTGCATGTTCAATCATATGTTATTTAGTGTTTTGTTAGTGAATCATAGTGTCATGACTTTACTCATAATTAATTCACTGTATACTTACTAAATTCAGCACATGATTTATTTTAAACTTACTATCAAATACACATGTACTAACACAACTAGTATTCAGGCCAGTAAAGTGATGTCGTGTGGCTTTTCAAGAAATCAGAGAGAGGAGGTACAGTATCATCACGGCCTGCGTCTGGATGGAGACTGAACTGTACTGATCCCAGCAAACGTTCTGACCATGATCCCAGTTTGGTCATTTCTTTAGGAACTGTTCCACAAATGTTCTTTGTGGGTTTTGAATGTTTATTTTTTAATTAGCTGCGCATAAGTCACAGTAGGGTGAGTTTGAAGGGAAAGAGAACAACACATAATATATAAAGAGTACTTCTTATTCCTTCTTAAAGAGGCTGTTTGATTTGGTTTAGCCATAAATGTTAATTAATGCATAAACTATCAAACATGTACTAACGTAGTTAAGGCTGCTGTTATTTATGCGTCAATCCATATGACTCCTGTCAAAGTTAAAGTGTTAGTTCACCCAGAAATGAAACTTTTGTCGTTAATTAATTACTCACCCCATCAAGAGTCCTCATGACACTCAAAGTCCTGATCAAAGTCAGGGGCAAATCAGGTCTTCCTTCAAAATCAGGTCTACGTTAGGATCCCAAGTGATCTAGTTGGCTCAAATTAATTTTAATAAGTACTCTCGTTAGTGCCTGATTCCTATAAAATCACGTTATGATAAATGCTGTTTGACCTATTTTATAATGACTATTAATGTCTGTATTACTTAGCTTATGTACTAGCATAGCATACAGATACCTGCTTAGCCTGATGGCTTAGTTTATCCAAAATAAATTGCCCAGCTGTTGGGGAAAAACACTCAACTGTCATTGCACAGTCACCAGTCACTAATGATGGATACAGAACTGTTGAAGGAGGTTTTCAAGGTTTTCATTTACCTCAGGAGTGTTTATTATGTGGCTGCGAGTGGGAAAGAAAGTGCACAAGATGAGACGCTTGGAGTTGGAGTTGGATTCTCCTGCTAAACATGGCCAAAAATTTTGGAAAGTGTTTTTTTTGTTTGTTTGTTTGTTTGTTTTTTGAGTATGGCCTTGTACAATGTCATAAAGGTCGGGATTCCTTGTATGGGTACTTCTCCCGGAAATGCGCACACACACATCAACCAGAGCGAGAGCAGGAGCACGCCCATCAAAGTGCTTCGTCTCGGGTTACGGAAGTCGTCGGTAGCGCTGCACAGGACTTGCTCGAGAAAGATTTGTCATTTTGTTTTTAGATCACGAAATAACCAATGTCACCAAAGAAGTGTGTTTTTGGTTGTGGGGGAAAGATAACATCCCGGCATTTCGGTGACAAATGTTTTTTAAACAAGGTTCAGTTTGACATGGGATTTGCAGAACGTTTGAAACTGAAAGATGGAGCAGTTCCAGTGATAAAAGATCCCGGTCATGAGTCGGAACCGCAAGCGGTAAGTAAAACTGCATCAAAAGTCTGTGTTATTGGCAATCGGTGCGTGAGTGCATTTAATGCTCGTGACTCCGTCCACGGCACGCCTCCAGGAGCTTGACTGTTTTTGGAAAGAAGTGGTACAGCGTATCTGTCTTTAAAGACTCTTCGGAGATATGAAGGATGCAATAGGCCTACTACTCTATACTAGGGTAGACCAGGTACAGTTGAAACAACTTAAATAACTTGCGTTCGCAACAAGTCTGATCTGCGATATTTGCTTCGCACATGCGTATTAGCGCCCTCTTCGATTGTGGGAAATCCGAAGTACATGCGCTTCTCCAGTCCGAAGATATAGGCGAAAGTTTTTTTTCTAAGGTAATTTTTTCACTCCACCATGTCCCTTCCACATTGAATAGCTTCTCATCCTTACATGACTGTTAAAGTTAGCTTACATTTTCGTAAACCTTAATCTGTGCTCTAAAAACTGACATATTGCATGACTTTGTGTCATCGTAAAATCTAGAGAAATGTTCGAGGTGGTCAGCGGGGTACAGCTGAGACACAATGTATCAAATGTACCCGCACTATAGAATCCTATTGCGGCACATGCAGTTTAGTTGCACGATGTAAGATCACAAGTTAATAGATTTGATCTATTTTATTATTGCTGTTTGCAATTGTTCAATGTTTTTTACTGTTACTCAACTTTTCAGGTGTTTCTTATTAAAATGATGAACTGAAATTAAATATTATATCGCTGTTTGCCATTACTGTACAATGTTTTACAAATGAACTACTTTTAACTAAACAAATAATCAAATAAAATACTGAATGGAAATAAAAACTGTTGAATTCTCATTTTTAAAGGTATTTTACATTTGCAGTGAATTGGTTAGACAGCTTTACAGCATTCCGGATGGGTGTCTCAACTGTACTCGGGCTTCTTGTGTTTATGAACTAATTGTGGCAAATATGACCTACTTATGGATGTTAATAATTATTAATATTTTAGTAGACAAGTAAAGGAAATGTCATATGAAAAATCACTTCTTTTCGGTCCCTAGTTTTTGTGTGGTAACGGAAAAAGCAAAAAGTGTACCAACTGTACCTGGTCTACCCTACTTAAGATTGACATAAGATTGGCAGAAATTGTGTGTGTGTGTGTGTGTGTTATGTCCCCTTTGAGAGAACGGATTAAGAACACATTTACATAGTTAACCAAACCATAATTTATTTTCATATTGCATGACAATTACAGTACAGCTTCAAATCTATAATTAATCAATCAATAGCTGCAATAGTCAAACAAGCATATAGCCTAATAAGCATAAGATTTGATTATATTTATTAGATTCATGTGCGTATATGTATTTGTATATACTATTTACATTTTAAAGTAAAGTAAATTACTTACAATATTTGTGTTAAATCATAATTTAGCCTGGGACACACCAAGCCAATGTCAAAAAAAGCTGACTGTGTTGTCTCCTCTCGGTGACTGCAACAAGCTGAACAGCCAGCTGACCGTTGGGTTAGTACACTGCTCTTTAAAACTGCATGTTTTTTACAGCGAAAAAACTTAGTTTTTTTTTTTAACATAATGCTTTATTTAATATTTTTATTAATGATGAACCTATTCACAGCAGTGAAAAAGCGTTTCCATTGTTACCACTATACACAAAGCAGCTGCATCGATAAATAGGCAGCTATTTTATACGGAGATAAGAGGAAAAGCCATCAAAACTTTTCTGAAGACAGTTCCCTTCAGAGATACATTCACAACAACCCCAATTTAATATTTATATTATTCTTCCTATTTTTCGCGAACAGTGAGCTTGTGCATGGTAGGCCTACAGTATATTCTCTGCTGGCGCGTCTGTTCTCTTTGTGTCCGTATTCAGCGTGTGCCTGTCCTGTTTACAGACATCGTAAATATTTCCACACAAATGAAATTTTGGGAAATTATTACAAAGCACTTTGTTTGCAAGCCCGGAATAAAGCTTGACCAAAATAAAACTAAAAAACGTTTGAATTTATGACCAGTGGACTAGTGCATCTCTATTTCTTTATTATAGTTCAAATCATCCCCGGGCCGGATTGGACACCTTTGTGGGCCGTATTCGGCCCGCGGGCCGTATGTTTGACACCCCTGGTGTAGGGTGTTCCAAATGAACAGTTATTGTCAGTGAAGTCCACTTCAACGGATATTCAGTGCTCAGGGAGCAGTGAACACTCTGTAGGGACCATGTCAATCAGAATGCACCTTTTGGTTGCTCATTCATCACATGGTCACACATGAACACAGTCCATTACTATCTTTTCACTGCAGAATGTAAACTCTATAGTGGTGTTTACACAAAGTCCTTCATTTTCATTGGTAGTTGTAATGTGGGCGTGTCCAGTGCTGCGACAAAAGTTGAGTAAAGTTAACTTAACGTGATGTCTTACTATGTGTGGAGGAGCATTAATTTGTTGTTATTTCTTATAGGTTATTCACTGTTACGGGTGCACTGGTGATCATTTCCGTTTTCTCTGTTTCCTGTGGTGGATTGTTTGTAGAAAGAGCGAGTAGTGGGAGCCTACTTTCTGTTGACTGTATTGCGTCGATTTCTGCTGTATAGTGTTTCCATCAAATAAAATCAATGTAAGCTAAGTTCAGCAGTAGCTCTTTAGATGATGATCGACAGCAAACGAGTCACGAAGGACTATCCCACTATCTTGCCAATATGTTGCGACTGGACGCTGCTTCAGTGTCGCTACAACAGAAATAAGACGAGGGAAACACATTTACACAAACATTAAAAAAACCAGCGGTAAAATAATTATTTCACTTTTTTATGATTTGATTACTGACAGCTAAATGACTATGTCTGTTGTAACTGAAAGAAAATACTGTTTAAAATTTATTGATTGGTAGATTAAGGATATTATCTTCTTTACTGATTATAATGAGAAGATCACATTGAGGATCTCACACTTACTGATTCTCATATTCAGAAGAGCCCGACTGGTGAACAGCAGGTCTGGGGTGGACAGTCTATGTGAAAGACACATTGACTATTAGACAGATTACCTGACTTTTGAAAGCACAAATTCTTTTACATGTGTAGTTTTTGATATTTTACTTACTGTGAGTGTGTTGTACACATCAGAAGATCTTGACTTCGGGTCAAGAGCTGCATATGTTCCTGTGCTGGGAGAATAATTCTACAGGGAAACAAAGAGAAGGACTTACACTACAAAACAAGTGTTTTTAAATAGTTACCATGACAGTAAGTGTCCCTAACAACACGGAAGCAAAAGTGTCAATCTAAAGCAACTCTGGACCTCGAAATCCACTTTTTCCTGCAGAGTTTAGCTCCAACCCTAATGAAACACACCTACCTGCAACTCTGTAGTAATCCTGAAGGCACTAGCTGCATCTGAAAACCTAGGCAGCTGATTGTTGCCTCGCTGCCCTATCAGGTAATGACTTAGCAGGCAGCATTTACTCACAAAGGTACCTCATGAAACTGATTTCAGACAGACTAATGATGCAGCATAACGGTTAAACGTTTAACAACAAAACAGAGAGAGCTTTGGTGACAACAAAGTGAATATTTAATTACTACAATACTAATTTCTCACTAGAAATGTCATCAAAAGTGGAAAAAGTTGGTCAAAATGTATATTTTACACGCAAACTGGTCACCAACCTCTTTATTTTTTAGCTCAACTGCAATGGAATGCAACACGCAGAATTGTGGGATATTAAAGGCATGAAGGGATACATCTGTGCTGCCTTCAAAACCTGTTTAGATGAAGGTATCTAAGGAGACAGGATGTGGAACGATCATTGGATTCGGATGTGACTCGTTACCGTCCTACTTCCGTATCCTGCCTGCAGAGGCAGCATTTTTCAGTTTCCGGACGAAGACCTTGAGTAGCTTGTTCAGGTGTGTTTGATTAGGGTTGGAGATAAACTGCAGGAAAGTGGACCTCAAGGTCCAGAGTTGATCTAAAGTGTAATCACTCCACGTTCTCTTTCTTCTCACATTTTGAGTGTGATAATACACATATTCTACATGTAGAAAGAAGCTCCAACTGATTTATTGAATTATTTGATCATCTCACCTCATACTCATGTATTACAGATCTTCTGTTTTTCCTTTTCCTCTGACTGTTAAAAGAAAACACAAACAAGCCATTTCTTTTAATAATGTCTTATTGTATTCATTTAAAAGCACATTCTACTCTTTATTTTATTTACATTATAAATATGATGATGAAGATGAATAATTCTCCAGATGTCGCTGCGATCACAATCACATTCCTACCAGCACCATGATGAACTGAAAGAGGAAGATCATCATGATTAACTCTCCAAACTGATGAATGATGTGAAGATACAGGAGTGTGTTAATAAAATCTTCACCTGTGACAGTTACAGCGTCTGATCTCTGAGATCCATGTTGATTGTGAGCCTGACAGTAGAAGCGTCCACTCTGTAGTGCACTGAAACTCTGTCCAGATCCAACAGCTGAGCTTTCATTCTCCTTAAACCAGCTGAAGTTCAGAGCAGGAGGGTTTGAATCACTGCTGCAGATCAGAGTCACTGAATCTCCTGACACTATTTCACCAGAGATGGACACTAAGACATTCTTTGGAGGGTCTAATACAGAAAACACAATCAATTTTTAGAGGACAATGTTTAGAGGATTTAATGACAACAGTTACTGAACCATCATTAACTCACACATGATGTTTAAAGTCACAGTATCAGAGTATGTCACTCCATGTTCGTTTCTGGACTTGCACTTGTATTCTCCACTTTCATCAGAGCTGATCTTTGAGATTCTGTAGATTCTTCCAGATCCTACAATTGTTCCTCCTTTAAACCAGCTGAAGTTCAGAGCAGGAGGGTTTGAATCACTGCTGCAGATCAGAGTCACTGAATCTCCTGACACTATTTCACCAGATCCAGTTATCAACACTGAGACGTTCCTGGGAGGATCTAAAACAGACAAAAGAAATTATATTCAAGTTTTGGTATTGTTAATCCACTAGTTTGTTTGATGAACCATGAATAACTCACACATGACATTTAAAGTCAGAGCATCAGAGTATTTTTCTCCATGTTCATTGATGGATCTGCACTTGTATTCTCCACTGTCATCAGAGCTGATCTTTGAGATGCTGTAGATTCTTCCAGATCCTACAAACGTTCCTCCTTTAAACCAGCTGAAGTTCAGAGCAGGAGGGTTTGAATCACTGCTGCAGATCAGAGTCACTGAATCTCCTGACACTATTTCACCAGATCCATTTACGAACACTGACACATCCCTGGGAGGGTCTGAAACAGACAAACATATATAATCATTAACAATTACAATACATTTGAAATGTAATGTAATTCTATTTATCATTTTATAATGATAATTTATATAACATATAATTTTTAATTAATGTGTTTTATTCTTGATTCTAATTTGTAAATGTACTCTGGATTTGTCACAAGAGTAATTTTGCTGCGTCACACAACGACAATATATAAAGTGTTTGAACTTGAACATGCATGTACATTACAGTATGCCATTTATGGACAATACCAGCAACACTTGTGGCGTCAAGGGGTCAGAATAAACAGAAGATGGAGCTAAAAGATCAATATTTTATTTTGCAAACGCGTTTCGGCACACAGTCCTTTTTTTTGTTTGTTTGTTTGATGATGAAGGCCTGTGTGTCAAGACAAAGATTTTCCACCAAATGGCACAAAACACCCTCAAAATCTAATAATTTACACCACTAGAGCACTTTCACCCATCATTCACCCCACCAATGTGCTTTTATTTCTGTTGTTACATGCAGATGGAGGGGCAGAATTTTGCATAAACAACATGAATTCTTGGATCCAACATGAATGCACATGAATGGCCAGTTTTGGAGGATTTAAAGGCATAAATGTGAAGCCTGTTATTTCATAGAAGCATTTTGAATCATCCTTCTGTTAAAATGCATGCATTATTGAGCTTTAAATGTGTTTAAAAATCACATATATTGTTCACATCTTGTGCTGTACTGTTAAAACGTTGTTTAAAGATCAGCCCAGTTTACTTTCACTTTTAAACAAAAGGAGGGACAATTGAACTCCAACTTCAAAGAATATACTTGCATCTGATATTGAGTTGAACAGCAGGAGATCTGTAACTGTGTCCATCTACACCACAGCTATATCTGCCTGTATCTTCTCTGCTGACTCTCCAGATGTTGAGCTGGTTTCCAATAATTCCTGTAGTTACTAGCTGTGAGTTTCTGTACCAGATGAATGTTGCTCTGTCAGTCAGAGTGCAGCTGCTTTTACATGTCAGACGGACTGAATCTCCCTCTGTCACTCTCTCAGGAGACTCCACCTGAAGATCTGAACACAACACACACATTATATCTAGTGCTGCTGTCATACACTGATTATTATTCAACATAATGCACAGAAGAAGAGAGAAACCTCATGAAAGTCACCTGTGACAGCAAGAGTCACTCCTGGTTTACCAATCGAATTTCTATCAGGTTTATTAGTGGTGAATCTGAAATAGTACTCGTGTGAATCCTTCAGTGTCACATGACTCAGTCTGATGGCGCAGTTCTGCTGTTTATCTCCCAGATACTGAAGCCTCTGACTGTATTCAGGGTCCTCAGACAGATCTGGATACTCTCCATTATCTTTTACCAGTGTTTTTGTCCAGAACACTTTCTTGATCTGATATCCAGCAGGGTATTTATAAGTGCAGCTCATTATCACTGATGAGTCCTTTAGTGCACAGATGTGTGAAGGTCTGTATCTCACCCTCAAAAGACTCCACTGGCTACAAACTCCTGAAACACACATTAAAGGGATAGTTCACAAAAATGATTCTTCTATAACTGACCTGACATGACATCTTTTTTTTTTTTTTTTTTTTTTTTTTGCTTTACTGACATTCACTGAAATTTGAAAAACAAAAAAACAAAAAAGGGTTTTAACAGAGGGTTCAGTAACTTTTGAACACTGCTGATTTGTAAGATAGCCCAAATGAACAATTTCCTTTAAGAAATGACTTTAAAAAATAAACAAATAAAAATATTCTCCAGCGGAGCGACTCACCGTGAATCATGAGCAGAAACACCAGAGGAAGCGGAGGAGCCTTTATCAGTGACATCACTACAAGAACAATAATACAGTATAACACACACACACATCATGAGAAAAACAAACTTTAGGTTTAAAAATATGTAAAATACTTTAATATATTGAAAGTATGAAGCATATTCATAGAGAAAATGTCCTATCGAATAGGTCAGTGGTTTCTACAACAGTATTAATCAGACTATATTCACACAGTAACCAGTGTAACTCTTACCGTGTTCTGGTGAGTCTCTCCAGCAGACGATAAACTGATGATTTTCTCATGGTTAACACTTATTTTAAAATGCTTGCACAAACAGAAAATGTTTCTTCCTCTTTCTGGACTCCTGCCCACACAAGCAACTTTTCATCATAATCCAGTGACATTTACTGATTTCTCTTAAAAAAAAAAAAAATTGCTATAAGACATTTGTCCACCAATTTGATTGATCAGTGAATCATGCACACAGATTTCTTAACATATTGAACATATTTAGTTTAACTAATGCTTGCACATATTACAGTGTTTTTCAACTGCTTACACACAAAATCTTTACTTGTCACACTTGACACTCAAACACCAGAGCCACACACCAAATCTGCAAAACCATACACTAATTCTCGGCCTTCGACTCAGTTTTTTTTAATTTCATAAAACACTTTTTGCAAAACACAACACACAATTCTCGATGTAACACACCAAAATCTAACAGGAAGTATCTTGATTTCCTTTTTCAAACACAACCATTGTTTCTGTCCAACTACATATGCTTGATGTATTTCTTTTCTTTCGTACTGTGTAATACTGTATTCACAACCACAAATGCTTACAGTAAAAAAATAGTTTGGTTTCAATCTTGCTTTTGTGTTTACCGTGAGTTTTTCAACATCTCTCTGCCAATTACTTTCAGTCTTGTACAGAAATGTACACAGGAGCTCATGAAAGAAGAGCTTTAGGTTTTGAATAACTGTGTATATGATATATCCAAAAACAGAATATTATAGCAAAGGTGTTTGCAACATAAGACAAATGTGTGCTTTTGGGATGTTTGTGATATTTTGAATGCAGTGCTTCATTTTGCAAGAGATGTGAGGCATTTTGCATTTTGTGTGTGCAATTCGCGGATTTGTGTGTAAAGTTTTGAAAAAAAAGAGGCATAGTTTTGAAAATGTGTGTAAGCAGTTGAAAAAAACTGTAAGATTGAAGGGATGTTCAGGAATATATAAAAATAAAACTGGGTTTTTAAAACCATAAATCCTTTCTTCCTGGAAACATTTTCTGAAGAATTATTGAGGAAGATTCTCAATACAGGAACATATATTGAGTAAGACTGGATGTCAACACTTTGACCACAAACAGACAAGTTATAATTTGAAAATCTGGAGGTTTTTTTTTTTTTTTGCCTTTAGTTTACTGGTGAAAAGAATAGCAACATGAACTGGTGGGCAGTAGAGGTGGGTGGGACAGGAAATGACCTCATTCAGAATCAGCTTTTTTCTCAGCTAATGTTGCTTAATACGAAGCCCCTAAAAGGACATGTGATTGAAAAAGAATGAGATGGGAGGAAACAATGTATTTCAAAGCTTTTACATCTGCTTACAAAAATTCCCCGGGGAAGAGAGAACGCAAAAGCATTGAAAGCAAAAGCACATGTCCTTTTAGGGGCTCTGTAAAACGTTAGTATTTTCATTAAACCAACATTTTTTTAACACACTTGCACAGAAATAACCACTCTCAAGCTTGATTTTGGTAAAACTGATATGGATTTTTTATTTGGTCACAGAAAACATTTGAATTCAAAAGTTTAAATCGAATTACCAGCCAGTGACATCACAACAGGTTTTTTAGTCTCACCAAACACTGTGTTGTGGGTTCTTGGCTCTTTCCTTTGTATTCTTCATCTTTTAAAATATCATATTCACTGCATTCCTGTCATCTATTTACCTGAATAATGAATAATAAATAACTGAGCATGCTACATTGACAGGCCTACTTTCAGAACACTACAGTGCATTTCAATAAATTAGAATAACATGTAAAAGTTTTTTTTTTTTTTCCGTATTTTAATTCAAAAAGTAAAACTTCAATATATTCTAGATTTATTAGACATAAAGTAAAACATTTCCAGACTTTTTTGTTTTCATTTTGATGATTACAGCTTGCTGCTCATCAAAATCAAAAAATCAGTATCTCAAATTATTAGAATATTTCCTTAGATAAATCAAAAAAAGGATTTACGATACAAAAAAAAAAAAATTCAATTTCTGAAAAGTTTATGTTCATTCTTGCTCTCAATACTTGGTTGGGGCTCCTTTGGCACGAATTACTGCATCAATACGGCGTGGCATTGAGGCAATCAACCTGTGGCACTGCTGAGGCGTTACTGAAGCCCAGCTTGCTTTGATAGCGGCCTTCAGGTCATCTGTATTGTTGGGTCGGGTGTTTCTCATCTTCCTCTTCACAATATCCCATAGATTCTCTATAGGGTTCAGGTCAGGCGAGTTGGCTGGCCAGTCAAGCACAGTAATATTATGACAGGCAAACCAGTTAGTAGTACTTTTGGCACTGTGGGCAGGTGCTAAGTCCTGCTGGAAAATGAAATCATCATCTCCATAAAGCTTGTCAGCAGAAGGAAGCATAAAGTACTCTAAAATCTCCTGGTAGACAACTGCGTTGACTCTGGACTTGATGAAACACAGTGGACCAACACCAGCAGATGACATGGCACCCAAAATCATCACCGACTGAGGAAATTTCACACTGGACTTCAAGCAAGTTGGATTCTGTGCCTGTCCACTCTTCCTCCAGACTCTGGGACCTTGATTTCCAAATGAAATGCAAAATTTACTTTCATCTGAAAAGAGGACTTTGGACCACTGAGCAACAGTCCAGTTCTTCTTCTCCTTAGCCCAGGTAAGAGGTGTGATGGAAAATAATAACGAACTAACATTTCTTTTCTTCTACAGGCCTAATAAGCTAACTTTGAAATAGAGAAATAGTCACTAGGACTGAGTGTTGTAACAAGTGGAAAAATTCTGCTGTGCTGGCTGGACAGCATCCTTCTAAGGATAAAAAAAATAGTCTTTGAAAAATTGTTTTAACCTATTGAGTAATCTGAACTATAAACCCGGTGATATTTTTTGATGATCTTGTGATTCAGTTGTTCTAATCTAAATTTACTCCACCAGTAAGCGGGACAGAGGAACTGAGATGTTTTTCTTAAATCTGAACCAATCATATTAAGACTGATGATAATGAGTAATAGATCATGCCATACTGACTGTGAAATGTACCTGAAATCCTATAAAACCTGCTGTATTCCTTTGTTCGGAGATTCTCTGGGATTGATGGGAACTCTCCCGGCCGTGATAAAGCTTTGAAGGACAAAAACTGGAGTCTCTGGTTATTGCTGCAGCAAGTCAGGTTAGGGAACACTAGGTTTTTGAGGGTCAAGATGTTGACCGAGATATTATTGAGTGTCGATTTGGAGATGCTCCAAAAGATCATATATTATTGAGTGACGATTTGGAGATGCTCCGAGTACTATTGAGTGTCGATTAGGAAACGCTCCGAAAGATCAGGAAATTTATTGAGTGTCGATTAGGAGATGCTCAGGTGTTGATTAGGAGACACCCCAGGAACAGGTAACTTAAGTCAGGTGCGTCTTGGAAAATCTACCACAGACGCTTCTGACATTGTCTTTGGTTCAGAAGTGGCTTGGTACGTGGAGTGTGACAGTTGTAGCCCATTTCCTGAAGACGTCTGTGTGCGGTGGCTCTTGATGCACTGACTCCAGCTTCAGTCCACTCCTTTTGAAGCTCTCCTAAGTTCTTAAATCGGCTTCGCCTGACAATCTTCTCAAGCCTGCGGTCATTCCTTTCACTTGTACATCTTTTCCTACCACACTTTTTCCTTCCAGTCAACTTTTCGTGAATATGCTTTGGCACAGCACTCTGTGAACAGCCAGCTCTTTCAGCAGTGACCCTCTGTGGCTTACCCTCATTGTAGAGGGTCTTGATGATCGTCTTCTGGACAACTGTCAAGTCAGCAGACTTCCCCATGACTGCTGTTGGGATTACTGACCTAAACCCAGTATTTATACCCTGAGAATGGTCATTTAATCGAACTTGAAATTAAATATTCTAATAATTTGAGATACTGATTTTTTGATTTTGATGAGCAGCAAGCTGTAATCATCAAAATGAAAACAAAAAAGGCTGGAAATATTTTACTTTATGTCTAATCAATCTAGAATATATTTAAGTTTTACTTTCTGAATTAAATTACAGAAAAAAAAAAAAAAACTTTATTGAGATGCACCTGTAATTATTATTTGTTTTGGCCTTTGTCTTCATGATGGTCTCTATTATCATCATTTGACACGGCTGTAGATCACAGAAGCCTCTTCCACAGATTCAACATTTGATCGCCTAAAGAAAATAAAATAAAATAAAGAAAAAATAGAAACAACGATCAGATTGCATGACAATACAGTCATTTTAAAAGTAAAGACACCTTGTATATCACGTTACTTAAACCTCAGTGGGACACAAAGTTATTAAGAAAAATGTCCAGATTTAAAGAACTATAAATTCTCCTTTCATCATAATCATAAAAGTAACATGCGGATGAGTAGATGACAAATGTTTTATTTTGGGTGAACTGTCTCTTTAAGCTGGTTCTTCTCACCTCACAGCAGATTCAGGCTGGTGAACCCTGATATTGTCGTACTGGCTTTCGTTCTCCTCTGATCTCTTGGTCTGTTCGTTTTTGTGATGTTGTACAGTTGCGTACTGGATCTCCTCAGTATCTCTGCGATCAGGAGCGTTTCTGTCTCTTCTGGGTTTGCTGGAAGTAACAGTGGCGTACTGAGCGTCGTTACAATCAGCTGATTCAGAAACATGAACGTCTCTCCCTGTTACGTCAGAGTACAGATTGTCCTGTAACGGAAGAAAATGAATTATCTATTATTGATATTTTGGGTCAGTTCACACAGTGTTTTTTCGATTTCAGTGCACTATTTTTTCATTGTTTTCTATTGTTATGTAATATGCATAAGAATACAACTTGTCTCGTTGTTTGACATATTTAGCTAATGGTCTATTATTTTGTTTATTTCCTGGAAAGACCTTATATGAGCAATCATGTAACAGTTATATGTGTATTTTCTTTATAATACAATAAATATTATATTTGCATGTTTTATAGTATTCGCCCAGTCATAGAACTGAGGAGAACACATAAAACAGGCCTTTTAAAGGGGCGTTCCCAGTCTGAATGACCTCATTTGAGGAGGTCAATAATTTTGATAAACTTTTGATATTTGGACTTTAACTTATAAAGTAATCGTAGAACATTTATACTGCTAGACAAACTGATTGTAATCAATAAGTTGATTTTTATTTTTATAACAACGTCTCCCTCCCGGGGCATTGATTTATGACGTTGAGCCCGAACAAACCCTGGAGAAGTCTTCTGTCTGATTGTGAGTATATTAAAGTGCTTATAATTTAGGTCAGATTTGACTGATTTACCTATCCTGAGAATACAGGATTCAAATTAAGCCTGATTTATGCTTTCGCCTGGCTCCGTGAGCCTCCGCTGACTGTGCACGCTCCTCCCCAAATGGACGAGGTGTTTATACTTGACGCGCTCGTAGTTGTACTATTCTTTCAAACAACAGGGGGCGACTTTTTTTTTTTTTAACCAAAGAATCGTGTAAAATCCAGTAAACCTTAAGGTTATTACTTGTTACATTAGAACAAAATATATGTAAATGAGAACATGTATAAAACTAAACAACAATCTCTTAAATATTTTGTAATTTCATTAAAAACATGTTCCATGAAACACGATTGGGCTAGTTTTGAGTAGAAATTGGGCAGGTTTTGTTGTGAAAACCTGGCAACCCTGTCCGCCGAAGCCATGATGATGTCATTTTTGCCGCGCACACCCAAGCAAGCTTGCCGACGCGTCAAGTATAAATCAGACTTTATGCACTGTAAAACAATTTGTAAACACATGCTAGACGGATGTGTTTGACCGTTCTATAAATGCTCAAACGAGAAGACATTAAACATTAATAAAAACACTTCTGTTTTTCGTTCCACTAATATGTACTGTATGGATGGCCCTGTTTAACGAGATTATTCACATGTTGAGTCTGGATGATTTACCTGTTTCACTGTGAGGTCTTCAGTTTTTGCATCTCTTCGTTTTCTCCTGTAATAACAGACAATAAACTTAAGCGGCCTTTTAAAGACTAACTACTTATCACATCACATGAGGCATTTCTACCAGCACAAGTCTGAAAGTGAATTACTGTACAATCACTGTAATTGAGAATGACTTACATTATAAACAGAATGATGATGATGATGATGATGAAAAATCCTACACATGCCACTGTGATCCCCAACCAGGCATACCAACCGAGACGATGATGCACTGAAAGATGAAGAATTTGAGTTCAGATTAACTGTCAAAGCTACACAACTCTCTTGAGCTTATAAAATAAAAGCTTCACCTGTGACAGTTACAGCGTCTGATCTCTGAGATCCATGTTGATTGTGAGCCTGACAGTAGAAGCGTCCACTCTGTAGTGCACTGAAACTCTGTCCAGATCCAACAGCTGAGCTTTCATTCTCCTTAAACCATCTGAAGTTCAGAGCAGGAGGGTTTGAATCACTGCTGCAGTTCAGAGTCACTGAATCTCCTGACACTGTTTCACCAGATCCAGTTATCAACACTGAGACGTTCCTGGGAGGATCTGAAACAGAAAAAAAAAAAAAACATATATAATCATTAACAATTACAATAAATTTGAAATGTAATGTCACAGTTACTGAACCATCATTAACTCACACATGATGTTTAAAGTCACAGCATCAGAGTATTTCCCTCCATGTTTATTGATGGACTTGCACTTGTATTCTCTACTGTCATCAGAGCTGATCTTTGAGATGCTGTAGATTCTTCCAGATCCTACAAACGTTCCTCCTTTAAACCAGCTGATTTCTGCAGGAGGGTTTGAATCACTGCTGCAGCTCAGACTCACTGAATCTCCTGACACTATTTCACCAGATGGACTGATGGACACTGAGACGCTCTTTGGAGGATCTAATAGCAATTATCAGACTATTTATTTAAACTTTTTTAAATTACTAATGTAAAATGAAATTATAAAAACAGAGAATTAACATCTTATGTTTTATAATAAACTCACACATGACGTTTAAAGTCACAGAGGAATATTTCTCTCCATGTTCATTGATGGACTTGCACTTGTATTCTCCACTGTCATCAGAGCTGATCTTTGAGATGCTGTAGATTCTTCCAGATCCTACAAACGTTCTTCCTTTAAACCAGCTGATTTCTGCAGGAGGGTTTGAATCACTGCTGCAGATCAGAGTCACTGAATCTCCTGACACTATTTCACCAGATGGACTGATGGAGATCACTGGATTCTCTGGAGGATCTACAGGAGAAATATGTAATATCAAGACTCCACATGAAAAATAAGAGTGTGGTATATGGCATTTTTTTTCTATTCTTAGTAATATTCAAGCTTTTGTATGTTGATACTGTTTACTTAGCCTTTTTAGATTACATTTATTATATTGTTATGTTAATTATTCATATTCTATTCATAATTTTATTTGGTATTTAATTAACGTTTTATTCTTGATTCTAATTTTTAACAGTACTCTGGATTTGTCACAAGAGTAATTTTGTTATGTGTCACACAATGACAATATATAAAGTGTTTGAACTTAAACATGCATGTACATTACAGTATGCCCTCATAGTCAAAATATGAATATTACATATATAAACGTGACTAGTTGGATTTTGCACACATGGTCTGAGTCTAGAATCGCTTCACACTCAAGTAAATGGAAATTTACATTCAAGCATCATTCACCCCCCCAATGTACTTTTATTTCTGTTTTTACAGAATTTAGCATAAACAACATGAATTCTTGGATCCAACATGAATGGGGACATAAAAGTGAAGCTTGTTATTTCATAGAATCATTTTGAATCATTCTTCTGTTAAAATGCATGCATTATTTGAGCTTTAAAGGTGTTTAAAAATCACATATATTGTTCACATCTTGTGCTGTACTGTTGAAACATTATTTTAACGTTGTTTTAATGATCAGCACAGTTTACTTCCACTTTTAAACAAAAGGAGGGACAAATTGAACTCTACTCTACTTCAAAGAATATGCTTACATCTGATATTGAGTTGAACAGCAGGAGAGATGTGATTGTGTCCGTGTACAGCACAGCTATATCTGCCTGTATCTTCTCTGCTGACTCTCCAGAGGTTGAGCTGGTTTCCAATAATTCCTGTAGTTACCAGTTGTGAGTTTCTGTACCAGATGAATGTTGCTCTTTCAGTCAGAGTGCAGCTGCTTTTACATGTCAGACGGACTGAATCTCCCTCTGTCACTCTCTCAGGAGACTCCACCTGAAGATCTGAACACAACACACACATTATATCTAGTGCTGCTGTCATACACTGATTATTATTCAACATAATGCACAGAAGAAGAGAGAAACCTCATGAAAGTCACCTGTGACAGCAAGAGTCACTCCTGGAGTGCCAATCCATTTGTCTTTCTTAGTGATGATTCTGAAATAGTACATGCGTGAATCCTTCAGTGTCACATGACTCAGTCTGATGGTGCAGTTCTTCTGTTTATCTCCCAGATACTGAAGCCTCTGACTGTATTCAGGGTCCTCAGACAGATCTAGAAACTCTCCATTATCTTTTACCAGTGTTTTGGTCCAGAACACTTTCTCGATCTTATATCCAGTAGGGTATGTATAAGTGCAGCTCATTAACACTGATGAGTCCTTTAGTGCACAGATGTGTGAAGGACTGTAACTCACCCTCCACTGGCTACAAACTCCTGAAACACAACATTTACAAGGAAATAATGAAAATGCCCATCTATGAAAACTTTCTTTTACAAAACTGGTGTCTATGTAAATGAAGAACTACACTTATGTGTAAAATCTACAGACAGACAGAAGGTGATGAAACACAGGAAGCAGAAGAGTAAACGCTAAACATGAAAAACAGTCTGAATGTTAGAAGTTTCAGCAGTTAGCATTATGTCAGCAAAAACCTAAATAATATAATTTTGTTTGGATGCAACAAATAAATTTCAACACATTTTTAGTAGATATTTTACTGGTGATCTTTTTTCCCTCTAGGGCTAACAGCAGGGCTAACTTGACCAAGTTGATAGTCAAAACCTTTGTTTCTAATATTGAGTTATTATCAGTCACACAACATTTACAGGAGAGACTCACCTGAAATCATGAGCAGAAAGACCAGAAGAAGAGAAGGAGCCGGTATCTGTGACATCACTGCAGGAAACTAAATAATTTCACAACAGCACAACACATCAGCTTTAGCTTCAAAAACACAATAACTACCTCAGTCTATTGTACTGTAAACACTGTAAAAAAAACCCCGATAAAACTACTTTAAAATCACGACTGTTAGCAGTTTTCCACGGTTGAAACTCATGTAAAGACGACACTGGGCACACATGAGCTCTGGATGTTCAGAGGTTATTATGAAAGAAAATGTTTCTTAGAAGTTTCTTCTGTGAATGGAGATTCATTAGTTATTCAATATTCATCACTGAACAAGTGTAACTCTTACCGTGTTGTAGTTTCAGACACAGCAAACAGACTGCAAATGCAAGCTGAAAACTTTCTTCTGCTGTTTTTGCAATTTTTTTCCTTCCTCTTTTTAAAGTCTATTTTAGAGACCTGCCCCATGCCAACACAGGAACAACCCAAATGAAACCACTTGCAAAGAATAAAGTAAAACATGATTTAAGAATGATTTAAAAAAATTAAATAATAAAAAAAAAGTGTATAAATGCATGACTGCAGATCTTTCATAATAATATTCAAATGAAACTCTCAGTGTGAAGAGAATCTTCCTGTCACCATGATCAGTATTTATGAGGTTTCTGAATAGTCAGTGTTTGAAGGGGCGTGTCTGCTGTAAGACACACACTGCTATGATTGGCTAACACCTTTGCATATGAAATAAGTAGGGCTGCCTTTGACTAAAGATTTTTCTGGTCAACTAGTAGTCATTCATTTTAACTGATTAGTCGACTAATCACACTTTTATTAATAAACCATATAAATCATAATAATGAGCCTTTAATTGCCTGCATTGCCTATCAGTGCTCAAGAACACACATACCGCATGGCAGTTTAACATGAAGGTGCCGGTGCGATCACAAAAGCGGTTCCTTCCGGTCTAACTTAAAGTCCCCCTGGAATAAAAATGTATGTTTTTTTTTTTAGCTTTTAGTATGCATATGTTAGCCTTAAGGTTATGAATAAGCTGCTGTGTTCTAAAACGACGACAAAATTCGCATTTAGGAGATACAAGCATTCAAAACTTACAGTCTCTCACTTCCGCTAAAATGGATGATGGATTTTCATGACATTACATCGCACTTCAGCGTCTCATCAAATCTTCTGTCCAATCAAATGCTCTCTAGAATCTGAAGTCCCGCCCCCTCCTACACTATCAACAGACACTGAAGCTGATCGTTTATTCACACATTTACTAATTTCTACATGGTGAATGGCACATAGTGCAGTATATAGACAATAGGGAACGATTCAGACACTGTAAATATGCTTTCTATTGACGCAAATGAAGTCCGTTTTCGTGTTTCACGTGAACCACTGCAGCGTGAGCACAGCGTCTGCTCTGGTCCAGAGAAACAAGAGCACAGAGCAGATCATATGAGCGGACCGTGGTCCGCGAGTTGGCTCAGACCACAAAACGTTCGGACAGATTTGAATTCTACAAACAATGCTATATTTCAAAGCGATATGGAGGAGATTATGAGGAGAAACGGTTAGAGATTAGAAGGAAAGTGAGGCTTTACTGAGTTTAACGGCTCTGGCCGAACTATGGTATAAACAAAATGCTATTGGCTATTTTAAAAAGAGGGCAGGGCTGTTCATATGTCCCGCCCTGTCTTCCTGTTTCAGTTGAAATTACATCAACACATTGAATAATGCTGCGCGTTCCAAGGCACTGCAGGGGGCCTTTAACTTAAGTTTTAGTAAGAGTCACACCAAAGAACCTGATTTGATCTTAGATGGAATAAAAAATATAATGTTCCTAAAGTCAGATTTTACTGGGCATCTCTTATTGAGTTTATAGACTGGAAAGAAGTCTGGCTGTTATCTCATAATTATTGCATTCCCAATAAGACTAAAGAAGTTCATTGTAGATCTTACATAAAATATATCCTGTGAATGATACCGTGGTAAAATATATGGATGTTGACAGTTCTCGCTCATTTTGTCGGAATAACGATGAAACGCTGATCCATTTATTTTTTGTGACAAAACTCAGAACTTTTGGAATAGTTTATATCTTCATATGGTAAACACTTTGATTCTTTCAAATGCTTTCAGTCAAAAGACATAATCTGTTACTATAAAGGTACAACTAATACTCCATTGATTTACATTGTTTTTTTTTTTTTGTTTGGAAAACTTTTTATTTATAATAAAAAAAAAAAAAAAAAAAAAAAAAAAAAAAACCTCGCAGCCTACTTTTTCACATTTATTAATTGAAATTTACACATTTTTCAAATCTCTTAGGTTGATTAAATACAAGAAAAGTGACAGATTCTTGAAATATGATGATTTTTTTGGTAATGCCACTGATGCATAATGTTTCCTCTATAGGTGTGTATAATGTTTTTTTTTTTTTTCTTATTTTGTGAGACTTTAAATGAAGATTTGATGTAATTTCATTTCTGTAGAGGTTCTATCTGTTCTGAAACTTGCATGATATTCTTATAGTATGAAGACTTCTTATATCTCAAAAGATTAAGGAAAATTTGATTTCTCAATTCATGACCACATTTAAAGAGTAGTTTTTCATTTTTAGACTCATTTGTGTTTGCACAATAAGATCAAACCATGTTTAGATGCATGTTCAAAAACATTTTACACGTCTTAAAAGGATAGTTCACCTAAAAATGAAAAATATCCCATGATTTACTCACCCTTGAGCCATCCTAGGTGTATATGACTATCTTCTTTCAATCAAACACAATCAGGGAGTTATAATAATAATAATAATAATAAAAAAATATCCTGGCTCTTCCAAGCTTTATAATGGTTGTGAATGGGGCTCCAGATTTTGAAGCCTAAAAAAATGCATCCATCCATCATAAAAGTAATTCACACGGCTCCAGGGGTTAATAAAGGCCTTCTGAAGCGAAGCCATGAGTTTTTGTATGAAAAATATCCTTATTTAAACTTTTGGTTTGAGGGCGAGTAAATCATGGGATAATTTTTATTTTGGGGCGAATTAACCTTTTAACTGGCTTTAAACTAGTTAGACATTTGTGGTTTGTATCGGCGAACTCTGTGCCGAACTCGAACGCTCCTCGCTGGATCTCACTGCACTGTTTAGTGCTCGCATAGTTGAGACATCAGAATAAAACTGCATTTGCTCAAAGATCGCGCTACTTTGTCATTCAGTCAGATGTTCTGTACAGCACACGGCTCAAACGAGAAGTTTTGTGGATGAATGGATTGATGGATGGATGGGTTTGTGGATTGGATTAATGGATGGATGGATCTGTAGATGAATGAATGGATGGCTGGATGGATGCAGAGATGGAAGAATTTATGGATGAATTGATAGTTGGATGGGTTTATGGGTGGATGAGTGGATGGATGAATCAATTTGTGCATTAACAGATGAGGCAGGAATATGCAATTGAATTCCCATATGTAAAATAATCAGGCAGATGGTGTAACCTTGAGGATAGCCAGACTTTACCTCAACTGTCCTGAAGTGGGAGCTGTTTTTCAGATCATATTTCTGACACTGTGTTTGGGTTTATTCATTCATTTGCATTAGGGAAGTGTAACTCTATAAACACACACACACACACACTCACACAGAGAGAGAGAGAGAGAGAGAGAATACCTATCCAGTATTTAGTGTGAGAACAGGTAGTGGTAGTCGAGGTTGAAGCAGGCAGTCATGAGAACCGTCACCTCCATCAGTTTATCAGGTACTATATCTGTCATTACACTAAATCAGTGAGAACTGCACTTTTTACTCTTTAATATCAGTGATAAACAACAATTCAGCATGATAACTCTGAATCGGTCTCTGTCAGCAGTGCTTAGTCTTTCAGTGCTGTGGCTGATGGAGAACTCACTGGCTCTTACCGTCACTGGATCTGTGGGAAGCAACATCTCAGTCACCTGCAGATATCCCGAAACGTACGAGAATAACAGCAAGTACTTCTGCCAGATGAGCGACTCGTTTGCTCAGAGAGATCCTCAGTGTGTTCGGACGACCCGGAGAGAGACGAGGTCTGAATGAGGGAGACTGACAAATTAAGTTATTTTTCTCACACCTTGCGATTGTGGTTTAAAATCACTTGGAACTTTAAAATGGCAATGACTAAAAACACATGAACATGATAAACTTTCATGGCATCATAACACTGCAACATCACAACAATGTAACTGTGATAGAGAAGATAATACAAAATTATGACCTTTATGCTTAAGGGCGTTTTTACACCTGTAGATTGTTTGCTTTGTTCTGAAACAGGGACTTAATTTGTTACAATGTTGCATTTTCTTCATGGTTCGGTTCGCTTTCACAAAGCAGCATTTCAAAGTGTACCAACATTTGTTCATGCAAGTCACATGCGAGTACAACTGTCATCTTATTGGTCAGAGTTTTCTCGCGTCATCAATCAAGATGACCGACAAATAAGGCTGGGTATCGTTCAAAATTTTTCTGTATCGATACTGATACTAGATACCTGGACTTCGATACCGGTTCCTGAACAATACTTTTTTCCGATATCAATTTTATGAAATCTATTTTAACAAGATTACATTACCTCAAAAAACAGCATTTATCTCACCTAATGTTATTTGCTCATTCAGTGTATTTGTGTTTTTACAATAGGGTTACAATTGTTACGTATGAGTTTACACACAACACAAGAAAACTTGATTTAACCCGAGCCACCGCTACCTGGTGGCCTTAGGAAAACAGTGAACAGTGGGTAACACATTTAAGCAGGCAAATATAAGAGAAAAATAGCAAAGTCATTTTGATGTGCCACACTTCGTGCAGCCAGTAGGTGGCGCTTTGACTATAGCTGAATAGGGATGGGTACCGAGTATTTTTTTGGACCGGTATGTAATTGGGTTGATACCAGAGTACCGATAAGCTTCAGGACAAATGATACTGTTATCGATACTTGTGCTGTTGTATCTCGTATATTACAATGTTAATGGCGAATTAGAAGCTGCTGCTTGTCATTTATCAACAAAGGAGGCAACACTAGTAATATAATGAATCATTTACAAACAAAACACGCCATCTACCTCAACCAATGTCTCCATCATCTCCCAGCTCCAACTCCCCTGCCTCAGACGAAGGTAAATTTCATTATAAAAGAAGTCTTTAGTTAGTTCTAGTTAGGGTTGGGAATCGAATACTTGAGGTCAGGAATCAGATATTTGTTATAAAATTAAAATCGATTCCTTTGTGTGCATTTCAATATGACTTTTCTGCGCTGCACGCTTGTGTAACAGCGCAGACCCGTGCAGCTCTTAAAGTGACAGCACTAATATTTCTGCTGCCGTCTCTATAACAGCACTAATCAAACAACAAAAGACAAAGAGAAAATTCACTCGTTCTTGACTTAGTAACTTTTGTAACTATATTTGTAATGTATATTTTGTTTATAAAGTGCAGTGTTTATTTTACATTTGATTACAGTTTCTGTACTCAAATGGACTTATTCTGGACTTATTTGTCGTTTTTTTTTAATTACTGAGTGTTTTACTTGTATTTAATAAAGCTTGAAATTTACATTAGGCTAGTTGTTTTTGCTGTGGTATTTTTAAACCATATAGGCAAAGGTTCCTTGTGTAAGTGTTATTTAGCATGTTGATTTTTGTTCATGACTTGCTCCCTGAGAAAGCCGAGACGCCAGAATTCTCTGTTACATTCTGTTGTGCTGCACATGCTATTCAAATATGTTGTGCTGTGGGATGCTGAGGAAATCTCTCCCTCTCTCTCTCTCTCTCTCTCTTTTGAAGGGCATTTTATTTTAAAAATGTACTTTATGTGCCTTTTTCTATTTGCTTAGAGGAATTTGTAAACTGCAATACTAATAATAAAATAATAATAAAATAACTTGAAATTGTCAACGTCTTTTCACGTTATGTCTTTTTGCACCAAATTATAGAGTAGTATCGAAAACAGTATCGATAAGTATCGGTATCGATAAGCAGTATCGGTATCGGTATCGATAAAATTCAAACGATACCCATCCCTATAACTGAATATTGCCATGTAGATGTCTTCAGGCTAGGACTATTATCAAACGTGCAGTTTGGGACAGATCAGACATGAGTTACAACAACTTCCTGTTTCATGGCGAAACATCGAATTTTGTCAGCCTGCCACAGACATGCCGTTCAGCAAAAACTCAACTTCCTGTTTCATGGCGTTAATTACATAATTTTGCACTTAGCCAAGTGTTGCATCATTTAACGTGTTAATGTGTTTCTGTGTTTCTGTGAGTGAATTACAGTTTAAATAATGCCATTTCCTGTTGCCAGCAGGTGGCGCTATGACTAACTGAATATTGGCATGTAGATGTCTTCAGGCCGGGACTCTTATAAAATGTGAAGTTTGGGGCAGGCTGGACATTGTGCCTGACTTACAACAGCTTTCTGTTTCATGGCGAAACATCAGACTTTGTCATCCTTTACAGACATGCCCTTCAACGATGCAATTTAATTAAACAATTTGCAATTTAACATCGCCAAGGCCTTAAGATTAGACTGACCAAATATGAAGTTGATCTGTTTAAAGCTCTAGGAGGAGTTCGTTAAAGTACGTCTGGAAATGCCAAAATGTCAAAAAATTTTGCAAAGAAAATTCAAAATATCTGACTTAATTTTGGTTTTCACTTTTTGACTTTTTTGTAGATATTGGGCTGTTACATATGTGTACCGAATTTCATACTTGTATGTGAAACATAGTGCGAGGGGCACTTCATTGAATTTTTGTAGGCGGCGCTATCGAGCCATTTTGCCACAGCTAATTCTGAATCCTGCATAAGACATACATTTTTACCAAGTGTGCAAAGTTTCATGAGTTTTTGAGCATGTTTAGGGCCTAAAAATGTGATTCATTTTGGAGAAGAATAATAAGAAACTGAACAATTCCAATAGGGTCCTCACACCATCAGTGTTTGGACCCTAATAAAGAGGCCTTAAGGTTTTCAGGTAGGTCTAACAGTAGCCTATCCAGGTACAGGAATATGTGAAGCCATTTGCGCCAGAAGCCAGAATCACTTGTCACTATTTGTAAAATTATGTCTCACAGAAAGAATTACTGATCACATTACTGCTCTGATCATCTGTGTGGATTAATTTCCTCATTCAGTCCACAAACTATACTGAATAAATGTTTACTGGAATTTCCCGCATTATAAACGCGAAACTTGTGGGAATGAGTAAAAATATGAGCAATACCCACATCCTGCGCCGAAATTTGAGCCCAGTGCATGCTTATTGGCCTACTGAAGGCCCGTTCAGACAGGACGCGACGACGGCACCGCTGCGCTATGAAACATTTATTTCAATGGCTTGCACCTCACGAGGACGGTTTGTTGCTGCGTCAACCAAAGTGTCGACCATTGGCGAGCTTGCGTGCACAGCGTGGTCAAAGTTCAAAAAAGTTCAAAATTTTCGCCGCTGTGCTCTGTGACGATTACCCGCGCGGCGAATAGAAACAGGGCATCAAATGACTAGACGTATAGAACTCCCGCTAAAAGTTTGAAAACTCTGCCTACTTTGCTCTGGCCAGTGTAGCACAAATTGCTTTGTATCTGAACGCTGCTACGCTGAACCCAGCGGCCAGCACAGAGCATTCTGCGTCCTGTCTGAAAGGGCCTAGACGTTGACGAGATTAACCCCTTAGGTATCGATATTTGGTACCGAACGACAAGACATTTTTTGATACTCGATGGCATTGAGTCAATTCAGTCAGTGCCTAAAAAGTATCGATACCCAGCACTATTGACAAGTTAGCTCAATGAGCTTATTGTGGTTTTAATTTAGAAACTGGGGACACACGCAAATACTATGCGAATGTAGCAATCATTTCCACTGTTAACTTTTGTACAACGTTCATATTAATACTGCGGCAAATTCAAACGCGCTCTCTCTGGATCTCCCAGCGTTGTTTAGTAGGCTAAGGGGCTTTTCACATGTCTAAGAACGCGTGGAAAACGTCCATGCTGCTTTCTCCTTCTTTCCCGTGGCATCTGCCATTACTAAGCAATCATGATCTGCGCTCTCCATGACGAAATGGATTTCCAGCACCGAAAATTACTTGCAGTAGCTAGATTTATTTAAAAAGAGCTATCCCCTGTACAGCTGTGATCAGATATTCCTCCATCTTGGCTGAGCTTTTGATGTTGCTACAGAAAAGGTGACGCTGATTGGATGGTTCTTGTCACATGACCTGCAGTGTGCTTGCAGCATTCTGAAGAGTTTTATCTCGCTGCAGCATAGGCACGCATCTACATTTAAAATAACGAACTTGAGCTCGCAAAAGACACAACATGTGAACGTCCACTAACTGTGTCGAGACACACACACACACTATACAAATGTTGTAATGCAGCTAGAGCGGGAACCGAGGCTTCGTCGGGACAGCGTTCTTGCACAGAGAAGCACAATTACACAACATTTTAAGATGAAGAGACGCTCTTTGGTTTTCAACTGCAGTAACTAATGTGCTCACTCACAGAATCAGACACTGCTGCTGCTTATATAACACATTATAGTGTTTGGTTCGTTGGTCCATTGGGTCGGATTGCTTTCACACCTCAAGAGTTCACCCCAGAGTTCGTTTGCAATCGGGCCGAAACCAGGCGGTCTCAGAGCGATTGTTTTGTTGTGGATCTGAATGTGATTGCTGTGTTTATATATGCCAAAACGAACCAAGCCAAGGAGAAAACACACCAGGTTCTGAAACAAACGCTCAGGTGTGAAAGCACCCTAGGTTTAGAAGAGTGTGAGTTTGATTATTAAACTACTGATTATTAAATATTGTTATTAAACATAAGTTAAACTTTGTGTGAATGCAGCAAGAGTCTAACTGCTGGAAAACATACTCTCATGCTCCATCTACAACTATTTTAAAAAGCTTTTTTTACATTGTGCTTGTGGTTTTTCAGACCTTATTTAAATTGAGACATGACATATTTGTTGTAAAATCTTGATGATCTGTCATCAACCCATGTTACAATTATTTTTGCATTCTTAATTTGTCTGGCATCATGGAGAAACACTGGTGTGAACGGGTCTTTACAAGGATTGTTGAGGTGCCACTGAGACTCACATTGGTTTCAGATGGGATGTGATACAGCATCGTCTTCCTCTTACACGTCTCATAATGAGTCAGTGTGAGAACTGAATTCACACGTGTGGTGAATGAATGCCAGCTGAGGTTTCAGTATACTGAACGATCAACTATAGTCCTTTTGCTTTTGTTTTCGGTGCAGGGGATCCACAAGAACAAACCAAAAACCATTTCCTGGAAGAACGTGGCAGTGAGGTTACGACACACACACACACACACACACACACACACAGAGCATGTGGTTTGGCTTTTTTCAGTCAACTCATTGTGATCTTTGCATCAACAGAGTCTCACTCCAGGTTCATGATGATGGTGGCTTTGATGTGTGTTTGCACTCTGTTTTTCGTGTGTGTGTTTTGGCCTGTTAAAGTCTGGAGACAAGACCATTACAAAGAAAGAGCCCATGGATATTTCAGTTAATCAATAATTAAATCTTGTTTTGATCAGGTTCTGCTCCCCACCGAACCAGGACAATATCAAACTCAGTGCAGGTGACAAGACGTTACAATCTATAATGTAGTTTTAATTTTAATTTCATTATTTAATATTTTTAAAATTAGATGTTATTTTAATTTTATTTAAAGTTTTAGTCATTTTATTGTGCTTTTGTCATTTTTATTAGTTGTTATTTTTTAAAATCTATTTTTATAGCATTTATTCATTTATTCATTTATTCATTCATAAACTTTAAATAAAAGAGAAATGTTGCCAAAGCTGAAATAAAATTTTAGTTCTGTTAATATTTTTTTTCAAGTATTTTTTTTTTTTTTTTTTTTCGTGGTTTTAGTTAACTTTAGTTTTACCCTGGTTAATATTTGTGGTGATGCGGTTATCTGCTTATAATTATATATATATATATGCACTGATCAGGCATAACATTATGACCACTGAGAGGTGAAGTGATCAACACTGATAATCTCTTCATCATGTTAGTGGGTGGGATATATTAGGCGGCAAGTGAACATTTTATCCTCAAAGTTGATATGTTAGAAGCAGGAAAAATGGGCAAGCGTAAGGAAAGGTGTCAGAATACACAGTGTTTTGCAGTTTGTTGCATATGGGGTGCCCATGTTGACCTCCGAAAGCACCAAGAGTGGACACGTGAGCATCAGATCTGGACCACGGAGCAATGGAAGAAGGTGGCCTGGTCTGATGAATCATGTTTTCTTTTACATCACGTGGATGGCCGGGTGCGTGTGCGTTGCTTACCTGGGGAACACATGGCACCAGGATGCACTATGGGAAGAAGGCAAGCCGGCGGAGGCAGTGTAATGCTTTGGGCAATGTTCTCGCATAAAAAATACTGTAGTAATTTAGTAAAATTTAGTGTTTTTGAACCATACTATAGTAAAGGTACTACAGTAAATTGTATTAAAATACTATAGTAATTTCTAGTAAACTTATCATAGAAAATGTAGTAAAAGTTATCTAGTAAATACTGTTGTTTTTGAAACATACTAAAGTAAAGTTACTGCAGCAAACTTGAATGAATTTGTTGTTGTAATTCTATAGTAATAGTTGTTGTGGTAAATCTACTGTACTGTAGTAATATAAACAAATTACTTTATCCAATACTGTAGTAAGTGTTCTACTATAGTATTGTATTCTTCAATACACTACAGCTTACTGTAGTAAAAACTAAAGTATACTACAGTATTTATTACAGTTTATCATTTCATTATAGTTACTGCTACAGTATGCTGTAGTATTCATAAACAAAGTATAGTACTATAATTTAGTAGAGTTTACTATAGTAAATGCTAAAGTATACTACAGTATTTTTCATGTGGGTGTGCCAAAAACCTGTTGCAAACTTCCCCATTAAGTTTTGAAAACATTATTTCTTAACAATCTTTGAATGTTTTTTTTTTTTTTTTTTTAAGTTTGGTTATGTGAACATTAAGGGAACGTTATATTTTAAAACAAAAAGTAACATTAAATAAATGTCAGACAAATGTTCTAAATGTTCCATGAACAAAGTATAGATAATGTTTTTGTGCCAACATTTTGAGAAAGACCAGATGATTTTGAATGAACGTTCTATTAACACTGCTGGATGAATATTTATTCATAACTTTTCTGGCTATTGTTCAGACTGTCTATAATTTGACTTTTCAGTCATTCTGACATTCAACTATCTGTTCATTCTGTCTGATTCTTTGTTTATTTTTTGTTCAGTCTCTCGATCATTCAGTTGTTCATACAGTTATTCAGTCATCTTATATTGTTCTGTCTATCTTAGGACATAGCGTCGTACGTCATGGCACATTGTAGAACGTCATGTCATTGTGTACTACGTTGCGGAAGTTAATGCTTTTTGGACGTATGTCGAATGTGTATGGCTGTCGCGCCGAAAGCTCGTTAAATAAGGACACTTGTCTTACACAAACGCATCGATTCACTTTAGAAGGCCTTTATTAACCCCCTGGAGTCGTATGGATTCATTTTTTTATGGATGGATGCATTTTTTTGTCTTCAAAATCTGCCAGCATTTGTTTATTCATTGTGTCATTCATTTTGTCTACCATTTGTTCATTAATTTATTCATTCACTCATTCATTCTTTCATTCACTGTAAAAAGTAATACGCTCTATCTACTCAATAAAATTGCGGCAACAGATTACAAACAATATTATTAATTAAATTCAACATATAAGAATTGAGTTAGAATTAATCAAATTAATTCCTTAAAAGTCAACCATTTAAAATGTGTAAAATTAGCAAACACCAGTACAAAAACCACAAACAGACATAAAAAGCAAGTCAAACTGCCCAAGTAAAGGAAACACTGATCACCATAATAGTGACCAAACATTTTCAATAAAATCAACATCTAAAACTCTGTTAATTCATATGTTTCTCTTTCCTTCAGTGATTCTACTTGTTATCATCAGGTGTCTTCAATGTTGGAAAAAAAAAAAAAAAAAAAAAAGTTTTAAAGTTTTAAATTCATCTTTGACGTCTGTCTGTTATTCAGATATTTTGTTTAAATTTTACTTAAATTATGCTCGTTTTAAATGGTTGACATTTAAGGAATTAATTTGATTAATTCTAACTCAATTCTATTTGTTGAATTTAATTAATAATATTGCTTGTAATCTGTTGCCAAAATTTTATGGAGTGGATATAGCGTATTACTTTTTACAGTGTTCCACTGTTCACACAGTTTATCACTGGTTTATTGTTCGTACAGTCTGTGGTTTGTTCATTCTGTCATATGTTCATTCTCTAGTTCATTCCTTCCATCTGTCGTTGACTCAGTCCATCGTTCATCTGTTTGTTCCATCCATCGTCTGCTCTATTTGTTTTTTGTTCTACTGTTCATTCTTGTCATTTTATCCTATCCTTATCTTTAAATTACACAAACTTCTCACAAGATGACAACCAACAAAACTCACAAGTGTTCATTACCAGATCTAATGTCGTCACCAGTCCTGAAGAGATCTGTCACTGTTTCTCTCACTCTCTCTTCCTCTCTCTGTTTCTGTCTTTCACACAAATGAATCGTGTTTTGATCAGGTGTGTCAGACCGTTTCCTCTTTCTACAGAATCTTCCCTCAGGTTTGTGAGAGTGTTGAGTCTGGTGTGTGTCTGCACACTTCTAGTTTTGTGTCCGTTCGCTGTGTTTAAGGTTTTAAAATGGGCCGCCACCTGCAAGCTGTCAGGTGAGACGACTAGATGAAACTTCCTCTTTTCTACACAATCTTCACTTACGCTTAACATTTATCATGCAATTAATACATGTCTTTTTCCTCTCCAGTTTCTGTGTCTTATCACACCAGGAAGACATCAGCTCAAGTTGTTGTAAGTCTTTAATCAGTCCTGTTTCATTCACAAGTATTACCATAGTATGCTGATGTTGATAAAGTTCCTCTCTACAGGACGAGTATGTGAACATGAGCCCAACCGTCCTTCCAAACCCACCCACAGCTCAAAATGATGAAGGTTCACTTGTTGATGATTTTCACAGACCTACAAACACAGAACAGACACATAACAAAGACGCCAACTACATAGATTTTGCTCTAGCAGACAATCCAGATCAGATCTACACAGAAATGAACCCTGGTTTTGTTCAAGAGTCAGTTTATCAGAGCATTGATCTAACTATTAACTGACAATCAACTATTCTAACTATTAACAGACATCAGCAACCAATGAAAAACCCCACTTTTTCAAAACTCTTCACACAGTTCTGCTAAACAACTGTTAGCCAACAATGATAAATGATCTAGTTTAGCCCACATTTCTGTTGTGATCACTGTGTGAAGAGTTTTGAAAAAGTGACCCAAGTATTGAAAAATGGGTCCTAGCGACTGTATATATATATATATAAAAACTGTAAAATAATGGTTTTCTATTTTAATATACTTTAAAATATAATTTATTCCTGTGATCAAAGCTGAATTTTCAGCATCATTACTCCAGTCTTCAGTGTCACATGATCCTTCAGAAATCATTCTAATATGCCGATTTATCAATGTTGGAAACAGTTGTGCTGCTTAATATTAGTTTTATAACCTGTGATAGCTTTTTTTCAGGATTGATTGATGAATAAAACAGCATTTATTCAAAATAGAAATTCATTATATTATTAATATGTCTTTACTATTATGTTAAATCAATTTAACACATCCTTGCTAAATTAAAGTATTAATTTATTTCAAAAAGAAAGGAAAAAAAAAAAAAAGTACTGGCCCCAAACTTTTAAATGGTAGTGTATATAGTTACAAAAGAGTTCTATTTTTTCTGTATTTTTTTATCAAATAAATGCAGACGTGATAAGCATAAGGTTCACGTTGCTGGCAAACAGACAAGAAAGACGAATATAATCCAATATGAAGTTTTATTGACAATAATCCAACGGAGTGGCGAATGGGGAGCAACACACACACACTAAAAGCTGCAGTCCGTAACTTTTTTTTGGTTAAAAATTATCCAAAATCAATTTTTGAGCAAGTACATAACCAGCCAGTGTTCAAAACTATCTCTTTACCTTAGCTCGATTCACAACAGTATGCTTTTAATAATGTTTCATAATAAATCGATACTGGTGGATTTCCGTAGGAAATCATCTTTGCGTCATTACGTCACGTCTGTAAACAGAAAGGAAGGAGTCCCTGCATATAAGATGCTGCTGGTAGCGGATCATTTATAGCCTTTTCTCACAGCAGCTGCAATAATTAAACTTACCATTCTGATGGCGGATTGTAATCCAGAAAGGTCCAAATGACAATCAACTGGAGATTCACCCGTAGTCAAAAAGCAAAAGACGTCAGACTGCGGAGTGGCTACAGAAATTGAAATCTACAGTTAACGCTAATACTCACTAAATACACATAGTCACGCAATGCTGATGTTAACATTAACAATTTGACAACAAAGTATAACAACAATAATAATTTGCACGGATTGATGCGATATGAGCTAAGCGATCGTTAGATTTAATCACCATTGGCAGCGTGATTTATTGTAGGCTAATGCTTTTCTCCAGTTGGTCAGAACAAAAGTGTTACTTACTTGTTCAGATGACATTTTCCGGTGAAAATTCCAACTTTGGTCATATTTCAAGACTGCAATCTGTGATTCTGAAGTACAGTATCCACACCGGTGCGGTGACTGACAGCAAACATTAGATTCATCCGCGCTGACAAGCAGTGCTGATGCACAGTGCATGTAAAGATAATAATTCCACATATAACTGCAATTGCAGGTTTCAAACAGAGATGGTGACTAAGAGGCAAATCTTACGGACAGCAGCTTTAACATAGACGATACCAGACAATGAACTGAACACAGGCAGGAACTTAAATACACAGAGGTAAATGACGAACAGCTGTGATGATTGTTAGTGGCGGTAAATGAGAACAGGTAACACATGTGACTAAGGAAAACAAACAAAGGTCCATGGCAATAAGACAATAAGGGTGCGTTCACACTTGTAATTCGGTTCATTTGGTTCATTTGGTCCGGACCAAAAAAGAAAAAAAAAAACATTTAGTCCAATTAGCGTTCAGATTGGCAATTTTATCACCGAACCAAAAGATACCGAACCGATATGCATGAGGATTCTGTCCTTTTTAGGGTCTCATCTTCCTGTTTTTGGTTCGTTTACATGTCTTTGGTAGTGTTGCATTTATATATCATTCGAACTGCACCACAGTTCTTTTGGAAGCGGATTGAGACCCATCTTTTCAGCGGTCTCGGTCCGCTTGTTTGGTGCACACCAGGGCTCGGATGGCAGCGTTCACACATGCTCAAATGAACCGCACTAACAGAGCAATCGCAAACAGCATCGTTTTAATCGAACCAAACATGCCACGTGTGAACGCACTCTAAGAGACTTATTTAAAAAACATCAAAAATAGTAATGTGTCCAAACTTCTGACCGGTAGAAAAATCACTGAATTGTAGTCTTGAATAAATAAACTTGAATGTCTAATAGTTGAAAACTGTAAGCGTGGACATTATTTAGCAGTGCTGAGATCAGCACGGAAGTGTGTGAGTTTAGTGTGAGTAAAGATCTTGTTACGTCACGTCTGCATCACTGCAGATGTCTCGGGGATGGAGAGACAAAAGCAGAAGTAAATACTTTTATCGTACCACAAAGAAGGAAGGCGAACTATACTGTAGATTTCACTGTTTTTAGCTTTTATGAACGAGTACTTTTTTCAGCATGTGGAGCTTTCTAGTTGTCCTGTCCTGCATATTTACAGGTGAGTCAACATTCACTAATCTTTTACAAGGTAACAAGATTATGTTCATGTTCATGACTCACTCACAATGATAGTTGATCATGTGATGTCACATCCTGTGTGTCTCTTTCATTTCCAGTGGTGTCTTTGAATCCTGTAACTGCTCCAGTGGGAGGGAACGCCACATTTCGGTGTTCTCATTTTCTGGCCAGTGGAAACATCAAATATTTCTGCAGAGATTCTTGTAAGGATGAGTTTATTCTCATTCGATCTAATAAAAAACGAAACCCGACTCGCACAGACAGATACGCTCTATATGATGAAGGCTCAGACTTCACTGTGACCATCACACGCCTGCAGCTTTCAGACTCTGGCACTTACATCTGTGCCGTGGACAGACTTATTAAAGACACTTACGAGTATGTGACTCTACATGTATATGAGGGTAAGTTATTCACTGAATAAATTTCATAAGAGTTTTATGAGGTGTTTGGTTCTTATTGTATCTGCTGTGCATTTCTAATTAGTTGTCGTGTTTATTGTTTGAGTCATGGCGTTCTGGGCGTGGATGTGGTGCTTTTGTTTTTGTGGTCAGTTATTCAAGAGAAATTTATTTTTGGAGTTGTTAAAATCTCTTTCATCTCACTGAAAAGATGAGCCTACAGTTAAATGTTACACTCTAAAAAATGCCGCATTATGGAGTGCCACCAGCGCTGCACATTTTCTGACACCCATTTCAGGTCTTGCAGTCTCTACTTATGAGCACGAGTTGAATCAGGTGTGATAGATGAGGGAGACACACAAAACGTGCAGGGCTGGTGGTCCTCCAGGACAGGTTTGAGAACCAATGAACTAAAGTATTTTGTTCGTGTAAACAGTACTTTGCATTCTCAGTCAGTTTAGAAATGGCTTTAAGGAATTGAAGTTATTGTTACTGCAAAAGTCATTTAACTTTCATGCTATGTAAGACTTCACTAGAAGTTGGTTCAGACTACTGTAGTTGAGAGTTTTACCTCTTCAGTGTGTGGAAATATGAACACCAGTTTCCTGTTAAATCAGCATATTTCACGTTTATTTCAGGACATCCACTTATTTTTCATTTTTCAATAATATTTCCATTATTCACAGTCTCTACATCAACACCTGTTTCAACAAGTACATCCAGACCACCTGCAAGAACAACTAGAGACGCAACAGGTAATTGCAATCCATCCATCATCTTCTTTCAGACGAACACAATCAGAGTTACATTAAAAATATATACTGGCTCTTCCAAGCTATATAATGGTAGTGAGTGGGGTTCAAGATTTTGAAACCCAAAAAAGTGCATCCATCCATCATAAAAGTAATCCATGTGGCTCCAGGGGCCTTCTGAAGCTGAGCAATGGGTTTTTGTAAGAAAAATATCCATGTTTAATCTATAATAAACAGCTTCCGCCAAACGGCTGTACGCAAGTCGAGTTACAGTGGAAGAGTAAACTTTGCAGAGGATGGAGCAAAACAAAACACCAGCCACGATTTAGAAGTCTAAAACGAGAATTTTTAAAGAGAAATGTCAGAGAATTTCAATATAAGAGAAGTGAAGCTTGAGTTTGTTGCCCAGCCCTGTGAGAGACAACCAAGCTTACGCTACTCCTACATTATATGTTATGTGTGAAGTTATGCTTTCGCCATAATGACTTGCATACAGGCCGTTTGCCAGAAACTGCTTATTATAGTTTATAAAATTTTAAATATGGATATTTTTCTTACAAAAATGCATCACTTCACTTCAGAAGGCCATTATTAACCCCCTGGAGCCGTGTGAATTACTTTTATGATGGACGGATGCACTTTTTTGGGCTCTCATCACTCCCATTATAAAGCTTGGAAGAGCCATAAATTTTTTTAATATATCTCTGATTGTGTTCGTCTGAAAGAAGATAGTCATATACACCTAGGATGGCTTGAGGGTGAGTAAATCATGGGATAATTTTTATTTTGGGTGAACTATTCCTTTAAATTCATTCATATTTATATATTTTAGAGAATAATGGAAGATCAGTGACGATGCAATCATCTGCAGACACATCACCAGAAACCATGCATGGATCAGCACTGTCTGGTAAATGGATAAATATAGTACTACTTGAAAATAAGATTGGAAAGAAGGAAACATTTCTTTTTATGTGCTCGTTTCTGTCCTCAGGTCCTTTGTTTTATGTCGGAGTTGGTCTTGGTATTCTCGCGCTGATTTTTACAGTCGTCATCTTCATATTTATCCAGCTGAAGTATAAGCAGAAGCGATGCTCCTCCAGTGCGACATCATCTACACATCAGCCCGACTCTCTGAATTACTCCACACTGAACATCACTGCACAATCAGACAGTCTCAACTATTCCTCTGTGCTGTTTATCAGAAACCACAACTGCACCACGAAGAACACTGAGACGTTTGAAATGAACCTGAACGAAACACTTTATTCATCTGTTCAAACTCCACACCAATCAAACATCACTGATCCAAACTCTGTAATCTATTCCAGAGTTAGTAAAGGACTGTAGATTAGGTAGATCTGACAAGTGCGCTTTCAATTTATATTTTAAATAGCTTTCTGTTGTTGAAAATGCTATAAACTGTGTATTGAGTATATACTGTACAGTATAGAGGTGTTCGCTACAACATTTTCACATCTACATGAATGGTTTTATACAGTAGAAGTCCTTTAAATTATGAGTCAGTATTTGACAGTTAAGGATATTTAAATGTGTGGTTAGTCAATTTTGGGTGCTAAAATACATTGTTATTTTCCAGTTAAAGTGCAGAGACTATAAATATGCCAAACATAGTCTAACTTTTGCATAGGTGACTCAAATGGGATTATTTTCCTGTTTGGAGAGACTTAAGTGTACCATGCACCTGAAAAGTAAATATTCTTCTATGATTTATGATTCATCATGCCCCTGAGTTACTGTAATTATCTCTGTGCTTATGTTAGGGTTACATCAGTGCTTAAAATGGTTCACCAATGCTTTTGGATGAAAATATGGGGTTGTTTTTCTTAGAACTTCACTGTATTCATTATACAGTGATCGCACAACTTGTTTATACTCGATAATCTTTATAGTTAACAGTTAACAAAATATCAAAGTGGCATTTAAGAAATATGCAAGTGATTAAATGAGTGAAATTAGTTCAGATCTACAGATTCTGCAGAGTTTGCTATTAAAAAATAACACTGAAACATTGCTCTGAGCTAGAGCTGCGGTTATATTTTCTTGAAATGCAGTTAACGTCAAGCTATTTTAGGATGTGGAAATGGATGTGGAGATTAAAGGGAAAGGAGAAGTTAAGCATTGCACCATACTGTGTCAGTACGGAAGAAAGAGACGTTTGTCAGTGTTTAAGGATTTTATTTAGTCAAAAAGTGCCGTAAAACTTCACCATGTGGAAGCTTATTCTTCTTCACTGGTCCTGCATTCATATCGGTGAGTTCAAGATTTGTATGTGTGACTATTTTATGAATTCTCGCATTTTCAGCTGGCCTTGTATTCCGCAACCAGCAGTCAGTATTTCTTAATACAGTAAATATGCTAATCATGGCTAATGATATTTGTGTTTCAGCTGTTGTTGTAGGAGCTGCAGATGCAGTTACAGGACACAGAGGAGAGAGAGTTGAGATCAGATGCTCATATGAATCTGGATATGAAACAAATTCAAAGTATTTTTGTAAAGGCGAGTGCATCATTGGATTTAAAAACATCATGGTTAAATCAGGATCTCCAGCTAAAGACGAGAGATTCTCTCTGACTGACGACACGACGAACAGAGTTTTCACCGTCATCATCACTGATCTGAGAACAGAGGATGAAGGACAATACTGGTGTGTTGTGAAGAGGACTTTAGCTATTGATGTCTATTCAAAGATTTTGTTGCTGGTTAAACAGGGTAAGTGATTAATGTGACTTCTACTAATTTATCTATTGTAGAAATGTACTTGGAAATCAGCAGCGGATATTAGAGGTCCTGCTGTGCACACAGAAACTTGCAATTTTTTTATTAATAAATTTGCTTCACTATTTAATAGCTAAATTATATTTCTTAGCAATGAGGTGGTCGCTGTTTTTTGAAGTAATTAAACTGACAGTAGTGTTAGAGACGCGACACAGATGCAGGTAATTCATACACACACATTTCTCCCTCTTTCTCTATCAATAATTCTTCCAAGTAAACGAGTAATTCATTCAAATAAGTATAGTCTTGCTCTACTTCATCTGTGTGTGTCTGATTTAAAGTGAGAAGAATGCTCATCTCTAACCATAATTTTTATCCTTTGGGACAAATTTTGTGCTGCAAACATCAATTACAGCTTTAACTTGTCAGAGCTGGTCATGGTATACATGGTGATTGTATCGATTTTAATTCAAATTAAGTGTGCTAATGTATTAGTATAATAACTGAACTCTTGTCTATCCTTATTGTCACCCTCTTAGATAAGAAGATGACTGAGGTTTCAACTATCAGCCCATTTTTATCTACAAGCACATCAGCTCCATTGACACTTCAAGCCCCTTTACCCCAAACTTCTTCACTTGACACAGGTAAACGTCTCCACACACCTCACTGCTTTTTCTCTCACTCATTTAAACATCTTTCATTTAATCCTGTGAACCAGTTGAGTAGTTTATTTTGTCTTTTTTGTATTTCCAGGTTCATTTGGTATCATGATCGCAGGAGTTTTGGGTTTTCTCCTGATCGGTGCTGTATTGCCTATTGTGGTCGTACAAAAGAAAAAGTTGACTTGTGGTAATATTTTTCAATCTTACTTATTTCTGTAGAACACTTAATAACACATGTTAGCTGAAGTGCTTTACATACCAGGACCTAACAAATCCTACACCTTAAAAGCATAAGACATAAGTCAATAGCAAGACATACATACATAAATTCCACAGATTAAACACAGTTAAATGCTAGCAAAAAACATTGAGAGTGGTACAGGAACTAATATAGAGAGGCAAGTTATTCCACAGATGAGGAGTTTCAGGAATAGTTAACTTAAGACTCTGTACTGATCTTAACAGTCTAGAACGCATGTTTCTGAAGAAGTGAAGTAATATAACTGGGTGCCAAGCCATTCAAACCCTTAAAAACAAACAATAAAATCTTGCGCTGAATTCTGAATTTGACTGGGAGCCAAGGTGGGGATGCCAACTGCAAACATGATGAGGCATGAGGGACATCATAATACAACACCTGACAGTAGTCCAGTCTTGACGTAATAAATGCATGCATAACAAAGACAAAAAAAGTTTTTATTTTGCAATAGCCCTTAGTTGAAAGAAGCCACCTCTAACTCGGCATCAGAAATAACACCAAGGGTCAGATTTATTAACAGCTTGCGATAGCACAAAACCTCTTTTGGTGTTAAAAAACTACCGTCAGGATTTACTAAAGACACAAGGTAAAAAATTAGTGCTGAAAAGGCGTGGACATGGTTATTTTTGCGGCTGACCTTATTGCATATGCATTTGTAGAAGTTTCCCTTCATATGCTAAATTTATAGGAGGAGAGTATTTAAATGAATCATGCAACATCATTTACTAAGGTTTGCGCTAGTCAATTTACTGGTATTTGCACTCAAAAAAAAAAAAAAATTTATTTGTGCTGTTCTTGGTAGATAATGTTGGTCATTATCACCCGCAGAACTTTACACTCCCATCGGCGCTTTTATAGGATTATAGCGCCAATCCGCTCATTTACCCTGTTTAGTAAATCTGGCCCTAAGACTCCTTACTTGGCTATGTACCTTACTTTTAGTTGATTAATTAAACTTGTTGGGCCAAAGTGATACTTCAGTTATTGATTCATTCAAGTGGAGAAAATTGTCTGCCATCCACTCCTTAATATCATTAAAACAGTCAAAGAGTGAATGTAAAGCCAAATTATCCCTGTTTTAGAGGGAGATAATGTTGAGTGTCATCTGCATAAAGGTGACATGATGTACTGTGTTTCTGAGAAATATCGGCCAAAGGAAGCATATAAATATAGAATAAAATTGGGCCCAATATAGATCCTTGGGGAACCCCGCATTTAATAGAAGTAGAAGAGGAAGAAAAGTTTCCCAATTCAACAGAAAGCATTTTCCCTTTAAGATAAGAAGCAAACCATTTAAGAACATTCCCTTGAATTCCTGCCCACAATCTTAAAGGGTTAGTTCACCCAAAAATGAAAATTCTGTCATTAATTACTCACCCTCGTGCCGTTTTACACCCGTAAGACCTTCGTTAATCTACGGAACACAAATTAAGATATTTTTGTTGAAATCCGATGGCTCTGTGAGGCCTACATAGGGAGCAATGACATTTCCTCTCTCAAGATCCATAAAGGTTCTAAAAACATATTTAAATCAGTTCATGTGAGTACAGTGGTTCAATATTAATATTATAAAGCGACGAGAATATTTTTGGTGCGCCAAAAAAAAACAAAATAACGACTTATTTAGTGATGGCCGATTTCAAAACACTGCTTCAGGAAGATTCGGAGCATAATGAATCAGCGTGTCGAATCATGATTCGGATCGCGTGTCAAACCGCCAAACTGCTGAAATCACGTGACTTTGGCGCTCCGAACTGCGGATTCGACACGCTGATTCATTATGCTCCGAAGCTTCCTGAAGCAGTGTTTTGAAATCGGCCATCACTAAATAATTCGTTATTTTGTTTTTTTTGGTGCACAAAAAATATTCTCGTCGCTTTATAATATTAATATTGAACCACTGTACTCATATGAACTGATTTAAATATGTTTTTAGTACCTTTATGGATCTTGAGAGAGGAAATGTCATTGCTCCCTATGTAGGCCTCACGGAGCCATCGGATTTAAACAAAAATATCTCAGTTTGCGTTCCGAAGATTAACGAAGATCTTACGGGTGTGGAACGGCATGAGCGTGAGTAATAAATGACAGAATTTTCATTTTTGGGTGAACTAACCCTTTAAAGGGGTTTGCCAGAGACAAATGATAATATGAATGATATATGAATAAATAAAATCTGATTTACTGATGTTGCACTGGTAAATTCAGACAGTGTTGACACTTTGGTACTTTTTAAGTGCCTAATGATGGAAAAACTGCATGAAATCACATCTAATCATTCAGATTAAAAAAACTGGAATAAAAATGATTTTCTTTCTAAACAAAACAATTGAGACATTGATGCAAAGTCCAGATTCAAGCTAACATGAAGGACTGAATTTTTCTGAGTTTTGAAACTTACGTAACATTCATCTGTCACAGGTCTGGTCTCCACCTCCACTGAAGCACTTCGTCACACATTTAGAGGAGAAGAGGTGAGTCAGGATCATCTTCGTTGAACATTTTCTTCATGAACTGTAGTTCTTCTCATGTAAAAGTCAAGGTTCACTTTCTTGCTCAGTGATGATTAAACAATTGTTTTCTTGTTCCAATTTACAGAATGACTATGAAGGGAACTCAACTGTCCTGTCGAACTCACACACAGCTCAAAGTGATAATATTTCTGCAGCAAATGAGTTTTACAGACCTGTGAACACAGAACCAGCCGACACCGACCTCGACTACACAAATGTTACTTCTGCAGCGACAAACAGTCAGAATCTGGATCAGATCTACACAGAACTCAACGCCAGTAGACAGAGTCACATTTATCAGTGTCTTAGAGCTGATTCTGCTCAAGAAGAGTCGATCTATCACAATATTGATCAAATGACTGACTAAACACAATTGAACAATCAAAACTCGAATTTTGCTTTACGCTGGGTTCACACTACACAATATTTTTGTCCGTTGCGATAGTCACTGTGTCAGATTATGCAATTTTGATGCCTAAGAAACATGTAAGACTACACGTTGCTTCCCCGCAAATCATCGCTTGCCATCTTTAACATGAGTGATATCAAGAAGGCAGAACTAGCAACTGACATCCAGAGGTGTGTAGAGTATTCTAAAAACTGGACTCAAAAGTATAAGTACTTAGAGAAATATTTACTGAAGTAAAAGTAATAATTTTATAGTTACATGAGTAAGAGTAAAAATGTGTCCGATTAAAAAACTACTCAAGTAGTGAGTTACTAATTACGAGTAAGAAACCGCTTCAGATGATTTAAAGCGGGCAGTGAACTGAACAAATCATTCAAACATATTCGCAAACCAATTCACACCGTTTTGCCAACTTGATTGCTTTGAATCTTCAGAGTGATTCATTCACAAACCGGGCATCGCTCATGCTTGGAATAAACTGTGCATTTCTTAACATGTATTGCATTAAAATAAAATAACAGTACAGTAAATGTACTCGAGTAAAAGTACCAACCTTTAAATCTACTCTTAAAAGTACAAATTTTCCAAAAATGTACTCAAGTACATGTAACGAAGAAAATGTAACTCGTTATTACCCACCTTTGCTGACATTCAGAAACAAGAGCGTTAACAAACAATGACTACAGATGTGTCGTGTTAGCTTAATGCTAATTCCATATTTTTTCAGTATTGTGGTTGTCCCTCGAGGAAGCATCATAAAGGCAGTGTATTGTTGCTTTAGCTCCATTTCAAAAATGTATGTATCAGCACCAAAACTGTTTCGCTGTGTATGGAAGAGCTTCTGTGCTGCTATTGGTCAGTATCACAGATACTCGTCGAGGAGGACTGAAAAAAATAAGCATACTAGTCTTTCTGTCGGGACATCATGAAGAGTCTCAGACGCAGCGTTACTTGTCGTTCACTGTGACACACTATACGGGGTAAAACGATTGATTCTTGCTCCCTGACGCCCATTGTCATTTACGAAACACCACAATACCCTACATCAAATAGATTGTGTCTGATATTATGTAGTCTAAACCCGGCTTTTGTTGCTTATGAATGTTGCATATAATTTGAAAAATGGAATAGCAGTCTTAATCTTCTAGGTCTGATAAATGTAAATGGGTGTAAATATAATTTTTCTTTTCTTTGTCATAAACTCAAGCAGTCATTGATAGTAAACGTACTATAAAGAGCGATGTTCACTAATTAGGGAGTGGTTAATCAGGACAATGACTTAATGATTGGCTGATGACTGATGACATCACAAGAAACACTAAAAATACAGTTTACTACATTCTAAAAATACAGTTGTTTCAACCCAAATATGGGTAAAATATGGACAAACCCAACTGTTGTGTTAAATTTTAAAATTATTTTTTTTAACGCAATGGTTGGGTTTGTCCATATTTTACCCAAATTTGGGTAGAAACAACCCAGCATTTTTTAGACTATAATGGCTTTCCTGAGCTGTGACATTAAAGAGAGTGCACATCTACTGTAACATTATGAAAAATCTTCAATGTAAATGTTGCAAATGAAAAAAAAAATGTATATGTATTTTGATAGGAAGCACATTTTGAATGGATTTCAATGGAGAACGATACTTTGCAGCCAGGTGGTGGGATAATGAGTTCTTGCTAACCAGCCAATCCATGACCATTCGGCATTTGATGGAGAATTTAAGTGACTTTTAATTGAGTTGTAAGATGTGTGGAGATGCTGTATGCATTATACATTTCTGTCGTGACAACTCTCGAAGCGTTTGGCATGGTAATGGGTATGACCATGTTGATATGTTTGGTCTTGGTGGAATAGATCTGCTGCTGCTGCTGAGCAAGTACAGGACTTGCTACTGCCAATATACACACGACATGCTGCAGCTGTACAATATAGCGTACGTGAATTACCTGTAGCAGATCTTTACAGGTGGAGCTGGGGAGGTGGAGGGTTTCTGAAAGTGCGCTGCACTGCTAAGGCAAATGCTACCAAGTGTTTGAATGTCGAGTATGTGAACTTATTGGCTACTGAAACAGCAGGAACCAATCAGCTGTACCCTATAGAGAGTGATGTGATTGTAAGCAGATTGAGTCAAGGACCTATTAGCCTGCACCATCTAGAGGAGGTCTCCAAGCTCAGTCCTGGGCCGCTGTCGTGCAAAGTTTAGCTCCAACCCCAGTTAAACACACCTGAAGGTAATCAAGGTCTCACTAGGCATACAAGAAACTTTCAGGCAGGTGTGTTGGAGCTAAACTCTGCAGGACAGTGGCCCTCCAGGACCGAGTTTGAAGACCCTTGATCTAGAGCAGGGGTGCCCAACCCTGTTCCTGGAGATCTACCTACCTGCAAAGTTTAGCTCTAACCCTGATAAAACACACCTGAATCAGCTAAGACCTTCAGGAGCACTTTATAATTATAGACAGGTGTGTTGAGCAGGGCTGGAGCTGAACTCTGCAGGAAGGTAGATCTCCAGGAACAGGGTTGGACACCCCTGCTCTCGAGCTTCATGACAGAACTTTGTATTTATACCAAGCTTTTTTTTTTTTTTTTTAAACAACTACACATGTAAATGAATTAAAACGACAAAATCCAGGTTCATCTTTCATACGTACACATAGTCTGTCATATGTCATTATGAAGTCTAAAGCAATGTCACTTTGTCATTGTCTTGTGTCTGTAGCCTCCATGATTAAATAAAGATGTATGGAAGTGTAATGCATTGCTTTGGTTCAATTTTATGTGTTGTCCATCAGAGGTCAGTGTGGAAAGGAATCAGTTGCTGAAGCATTTTGCGCTCCCAATTTTTCACTTCAGGCAGAAAGGAATAGGATTTCTATAAGTGGTGTTAGCATTTTCCATTCTTGGGTACTGTACTTAAAGAGCGACACCAGTGTCATGAAAGAGTTTTAGGCCAAAAGAGATGTAAAAATATCACATTCAGTGCATTTTATAAATTGTGGAAAAACTAATGCATGGATTTTTAAATATGTAAATAGTTGAGGTTATTATTATAGTTGAGGAATGCTGTCCCTCGACTGACCTGTAAATGGCAAAAGTAAAACATCACAAATGTGCTCTCTTAAGATGTCCTGTAGAGCTTGATGTGGTTAGAGATACAGAAAGGGGAAGGAGATTGCATTTAGGTTGCTGATGCAACTGTTGTTCACTCAGTACAGAAGAGAACGACAGTAACGTTTGTCACACAGAATTTGGTCTTTTTAAGAGAATCGCTTGTCAAAGTTCATCATGTGGGACGTTCTGCTGCTCTTTTCCAGCATCTGTACAGGTGAGTTTGAGACTCTGAGCTCTTTTACACACAGTTTGACATGATCTCTTGTTTTTCCTCTGTTATCACATGATCATCAGACTCATATGGATGATATTTGTAAGTTATTTTTCTGGCCTGCTGATGTCTCTTGCTGATATTTGTGTTTCAGCTGTTGCTGTAGGAGCTCCAGTTACAGTTACAGGATACAGTGGAGAGAGAGTTGAGATCAGATGCTCATATGAATCTGGATATGAATCAAATTCAAAGTATTTTTGTAAAGGCAAGTGTAAATTTGGAAATAGCAACATCATAGTTAAATCAGGATCTCCAGCTAAAGACGAGAGATTCTCTCTGACTGACGACACGACGAACAGAGTTTTCACCGTCACCATCACTGATCTGAGAACAGAGGATGAAGGACAATACTGGTGCGCTGTGAAGACTAATTTGCCTGTTGATGTCTATTCAGAAATTTTGTTGCTGGTTAAACAGAGTAAGTGATTGTGACAATTTATCTATTGTAGAAATAAATATGGAAATGGGTCAGCAGCTTCATGTTACTATATAAAGGTCAATCTACTGCTTAATTCTTTAATGCAGTTTTCAGATGAGTGTGCAAGTGTATAAATGTAATAACCAAATTCAGGTTGCTCTTTCCTTTCAACCTTCAGAAATAACCACTGAGGTTTCAACAATCAGCTCATTATCAGTTGCAAGTACATCGGAAATGAATCCGTTCAGCAGAATCCCAGACCATCCGATCTCCTCAACTGGTCAGTTCATCTCTTTCTGAAACCCTTCCTCTCTCACCTGACACAGGTGAGCATCTCACCACATCTCACATCCTGTCAGAACAGGAAGTGAAAGGTCTGACAGACGGTTGTCATGGCAACATAACTTTTAATAAGCCTTATATCTGTCTTTTTTAATGCAGCAGTCATTCTGTGAACCAAACTTTATTCTGATTCCTCTGACTTTCCTCTTGTGTTTTTCAGTGATTATCTTCACTGCGGAGGCTTTGGTTTTACTCCTGATAGCAGTTCCATTGATTATAGTGGCTGTGAGAAAGAAAAAGAAGAATAAAGGTAATATTTTACACTACATACTTGGGTTTAGCATGACTTAAATTGAAAGATAATTATAATTTTTCGAAGAAGTATCTAAGAAAGACTAATGTTGATCTGTTGTCAGGTCTGCTGTCGTCCTCCACTGTAGAGTTTAATCCAGTGTTTTATGAACAGGTGAGGCATCAGAAACTGATGATTATTGTACGGTTTCACTCAAAGACGTGCATGAATTGCATGTACAGTTTCTCTGAAACACTTTTATTTCTATGGTTCTATGGTTTTAACACCGTAATGATACTGAAATATGACAAATTGCAGTGATCTACTACTTTGACATTGAATCTCTATCAGCTCATGTCAATGATGTGTTAAAACTATAAATACAGGTGCTGGTCATATAATTAGAATATCATCAAAAAGTTGATTTATTTCACTAATTCCATTCAAAAAGTGAAACTTGTATATTATATTCATTCATTACACACAGACTGATATATTTCAAATGTTTATTTCTTTTAATTTTGATGATTATAACTGACAACTGAGGAAAATCCCAAATTCAGTATCTCAGAAAATTAGAATATTGTGAAAAGGTTCAATATTGAAGACACCTGGTGCCACACTCTAATCAGCTAATTAACTCAAAACACCTGCAAAGGCCTTTAAATGGTCTCTCAGTCTAGTTCTGTAGGCTACACAATCATGGGGAAGACTGCTGACTTGACAGTTGTCCAAAAGACGACCATTGACACCTTGCACAAGGAGGACAAGACACAAAAGGTCATTGCAAAAGAGGCTGGCTGTTCACAGAGCTCTGTGTCCAAGCACATTAATAGAGAGGCGAAGGGAAGGAAAAGATGTGGTAGAAAAAAGTGTACAAGCAATAGGGATAACCGCACCCTGGAGAGGATTGTGAAACAAAACCCATTCAAAAATGTGGGGAAGATTCACAAAGAGTGGACTGCAGCTGGAGTCAGTGCTTCAAGAACCACTACGCACAGACGTATGCAAGACATGGGTTTCAGCTGTCGCATTCCTTGTGTCAAGCCACTCTTGAACAACAGACAGCATCAGAAGCGTCTCGCCTGGGCTAAAGACAAAAAGGACTGGACTGCTGCTGAGTGGTCCAAAGTTATGTTCTCTGATGAAAGTAAATTTTGCATTTCCTTTGGAAATCAGGGTCCCAGAGTCTGGAGGAAGAGAGGAGAGGCACACAATCCACGTTGCTTGAGGTCCAGTGTAAAGTTTCCACAGTCAGTGATGGTTTGGGGTGCCATGTCATCTGCTGGTGTTGGTCCACTGTGTTTTCTGAGGTCCAAGGTCAACGCAGCCGTATACCAGGAAGTTTTAGAGCACTTCATGCTTCCTGCTGCTGACCAACTTTATGGAGATGCAGATTTAATTTTCCAACAGGACTTGGCACCTGCACACAGTGCCAAAGCTACCAGTACCTGGTTTAAGGACCATGGTATCCCTGTTCTTAATTGGCCAGCAAACTCACCTGACCTTAACCCCATAGAAAATCTATGGGGTATTGTGAAGAGGAAGATGCGATATGCCAGACCCAACAATGCAGAAGAGCTGAAGGCCACTATCAGAGCAACCTGGGCTCTTATAACACCTGAGCAGTGCCACAGACTGATCGACTCCATGCCACGCCGCATTGCTGCAGTAATTCAGGCAAAAGGAGCCCCAACTAAGTATTGAGTGCTGTACATGCTCATACTTTTCATGTTCATACTTTTCAGTTGGCCAAGATTTCTAAAAATCCTTTCTTTGTATCGGTCTTAAGTAATATTCTAATTTTCTGAGATACTGAATTTGGGATTTTCCTTAGTTGTCAGTTATAATCATCAAAATTAAAAGAAATAAACATTTGAAATATATCAGTCTGTGTGTAATGAATGAATATAATATACAAGTTTCACTTTTTGAATGGAATTAGTGAAATAAATCAACTTTTTGATGATATTCTAATTATATGACCAGCACCTGTAGATTCACATTGAGTTATTTTCTCTATTGACGAATTCTTGTTTCCTGTGTCTGTAGATCACTGGACGTCACTGCAATCCAGAGGACAGAGACACAATTACAACTGTTGTTTTTAGATGTGTTTCTTAAACTATTATGTCATATGAGATTCAAGCACTCCACAAACTCCAAAACACACACAAGTTCATTATAATAATATAATATAATACAATATAATCCTTCCTCCTTCCTCATTATTTTATGTATTTCCAAACATAGGTTCGGGAGGAGCCTAAACATTCAGTCCTGTCAATCATCATTACGAGCGTATATAAGCAGCAGTCACTGCGTCATCCCAGCGACAATTCTTCCAGCATCCCTCCTCCTCCCCATCTCCTCCTCTATTTCTCTTATTCTCCCTCTATGCAGTACTGTTATAGGGGGGTTTAACTTGGAGCTCGAGCCGAGCCTCGGGTTCGAGCCTCCTTCGAGGACAGCAAGCCAAGTTTGTTTTACCATTAACCATTCAGACTGAATGGGCAGGCGAACTTGTGAAATGTTCTTCATTATACTATATGGACGTTGTGCAGTGTCTCAGACGCGGCATCGGTTGTCGTCCACTGTGACACACTACACGAGCTAAAACGATTGATTCTTCTGTCCCGAAGCCCATTGTCATTTACGAAACACCACAAGACACTATGTCAAATGTATTGTGCCAAAATCAGGATGATAACATTTAGTCTGAACCCGGCATTAAACATTTGTTGCATATGTATGTTGCATCAGTAAATGTATTATAAAGAGAGATGTTCACTAATTAGGGAGTGGCTAATCAGGACAAAGTCACCATGATGCTACTGATTAACTGATGACATCACAAGAAAACAGAAGTCTCAAACCTTCACTAATGTCTTTCCTGAGCTGTGACATCAACTGTAATATCGTGACATTTCTTCAATTTAAATGTTGCATCTAGAAAATATATGCACTTCATTTGTTATATCAGTCATTATAAAGTCTTCAGCAGGTTAATGTTAGACTGTGCATCACTTTGCCATCATATTTTGTTGCTGTAACCTCAGTGGTGCAATAAAGATGTATGGAAGTGTAATACATTGTTTTGGTTCAATTTCATATGTTGTCCATCAGAGGTCAGTGTGGAAAAATATCAGTTTATGCTCAAGTTTATCTTCAGGCAGGAATATGCTTTCTAACTGATGTAAACATTACCATTATTAGGTAATGTACTGTACCTTAAAGAGTGATTTCTGTCAGATTTAACCCATAAAACATTGTTTTGTTGGTATCCATCAATTTATTCAGCTTGATCAAATGACACTGAATATTTTAGACACAAAACCTGTTAGATGTTACCATTTTTTTTCACTGTAGGCCTGTTGACACCCCAATATCATGAAAGATACAGTATTCAACAAAAAGAGATCTAAAATATTGCATTCAGTGCATGGGGTTTTCATCAAGTGTGTAAATGGATTTTTAAATACATATTTGAGGTGATTGTAGAGTTACCTGTCCTGTGACTGACCTTTATGCCAATAGTGAAACGTCACAGATGTGCTCTCTGAAGATGTCCTGTAGCTGCACAGAAAATGTTCATTTTAGTTGCTGATGCTACTCAATATGGAAGAGAAAGACAACATTCGGTCTTTTATTTTAGTGAAACGCTTGTAAAAGTTCATCATGTGGGACGTTCTGCTGCTCTTTTCCAGCATCTGTACAGGTGAGTTTGAGACTCTGAGCTCTTTTACACACAGTTTGACATGAACTCTTGATTTTCCTCTGTTATCACATGATCATCAGACTCATATGGATGATATTTGTCTCTTGCTCACACGTAACAGCTCTATATAATGATATTTGTGTTTCAGCTGTTGTTGTCGGAGCTCCAGATACAGTTACAGGACACAGAGGAGAGAGAGTTGAGATCAGATGCTCATATGAATCTGGATATGAATCAAATTCAAAGTATTTTTGTAAAGACATCATAGTTAAATCAGGATCTCCAGCTAAAGACGAGAGATTCTCTCTGACTGACGACACGACGAACAGAGTTTTCACCGTCACCATCACTGATCTGAGAACAGAGGATGAAGGACAATACCGGTGTGCTGTGGTGGGGATGATTTATGATGGCTATTCAGAGATTTTGTTGCTTGTTAAACAGGGTAAGTGATTCATGTGACAGAGAATTTTATCTATAGTAGAAATATATAGGGAAATGGTTCAGCAGCTTTGTTATTATATAAAGATCAATGTACTGCTTAATTCATGGTTAAATGTAGTTTTCTGATGAGTGTGTGAATATGAATGTGTAATAACCAGATTCAGATTGATCTATACTTTATATCTGGATGATATAAATCCATCGGTGCTTGGGCCCTAATTAATTAAACAAAAAAAAAGGATGTGTACGGATGAATCATTTATATTAAACACTGCAATATTCCTTAAAAAATAAGAATTGTAGTGACTTGAACTGTGACGGGGAGTCGCACATAATTTTTATTTTTTAATATAGAAAAAATAAGGGTTTTTTTTATTATTATTTCAGTGTCACAACAACATAGAAAAGATGTATTTATACACAATACACAATCAAATTCAAAACATCAAAAATTACCACCTTTATAAGTGTTTTTTTTTTTTTTTCTTTTTTTCTAAAAGGCTGATATGACTATTTACAAAACATATGAATGATGGTTGTCAGGATTTTTATGTACATTGTATTTTAACCCTAAAAATAATAGTGTGTATAAAGTTGTACTATATATATATATATACTGTACAGCCAATGAGCAGCGCTGAGATGATATTCAAGGGGGCAAAGTTCACTATATTCATTTCTAGTTTCCTTCTAGCCTTTTTCAGATCATACAGTCAGAGTAGAGACTCTGAATGACAAAAACAAACTGCAAGAGACATAATGGCATCAGCATATGAAGGTAAGTCTAAATTAATTAAACGAACATGATACTCACAGCTAGTTTAATTCAACACTGAGAACTGAATTATATAATATCATTGTTGTTTGTAGTATTGACAAAATTAAAAAGTAAAACAGGTAGTAGAAAGTGTAATATCCATTAGTATTCAGTGGTCATATTACGAAGCTTCTGATTTACAGCTGTTCTATACATTCAGAATTTACAGATATTTCATTATACATTAGTTTTAACAGAATTATTGTCACTGTCCTGATGCTGCTGTCGTCATCATCACATCAAAGATCTATCTATCTATCTATCTATCTATTATATATATTTGATATGCTGCTTCTGGAGGGATTAAAACACAATGTCTGTGATTTTCAAGTAAAACATTAGTTATATGGCTCAGGTATAAAAATTGGATCCGAGAATTACTTTATTGCATGTCATTCATGCAATTAATTTTATATAAGTTAAAAGTTAACCGACAGCTCACTATCATTATGTTGTTAGGTCAAAGGTTTATAAGCTGCTGGAGCAACAAAATTTGTGCTGTTCGAAGCTCTAAATCTAACATATTTCACATTTGAAGCATTGGAGCTCGATTTGTTTTTGTCAAAGTGATTAAAGACATCCGAAGCTGAGAAACACATGACTGCATCATTATCTGGTTCAAAAGAAGTGAATCCCAGTGCTGTTTATTTTTTATTACATTGAAATGTTTTAAAGGGGTCATGCATTGTTTTATTGTTTTATAATGTTTCCTGATGTGCACTTATAATGTTAGTATGCTTTTTACATCAAAAATTGCCATAATTTAGAAATAAAAGGCATTTTTCCTACCCTGATTTTAGCCCTCTGATTTGAACGCTCTGTTTAAGGGGCGTGTTTCAGTGCGCTTTGTTTCAGTGTAAACGTCCACTGCTGTGATTGGCTGACATCTTTCCATTTGAAATAGCTAAGTAAGTCTCCCGAAAACTTTTAGCACGTTTTTACTATTACATCTCTTAAAGTTAACTAATTATGAAAAGTGTTGATTATAGCATTACATTTAGATCTATGGCATTATATTTAGATCGTGGCATGAAAGGTTGCAGTGATGAAGACTGTAGCCGATCGCATGAAAGCAGTGATCTCGTCATTGTAACTCAATTTCTGCACACTAACGAATGTTTTCGCCATAACTAACAGTGCAAACACAATGTAACTACGAAATTCTTTTAATGAGTCTAGAACTGATAAACTCACGCTGTTGGATTGACAGCTCCAGCGCGCTGTTTGATTGACAGCTCCAGTGATTATAAAGGGAGCGTTCTTTGATTTCTTTCTTTATTTAATTTAATCGCCGTTTAAATAACAGATTATTTTCATCCTACTAAGAGAAACAGCGTGAAGTTGACCGTTTAGTCACGGGTTTGATTTACTGACACACAGACAAAGAACATCTGACTGTACATGAATCATATCAGATCAGGCATTAGAATTAACACAGTTACTTACATGTTGTTGCATTACTGTCGAGTCCATATCGTAAAAGTCTGTTTGCAAAGCCTGCGCCAAAATGCGATTGATTTACCAAAGAATCCACAGTGAAATGTACCGAATACAAATAAATAAAGCTCAACTGAGACATTGACATTGTTGAAAATAGCATTAGGATCCTTTGAAAGGTAATGTTATTTTTGTCCTGTATCGCTCTTCTCCTCATCATCTCACTAACACGGCAGTGGGCGGGGCTAACGTTGTAATTGTAAGACCGGCCCAATTGGCCCAACAACCGTTTCCCATAAAGCGGGGAAGATTTAAAGCACGTTCGGTCTTTTCAGTGTGGAAAAGTAGTTTAATTCCAATTAAACTTTTATCTGACATTTTGTTATGACCCTGATTGATTATGCCAATTGATTATTGGTCATTTGTATAATAGGTAGCTACACATTTGATTATTCTATTTAACTCTTTATTGAAATTACACTCGTTCATTCGGATTCCTATAACTTTTTGAGTCTCGCACCGGCCGGGAATACGATCTCCTAATCACAAACTCATCAGTCTTGGTCATTAGACAGCTTATTTCTAAAAGTATGTTATTCAGTCCCCATAGATCTGTACACACTTAATTAAAGTAAGACTATATCTAACCAGAAGTCATGACCATTACCATAGAACCAAGCTGACCAATTTAACTTCCTCTAATGGTAACTTTATATAATCATGCTGTGGTTTCCCCCGTACACTTAGTTAGAATAGTATTATAATAAGAAGAAGTTGAGACCCTATTCAGATTGGTCCAACAACACTCTGTTGTTCTGAAACTTTAGTCTAAAACTGAGCTTTAGTCCGTTACTAACCTGAGTGTAGATTTGTGGTGTTATGGACTTAACGTAATCTACTAGAGTTATTCATTTCAGAGTAATTTAGAATAAAATCAAATGTAACAATTTATTAGTCAGGTAAATGTATCATGCCAATTACATAATCAATTCAAAGATGATTGATACAAAATATCAAATGCTCAGAAATAAAGAGTAAAAGATGAATACCTGACATCAGAAAGATACATAATGCTGAGTGTCTGAAGAGCACAAAGCATTACGGGCCGACAGAATCGCGTCCTGAGCCTCCTGCAGCATCTCTTTAAATACTCAGAAATCTCTTTCAAATGGAAACATGAGTTCACAATGGGAATTTGCATTACTCAAGTCCAGACCTGGGTAGTTTACATCTTTTGAGGACAGAAGGTAATTTGCATGAAAGACCAAAATATTCCCTCCACAGAAAGCAAAATATTTCTAAACTCTTCAAACCTTTTGGTTTACTTCTGTGGGAATGAGACCTTTGTACCAGTCGCACTGAGACATTTCAAATGATACCAAACATGTATAGCATTGTGTGATAATTATTCACATTAAACCATATAGATTTTGGGTGAATTTCAGGTCATTTCAACATGTGAGATGTGAGAAATGGGTGAAGGGAATGAGATCATCAACTCGGCGTGATTTCGTTTTGGATGTGGATGCTAATTTTGCAAGACAGAGTTTAAATGTTAATTTCCTTTGTTTTCTCAGAGAGTAGCCCTCTCTTGGTCCAGACAGTCCGGCATCAGTCTTACATAATGATGGCGGAGGCGGCGTTTCACCTATCTATGATAGGCACATTCCAGGATCAGTCGTTCGCTGGGTCTGGTGTCAATAAAAGCTTTTATTGGACTAACAAGGAAGTTTTCAGTTCTGAAACTTACAGGATATTCTTATAGTACAATGACCTCTTATATATATATATCAAAAGCTCAAGAAAAAGTTGATTTCTCAATTCATGACCCCTTTAATAGTCCTATAATAATGCAATACAATCCAACGACATAATCCCTTTGAAATAAAATATATAAAATAAAACACATAATGCAGGACCAGATGTGAAACCAGCAGCCGTGATGGGACAACATTTTAGTAGATGGTGTACAATGTGGGCATCTGCTGGTCAAAACGATGCTATTTGTGTTGAAAAGCTTCAAGTAGGCTGATGATTCTGCTTACAGTTAAGGGGAAAGCATCATTTGAGACATTTTTTTATGTGCTTACTCTTTCGTATTTAAAACCATTTTGGACGATAGAATCTTGTTCAGGTTAGTCACATTTTCTCAGCAGCAATATGAAGGAACAGCTTCAGGCTGTCCACACTGAACACGTTGCAAATCCACTTGACCTCCGAGTCAGAAACAGTGCGAGCACATTACGTCAGAATTAGAATGAGGCATCTATTTCATGTCAGCGATTCCCCAGGTGTAGACAGTGTCACTGAATATAATGTTTTCTATTTTCTTTTGGCACAAAGTGATGCACCGCATGCCTTCTCTGTAGAGTTTTACAGATCTAAAAGTTACAACCATGTCTGGTCTCCATTACTAATAATTAAGTTTCCAGCATTTTATTCTGTATTTGTCTAATTCTTACATGCAGTTTCGATGACCTCAAATACTGAAAAACAAATTCTGAATTGTGCTACACTGTGGAAGGAGCATGAGTTATTATATGTTATTAACTGGGGCTGATAGAATACAAATCAATAATAACTCAAGCTAATGGCTTGAACTGTTTGACAGGTGATTCTCAGGATCTGAGGATTGTGCTGCTGGGAGTCTCTGGAGCTGGAAAGAGTTCAACAGGAAACACAATACTGGGTCGAAAAGCGTTTAAAGAGAGCAGAACCAGAGAGAGTGAGATACAGACAGGAATAGTAGAAGACAGAAACATCTCCATCATCGACACTCCAGGATTCTTCAACCCTCACCTGAATGATGAAGAGATGAAGAAGCAGATGATAAAGTGTCTGTTTCTCTCTCATCCTGGTCCTCACGTGTTCCTGCTCGTCATCAACCTGGAGACCTTTGAGGAGGACGAGAGGAACATTGTGACGCAAATTCAGGAGAACTTTGGAGCTCAAGTGTTTAAGTTCACTCTGGTTCTGTTTACTGGAAGAGAACAAATGTCAAGGAAAGAATGGATGCTTTGTATTCTTAGTGCAAAATTTCAAGAGCTAGTCAGTCACTGCAGAGATAATTATCATGTGATCAACAGTAAAAATATGGTTAATCAAGCTGAAATCACAGAGCTTCTACAGAAGATTGATGAATTTATCAAACAGAATAATCATCAGCATTACAATAATGAAATTTACTCAGTGTCTCGAACAAAAAGCATAAGAATAAAAAAAAAACAAGAGGAAGAAAGAAAACAGCCAGGGTTGAAACAAAAGCAAACAAAAATAGCATGCGAGACTTTTACAGCCCACGGTGTAATGAAAGAGAAAATAACACATACTGTGATTGAACAAGAAAAGGAAAGCATAAGGGAAAAGAAACAACAACAACAAGAAAATACATACAGGGAAAATAAGCAAGAGAAAGAGGTGAGAGCAAAAATAAAGTCAGAGATTTTTGAAGTGGAAAATGCAACAGAAGAGAGAACAACACATGCTGTGACTGAAGAAGTTTCTTATCTCAGACAAACAATGAAATCAACTCACATATATGAAAACCTGGATAATAATTCATTAGACAGATACCAGGAATTCTCTAATGAAAGAATGAGAGACAAGACACCAGGAAAAATATGGGGAAGGAGCCATAATAACACATACAAGATACTATCAGAAAACGGTAAGAAGATTACACAAAACTCTAAACACAAAAAAACTAATGTCAAAGGTGAATTCACTAGCAGTGGCACTACAATAATAATAATAATAATAATAGTAAACATATTTATAAATAAAAAACTATCATGCTGTTGATATATTATTTTTAAATTAATACTTTTTTTTGTAAAATGTTGTAATAGTGAAAATTAAAGGGGTGGTTCGTCGTGATTTCACTTTCTTAACTTTAGTTAGTGTGTAATGTTGCTGCTTGAGCATAAACAGTAAAGAGTTTAATGCTGGATTTAAGACATGTTAAACTGCGCCCTATAAACACAATCAAGCCTAAAAAAAAAAAAACAGTGAACCACCCCTTTAAACGACAATCTTATTTTTGCTCTCTAAAACTGTTACGTCTCAGAGTTCAAGATAGATAAACTTGAATGCAGAGATGTCTGATTTACTCAAGTGAAATATTTCATGTTAGTTCCAGATATTGATAATGTTCACTAGCCACTTTGCTATCTTCCAGATTTAAAGTGTTGATGTTTATGGAAAGGTTGTTCCTTTAGTTACTTGTTTAAAAACAGGTATCTATCAACAAGCAGACTTAATTATCTAATTACTAGATAATGTCTAGATAAAAACTGTTGTGAATATGGACTCTTGTATATATCAAAATCTAAATTTGCCACATTTTCCTCAGTCACACATGCTTGTACTAATGGTACTAAATGATTTGGACAACAAGAGTGATGACCTATAGGTGGCGATATAATGATAGGCATATTCTAATATGCAAAAAAAAAAAAAAAAAAAATCAGAATTGCAAAAATAATAATTTCATAGCCAATCATTTTAAGGCTGACAATCAAATTAATGTTTTTGTTTACAATTCAGGAAATGTAATATCCTGTGCTATTGGTCGGATTTGCATAAAATTTGCTCATTTTCTAAAGAAAGTCTAGAGTCTATAAATCTTTAGTAAATGTTTACAGCTGACCTATATATATATATATTTTTTTTTTAATCACGTCAGATCTCAGGATCGTGATGGTGGGAAAAACTGGAGCTGGAAAGAGCGCAACAGGAAACACCATCCTAGGAGAAACGGTGTTTAAAGAAGACTTTTCTACTAACTCTGTGACTAGGAAATGCAAGAAACATCAGAGGATAGTGTATTGTCGAAAAATCTCAGTGATAGACACACCAGGACTGTACGATACGTCAATTGAAAAAGAGCGACTGAAGAAGGAAATAGAGAAATGTATAGAGATGTCTGTTCCTGGTCCTCATGCGTTTCTGCTGGTCATTCGACTGGACGTGAGATTCACAGAAGAGGAGAAAAACTCGGTGAAATGGATTCAGGAAAACTTTGGAAAAGATGCTGAACGTTACACCATTGTTCTGTTCACTAGAGGAGATCAGATAAAAATATCTATAGAGAAGTTTCTGACCAAAAACAAGCAGATTAATGAGCTAGTCAAACAGTGTGGAGGCAGGTATCAAGTTTTTAATAACATAGATGGAAAACAAGCACAGGTTACTGAACTGTTAAATAAGGTCGACAGCATGGTGATGAAGAACGATGGAAAGTATTACACTAATGAGATGTACAAGGAAGCTCAGAGAAAGATAATGATGAAGAAGGTTCAGGATGCAGCTTTAGTGGGAGCGAGTGTGGCAGGTGTAGGAGCAGCAGTAGCTGGAGGTGCAGTACTGGTTGCTGCCACCGGAGGAGTCGCACTGCCTGCAGTTTTAATGGCAGGAGGAGCAGCTCTAACAGGAGGATTGGGTGCTGCTAAAGCTATTTCGGATAAAGTTCAAGGGAACGAAATGAAATTCCGTACATCAGGACCTGGAACTCATTTCGGAAAATGAGGGGGAAAATATGTAAACAGGAAAATACTCTTGAGTGACTATTATCTGACAATGTCAGATTCTCATTGCATAAAGTGCACTGAGGTTTTATTATGTTTCCAAGTTTACTTATGGTTAGTGAAATCTAGACAGCCTGTCTTTAATATTAATTCAAATATATGACCAGAAAAACAATAAATCACTAGTAATGAAGAGCTCTAATGATGACCTCACAAAACAACATCTGCATGCTTTTAATTTCAGTGCGGCAGAGAAAGAAGTTTTGATAAGCTTGAGAAAAGGTAAAGCCTATTCTATTTGGCAATTTTTACATTCGCTCACTGATGAAGACAAAGTGGGAAAGAGTCACTGAAAATGTGTCTGTGGGGTCTGCTCCGTGATGGCTCATACTGGCCTCCGCAATGTTGGTCGCAATTCGTGTAATAACTGTAACATCATATGTCGTGGTAGAATTATTTATGAGCATTTTGTCATCAAAGCGCAGCACTTCATCTGGGTCATCCAAAAGTCTCTCCACCATCAAACATTGCTGCTCTTCATCTTGTATAAATAATAAATGTAATGGCATTCTTGAATAAAGCTATTGTAATGTGATTTTTTACAGTTTAAAGTTAGGGCACCAGTGTAGTTATACTAAAGTTAAGATGATCCTAAAGGTTTTTAGTTTTGTTTGTTTGTTTGTTTGTTTGTTTGCTTCTGTAATACCCTTTTCCCATCTGTGGTTAAGATACGTGTGATGCAGTAGACTTTTGATAGGCCCGGACTGAGTGTACTAATAAATAAAAATGATGATGGCTCAAGATTATGGTAGTTTATTTACAAGCGCACCGAAATCCAATAATCCAGCAGTGAGGAAATATAATTATACAGTCCCAAAAAACAAAATAAACTAAAGATATATAACTATATACATATTGCTCTCAATATGGCTCAGACATTGACATTAAATACAATGCAAAAAAGAGTAATATTATGATTGTTAGGAGTAGGGAGGACAGGAAACTGTCATTTCCTGACGTCTCTTTGTCTGGTATTGTCCTTAAAGTATGTGATGACATTTTATGTTCATTATTAAAGGACATTATATAACTGATGACCTGTCTGATGATAGGGACATTTACAGACAGTGTCATATGACGTATGCACAAGCTGATATGCTGTTTCGCAAAATTAGTATGTGCTCAGGATCTGTTCAGACTACTATTTTTAGACATATTGTATATACTGCCCATTTGTGGCAGTGTTATAGAAAGAGCAGCATCTACACTGCATTTTAAGTTTTCAATACCACAGCTGATGTTCATTTAACCTAATTTGACTTATTTCTTAGTTAAACCAAAAAAAAAAAAAAAAAAAACTGGAACATCAACTGCAAACTTAAATTAAAAAATTAAACTAAATCTTTCAAGATCTGAGCAGAGGATGATTAAACAACTCCAAAAACACTTTACCAGCTTCACGCACTTATTTATTTATTTACAATTGAAAATAATATATATATTTTTAAGTCACCATTTTGGTGAATAGCATTTCCTTTAGTTATTCTCTTGATCCTTGACTTTTCCAATGAACTTCTTTTGTCTGCTGTAACACTGTGTTTAGAAAACATGCTTGTATTAAAGAAAGCCAGAAATCAGATGCTTGTTGTTTATTAATGATATGTGCATCATAAAGTGGTTTTCTTCACTGATCACATCTGAAACCTCATCACTGATTTTTGAGTTTAGTGTTATTAGAGCGTCTAAACGTTCTCCTGATCTTCTGATACTGCAGCGTTTGCTCCAGCAGTGTCACAATCTGATCATTTGAAGAATTAAAATCATTCTGGACAGTAAGTTTTGAGCTACAGTATCATTCAGACACACACTGACATCAAGAATCAGTGTATGAATCTCAACAATGATGACAATCAACAAAAAGCTTCATGCTGCAGTGCATTCTGGGTGCACCAAAACTCATCCATGGCTCCCAGCATGCATTGCGTCATGAATTTAGTTGTTTTGTCACTGTGATGGAATTTTTAATTAATCATAACTAACACTTCTTTTTCCTTGCAGGAATAACATTTATATGCTTTTGAAACCTAAATGTCCTAAAACCTTGCATGGGCCTAAGTCAGTGTGAGTCTGAATCATGTCCAAATATAAGAAAAGGGGAAATGAAACTTAGGGACAGCTGGACAACCATCTAAATATGATAGCCCCATGATATTGAGTAACCAACGAACTAATAAACACATGATTTGGGCAGATATTGCTTTACCTAGTAACATGAGGGTTTGACATATGAAGAACCAATCATATTGTAGGATGCTTTGCCATGCTCCTATCCTACATAAACTGTTGTATTCTTCTTGCTGGTGGGATTCTCTGTGATTGATACGAGGTCCTCCGGCCGTGATTAAAGCATATTCTAAGGCATAGTCTGGAGTCTGTTTGGTTTTTAGGCTGCGCAGCAGACTAGGCACTAGAGATCTTACTTCTATACTCAAGTGATAGTGTTTATTGGAGCACTAAAGATCTTATTACCAGGTGATAGTGCTCAAACAGGCTGAGACGTCGGCCGACTCGAACAGGTATTGAAGTACGCTTAGTAGAGTATAAATTCATAGGTGTCTGGGACACCCGGTTTAACTTAAAGGGTTAGTTCACCCAAAAATGAAAATTCTGTCATTAATTACTCACGCTCATGCCGTTCCAGACCCGTAAGACCTTCGTTAATCTTCGGAACGCAAATTGAGATATTTTTGTTTAAATCCGATGGCTCCGTGAGGCCTACATAGGGAGCAATGACATTTCCTCTCTCAAGATCCATAAAGGTACTAAAAACATATTTAAATCAGTTCATGTGAGTACAGTGGCTCAATATTAATATTATAAAGCGACGAGAATATTTTTGGTGCGCCAAAAAAAAACAAAATAACGAATTATTTAGTGATGGCCGATTTCAAAACACTGCTTCAGGAAGCTTCGGAGCATAATGAATGTCAACTGCGAATCCGCAGTTCGGAGCGCCAAAGTCACGTGATTTCAGCAGTTTGGCGGTTTGACACGCGATCCGAATCATGATTCGACACGCTGATTCATTACGCTCCGAATCTTCCTGAAGCAGTGTTGTGAAATCAGCCATCACTAAATAAGTCGTTATTTTGTTTTTTTTGGCGCACCAAAAATATTCTCGTCGCTTTATAATATTAATATTGAACCACTGTACTCACATGAACTGATTTAAATATGTTTTTAGTACCTTTATGGATCTTGAGAAAGGAAATGTCATTGCTCCCTATGTAGGCCTCACAGAGCAATCGGATTTCAACAAAAATATCTTAATTTGTGTTCTGAAGATCAACGAAGGTCTTACGGGTGTAAAACGGCACAAGGGTGAGTAATTAATGACAGAATTTTCATTTTTGGGTGAACTAACCCTTTAAGTCAGGTGCATTGGGGAAAATCTACCACATCACCATTGTTGAGGTTTGTATGATGAGTGTTGATATCTAAGTGTGTCTAAATGCCCAGTTTGAACTTGTTGCATAAGATGTTTTGGATATTCTCAGTTGTGTCAGTGTTAATACACTAGCACTTCCAGCTAAGTTTTAGTTAAAAGAAAATATTTTCATATTTTCAATTCAATAGGGTCTCAACTTAAATTAATTACTGTATTTGCTTTGAAATAGTCATTTAAGTCACTGTATGACAAGTGCAACTTCAGCTGATCTACTTTATCAAAGCACGAGTGCTCTTAATGAAACACTGTTGAAATTGTCGTAAAAAAAAAGTCATTTAAGAAAAGTCAAGGGTCAAGTGCTCAACTGAAACAAACGCTTTTCACTATAATGGTGACTTCAAACAATTTTCCATAAAAAATCAACATTAATTAGAGCTAAACCTCTGTTAATTCTCAGAAACAACTTATGAAAAATAAAGTCAAACTGGTCTGTAATAAGTGAAGCTGCTAAAGCTGTTTTTGGAGTTGTTTAATCATCCTCAGCTCAGATCTTGAGAAATGTCATTGATTTGATTTGCAGTTGATGTTTCAGTGGCTGAAATCAGATCAATTACTATTTGCAGTAGAAATGAATTGAAATAAGAATAAAGTACTCAACCGAAACATGGCTGAAACAATTTAAATAAAATAATTATTTATTTTGTTGAATTATTAAAATAAGCTACATTAGGTTACGTGAACAGTAACTTTGGTATTGAAAACTATTGAACTGTAAGTTTAAATAACTACATGTGTCAAGTTGAAAATATTTAATATTCTAAGTAGTTAAAACTTAAATAAGTCAGTGGAAATTAGTACCTCAAAAAGTTAAGTTGAGTGAACAAATAAACAATTTACAGGGAATGTTTGCACTGAAAACTTAAAGTTAGTTCACCTCACTTTCATAAAGTTAATCAAACTACTTTATAAGTTCAAACAACATTCAATTTGGCAAGTTGAACATACTTAATATTCTACGTAAAGACAACTTAACTGAGTCAGTGCAAAAAGATAACTCAAAAAGTAAAAAAAAACAAAAAACAAAACTTTTTACTTTTTTTTTTTTACAGTATACGTAATATGAGACTCAAGTACTTCTTCATCAACTCCTCAACACAGCTGAGTTCACTTCAACTAATATAATATACTATATTGTAATATACACTGATGAGCCAGAGATGATCACCTAATATGCTGTTGCTCCTCCATGTGTTACGGAAGGACCGACCAGGAGACAGGAGATAGTAACACAGGTATTTATTGGAACACAAGCAGAGGATATGGTGACAACAGGTGAGTATCTTGAAGTGAATGGTGATCGTGGAATGATATAGAGAGTGATACTGTCCTTTGTGATTGCAGAGTGCCGATGGATGCTGGGTTTTGCTGACTGGAGACGATGACTGCAGACAACACTTCACACACAGAGTGGAGACGTTCGGGGGAACACGGAGACAAGATAGCAGGTAAGTAACACGGCGAGTCCTTGAGGTAAGCATGCAGGTAAGTCCTTCGATGCAAACGAGACCGGACAATGTGACTGTGTGAGTGTGTGTCTTAAGTAGTGCAGTTTAATGAATGGGCTGATGAGGTGCAGGTGGCGGTGATTAGTACTCCGGGGAAGGTGTGCGCTGTGGTTGGTGGATGGTGGAGCCTGGTGTGTCTGTGACAGTACCCCCCCCCCACGGCCCGCTCCTGAGGGCCGCGGACCCCGACGTCGTGGTGGTCTACCTCTTCCACGAGGGGCAGGTCTGTTAGGATGATCAGCGTGGAAAGTGTCAAGCAGGTTGGGATCAAGGATGTCGTTACGTGGAATCCATGAGCGTTCCTCCGGGCCATAACCTTCCCAGTCCACGAGGTACTCGAACTGACCACCACGGCGCCGGGAGTCCAAGATCTCGCGCACCTCGTAAGCAGCTCCGTCTTCTAGTAGAAGTGGAAGGGGGGGCTCGGCTTCGGCCACACCAGGCTCTGTGGAGAGAGGAACAGAAGGGTGGTGAGGCTTGAGCAACGAAACATGGAAAGTGGGGTGAATGCGATACTCTGGAGGTAGTTGGAGTTTATAGGTGACAGGATTGATCTGCTCCAGGATGGTGAATGGGCCAATGAACCTGGGACTCAGCTTACGGCAAGGGAGGCGCATCCTGATGTCCTTGGTGGACAGCCAGACCTTCTGTCCCGGTTGATAGGAGGGAGCTTCGGAACGGTGAAGGTCGGCTGTCATCCTGCGCCTCCGGAGTGCTCGTTGGAGTTGATGGTGTGCTGAGTCCCAGACCCTCTCGCTCTCTCGGAACCAGTAGTCCACTGATGGTACGTCAGATGGTTCCCCGGTCCAGGGGAACAGTGGGGGTTGGTAGCCGAGTACGCACTGGAAGGGTGTGAGTCCGGTGGATGGCTGGCGAAGGGAGTTTTGGGCGTACTCGGCCCAACCCAGGTACTGGTTCCAAGAGTCCTGGTGGCCATGACAGAAAGGTACGGAGGTAGCGGCCGATCTCCTGGATCTTTCTTTCCGTCTGCCCGTTCGTCTGAGGGTGGTATCCAGACGAGAGACTGACGGTCACACCTAGGAGTGAGAAGAAGGCTCTCCATACCCGTGAGATAAACTGTGGTCCTCTATCGGATACGATGTCTTCAGGGATGCCGAAGTAACGGAATACTTGGTTAAACATGATCTCTGCTGTCTCCATGGCAGTAGGAAGACCTCTCAGAGGGACAAGACAACAGGATTTCGAGAATCGGTCGACCACGACCAGGATGCAGGTGTATCCGTCGGAAGCAGGAAGGTCAGAGACAAAGTCAACTCCTAGGTGTGACCAGGGTCGGTTGGGAACGGGCAGAGGAAGGAGTTTGCCGGATGTTAGATGGCGCGGGCTCTTCGAGATGGCGCAGTCCCTGCATCCCTGCACGTACCTTCTGACATCGGCAGCCATATTGGGCCACCAGAAGCGCTCCTTTAGCAGCGAGAGGGTCTCATTGACCCCCGGGTGGCCAGTGCCAAGTGAAGTATGTGCAGAGTGGATTAATGGAGTGCGCCGTGTGCGGGTGATGTAATGCAAGCCCGGTGGGCAACCCGGCGGAGTGTTGGTGGAGGCGTTGGAGGAGGTTAAAGTCTCCGCCGACCAGGTGATGGGGCTGACCACAACCCGCTCGGGAAGGATGGGTTCAGGATCCTCTGTGATGGGTTCGGGAGCATGGAGTCTGGAAAGGGCATCGGCCTTGATATTTCTGGAACCGGGTCTATAGGAGATGGTAAAATCAAAGCGAGTAAAAAACAGCGCCCAGCGGGCCTGTCTGGGGTTAAGTCTCTTGGCGGATCGGAGATATTCAAGGTTCTTGTGGTCGGTGAGAACTAGGAAGGGGTGTTTAGCTCCCTCCAACCAATGCCTCCACTCCTCGAGAGCCATCTTGACTGCCAGTAGCTCTCGATTGCTGATGTCGTAGTTTTTCTCCGCCGGGTTGAGCTTGCAGGAGAAGAAGGCGCATGGATGGAGGCGGCTCGGGTTCCCCTGCTGCTGTGACAGAACCGCTCCAACTCCGGTCGTGGAGGCGTCGACCTCAACCACGAATGGTCTGTGGGGGTCCGGGTGTACCAGGAGTGGAGCGGTGGTGAAGGCTCTTTTGAGGTGGTTGAAGGCCTCCGTGGCAGCTGGGGTCCAGGACAGAGACTTGGGCTTGTTGCGTAAGAGGTCAGTAAGGGGGTTGGAGATGGAGCTGTAGTTTTGAATGAATCTTCGATAGAAGTTAGCGAAGCCGAGGAATCGCTGGAGTTCCTTGATGGTGGTAGGAGTGGGCCAGTTCTTAATGGCCTCCACCTTCCCCTTGTCCATCCGGATGCCACTGTGGTCGATGTGGTATCCAAGGAACTGCACTGAGGTCTGATGGAATGAGCATTTCTCGGCTTTGAGGAAGAGTTGGTACTCCCTCAGGCGTTTCAGGACCTCCGCAACGTGATGGCGATGTTCGGCCATGCTCCGGGAGTAGATCAAGATGTCGTCGATGTAGACCAGAACGAACTTGTGGAGAAACTCCCGGAGCACCTCGTGGATGAAGTCCTGGAATACGGAGGGGGCGTTGACCAGGCCGTACGGCATGACGAGATATTCGTAGTAGCCGGTGGGCGTGACGAAGGCGGTCTTCCACTCGTCCCCCTTGCGTATCCGGATGAGGTTGTACGCGCTGCGGAGGTCCAACTTGGAGAACACAGTGGCACCACGGAGATGTTCCAGGGCCGCTGGGACGAGAGGAAGGGGGTATCGGAACTTGACAGTGATGGAGTTGAGTGCGCGGTAGTCAATACAAGGCCGCAAGCCTCCGTCCTTTTTGGCCACGAAGAAGAAGCTGGAAGCAGCAGGGGAGGTAGAAGGTCGAATGTATCCTTGAGCCAGAGCCTCCTCGATGTACTCCACCATGGCCTTCTCCTCCGGGACGGATAGGGGATATATCCGTCCCCTTGGCACTGACGCACCCGGAAGCAGATCAATGGCGCAGTCCCATGGCTGATGTGGAGGCAGCTTGGACGCTCTCATGGGGCAGAAAACGTCGCTGAAGGGGGCGTAACACGACGGGATATCCATTGACCTCTTCTCTATGGGACTTTCGATAGACGTGGCATGGACTCGGAGACAACGGGAGGTGGGTTGTCGAGGAACAGGAAGAGTGGAAAAGCAGGATGGAAAACAGGTGTCGCCTCACTTCAGGACTTCTCCAGTCTTCCATGAGAGGATGGGGTTGTGCTGCTCCAACCACGGACGCCCTAATATCACGTCAGCGGTGGAGCCCTCCAGAACCAGCAGATGGATCTCCTCTACATGCAGAATGCCAACTCGAAGCTGTAGAGGGCCTATGCTCCGGCTCACGCTGCTCACAGGTTTACCAGTTATCGATTGGATCTGGTAGGTTGATGGCGTGCATTGGGTCCTGATCCCAAGCTGACGGCAGAGGGCGCCGGAGATGAAATTTCCCGCTGACCCAGAATCAAGGAGGGTGGTAACTGGAACGGAGATATCGGCAGCAGTAAGTTGCACAATAGTTGTGAGTGGTTTAGAGGTGTTAGTATGAGGGAGGATAGCACTCACCATAGGACGAGGAGGACGTGTTGGGCATGTGGAGAGTACATGCCCAGGGGATCCACAGTACAAACAAAGTTTCTGGGTCAGCCTTCTCTGCCGTTCAGCGGGTGATAGACGATTTGACTCCACTTGCATAGGTTCGTTGGCTGGTTCTGGGGTGCTGACGGATTCTGGTCGGCAGAGGGAGGTGTTAAACAGTTGCTGACCCTGGTGCTTATCGAGACACGACTGCATACGAGTGGCGAAACGAATGGAGAGTTGGATGAACCGTTCCAGGCCGATGGTATCCTCGTATGCAGCGAGATGCAACCGCACTCGAGGATCCAAACCCTGGCGATATGTCGTCATGAGCGCTCGTTCGTTCCATCCACTTCGAGCAGCGAGGGTTCTGAATTGAATGGCATAATCATTAACAGACATTTTTCCTTGTTTTATATTATATAATTTCTCACCAATAGATGCATCCCATGAGGGTTTTCCAAAAACTTCTCTGAAGTGCTCGACGAAACTGGAGTAAGACTGCAGCACAGGGTTGTCTTGGGACCAGATGGAATCAGCCCATTGCAGCGCTTTGCCGGACAGTTGGGAGATTACAAACGCCACTTTGGAGTAATCGGTGGGGAATAAGTGCGGTTGCATCTCCAGGGTCAGAGAACATTGCAGGAGGAATCCGTTGCACTCCTCCGCCGAACCAGAGTAGGGCGCTGGTTTGGCCATGGGACTGGCGTACACTGGCGGTGAGGGAGAAGTGACGGTGTTTGCGGAAGTGAAGGTGGGCGCTGACGGTGGTGGTGGAGTGGAGAGTGTGCGACGCAAAGCGTCCACCAGGTCCTGGAATTGATCGGGTTGGCTCATACTTGTGTTCCGCTGTTTTGGTCCGGTCTTCTGTTACGGAAGGACCGACCAGGAGACAGGAGATAGTAACACAGGTATTTATTGGAACACAAGCAGAGGAAATGGTGACAACAGGTGAGTATCTTGAAGTGAATGGTGATCGTGGAATGATATAGAGAGTGATACTGTCCTTTGTGATTGCAGAGTGCCGATGGATGCTGGGTTTTGCTGACTGGAGACGATGACTGCAGACAACACTTCACACACAGAGTGGAGACGTTCGGGGGAACACGGAGACAAGATAGCAGGTAAGTAACACGGGGAGTCCTTGAGGTAAGCATGCAGGTAAGTCCTTCGATGCAAACGAGACCGGACAATGTGACTGTGTGAGTGTGTGTCTTAAGTAGTGCAGTTTAATGAATGGGCTGATGAGGTGCAGGTGGCGGTGATTAGTACTCCGGGGAAGGTGTGCGCTGTGGTTGGTGGATGGTGGAGCCTGGTGTGTCTGTGACACCATGTGCTGCCAAAACAGCGCTGACCCACCGAGGCATGGACTCTACACGAGTGCTACGAAGAGTGCTGTGGTTTCTGACAACAATTTATAATGTTTTGGCTCTTAAGTGTATACTACATTCATAAGCATATTAAGAACCAGGAGAAATCATCATCTTTGTCATTTTCATTGTGAGCACGAGTCTTAATTAAGCTTGTTTTGTCTGGCAGTTTTAGAATTGATTCCATTATGAATATATTTTAGTTCATTATTTTGTATTTGTGTAGTTTTTAATGTATAGCATTTCCTTGTTGGATGTTCAGTTCAAGGTTTATCAGGTTAGTTTCATCCGTTCACCCCTGCTTGTAAATGTTGTAACTGCAATAATCCGCTGCCAAAGAGCATCTTTCTCCATTGATGACCATTCAAAAATAGTTGCACATTCTGATAAATCATTGCAAACAACATATAAATGGCACATATTTTGGGAGACTCTAATAATAATTCATAGCTTATTCAACATAACACTCGAAAGCTTTTTGCTTCAGTTTAACATGATATGTTGCTATGTGTACACACAATTGCCAAACAGGAAGTGAAACTACAGCCACAGAAACAGCTTTGATGCTTCTGCTAAACACATAAACTTCACGCAGCACGGCAAGCAGAGGTGCAGGGAAGATCTGAAGGTTGCCCTTTCAGTGATGGTAAAGTTGCAATTTTCTTCCAAGTTGAAATAAAGAAATTACAGTCTGACTCTGTTGGGAGATTTCTCTCTCCCGGGCGGAGAGTGAAGACAGTATCCTGTGGTCAAGGCCTGCCGGGCGATGGTCTAACATATAGTTTGTTGGGAGTGTGAGTTTGCTGGATTGTTCATTATATATGATTAATTTGTGTGTCTGATTGGTCCAGCCATTACAATGTTTTTTTCATAAGTGGATTATGTAATTAACATGGTCTAAAATATTACAAAATGTCATTTTGTAGTATAAAAGGAACAGAAAGTACTCAAACATATCAAACACTGAACGGAAACAGTGGATGGGAAATGGGTTGTGGTTTGTGAGTTCACAGATAGTTTCCTGGTCAAAACTGAGAGGCGTTTTCACACCTAACCCCACATGGAAACACAGACACACAGTCACTGAACAGTAGAGTTTGACTCACGTGAGACGAGTAGTGAACAAAACTAAGAGTTTTGAACTGATTTTCTGAATTGAACTGAAGAAGAAATGAAGTTCTCACTGACAGTTTCTGTGTTTCTGCTGACGGGTAAGTGTTTGAGATCTTTACTAAAAGTGTTTATTATCTAGAAATATGACTTGTTTTATGTGAGTAAAGCAGTGTGTGTGTGTGTGTGTGTGTGTGTGTGTGTGTGTGTGTGTCTGTGTGCAGTGATCAGGTCACTGTCTGTGGACATTACAGTGAGAGGAACGGAGGGAGAACCAGTGATTATTAAGTGCCCTTATCCAGGAGGATATGAAAACTCTTACAAATACTTCTACAAAGGAGTTTACAGAGAGAGTGTCATTATACTACGAACTGATGGAAGAAAGTCCTTACCCAGATTCTCACTGCAGGATGATCGTAAGACCAGATCATTTACAGTGACCATCAGAAACCTGAAGATGGAAGATGCTGGACCGTACGGCTGTAGAGCTGGATGGGGAGAATATAAAATAATCCAGCTGATTGTAAAAAAAGGTGCCTGATGTTCATTATTAAACAACAATCTGCTTCATCATTCATGTTTATGCTTCATGCTGTTATTAATATTTTTGTGTCATTTTAATGACGTGGCCTTGTTTCTCAGCTCCACAGAAGCCAAGACCTGTCCAGATCTCAACATCCACCTTTCGTCCATACACAAACACCAGCACTGAACACACTAGCACCGAACACACCAGCACAGGTACCTGTACTCATATAAAACACTAGCTTCAACCTCAGACATCTTCACACACATGCATTTTGGTGAAAATATTGTTAATGTGAAGTTACTGTGTTTGCATACATAAGTCATAACTTCAATCACAACATTAGTAGTTTAGTCTGATTATATTGAATACAGAGATATCAAAGCTTCTATACAAAATTCTAATGTTGCATTCATGATGCAATTCCTGTAATTACGTGTTTCCAGCTAGTTCCCACTGCACAGTTTGTATCTTCCTCAAACTTGCATCAGCTTGGAAAGTCACTATTTCATCAAATCTCCAACTTCTGTCATTTGACATCATGTAAAAACAAACTAAATGGCAGTGGCTTTGGTTGTCAGAGATTAACATCCTGTTTACACATGGTATTATTCATTGTTCCAACAACTGGAACGTGTAGATGCTCATGTGGTCGAATATGGTTGAACAGCCAAAACTCTCCACCTACTGACCTAATGCGTAAACATTATGGAAAGAGCTCAAGCCAGACAGGATTTAAACCTTGTCAGCTGAAGCCCCAAGTTTGGTTTGAAAATGAAAAATGTACCAAGCACAATGTTCTCTCACCATTCCTGATCTCTAACATGTGCTCACAGCGTTCGGCTGGCAGAAATGAAAGCTGCTGCTCTCCGTATGTTTTTCCGTCATCTCCGGTCTCATTCATACATAAGCTGCATGAGCTTATTTCATCTAATAGATCGAAAGGTCTGAAAAGCCCATACATTTACCCACCCATAGACTCTCCCCTCATAGAAATCAGGACAGAAGTGGTTGAAATTGAACATCGTCTACTTGTGAACCGATCGACCAAAATGCATCTTAATACCAGGTGGAAACAGGGTCTAAGATGCTCCTCTGCACTTCATTCAAATGTAGAACAACTGAACATTTAGTCTCAGCCTCAGACGTCACTCCCACGAACCGTTGGCTGAACATCTGATGCATATAGCACACTTAACTGGAAACACTTCAGGAGTTTCGAAGTCGTCATGTGTTTGGTTGAATTTTGGCCTGGAAACAAATGCTGTGACGCTAAACCCCCTCGTAGAAGAAGAACGCCGTCATGTTTACAACTTTGACAACGAGCGCTTACCAGGATCAAATAAATGCTGGGTTTTTGAAAAGTATGTGAAGTTCGCCACTCCATTGATACAGAACCAAACACAATGTTCTTGAATGAATATTTTATTAGAAGCACGGCTGCCTGTTATTGTAGGGACATCAACTTTACATTTTCACACCCCTAAACATGATGCGGAATAAAACGAACTGTGATTGGTTGCGTTACATGTCAGTCAAACGTCCTCTTGGGCGGTCCTTAGCCAATGAAAGCTGCGATAGAATCTAGACCTCTCTTCTGTTCTGCCGTCAGTCTGAAAGTCTGGCTAAGCGAGACTACTGAACATTTGACAGTGTTTTCTTTAGCACTTTATTTGTTCTACAGTTTCTGATAAAAGTAAAATCGTTGTGACATGAGTGCAGCATTAATTTACATGGGTTTTTCATGCATTTGACAGACACTTTAACCAAAGTGACACTGTATCAGTTCAGATAAAATGTATCTTATAAATATATTGTATACATCACTAATATATTGTGATTATCACCTGACTGTAATCAGTGTTATGAACAGAAAACTTCATAATTTATATGCAGCAATAATATGGGGTTATTTGCTTGTTTATGTCTTCATTTCATGAGCGGAACATTCACACGTCACTGGTGTTTTTCTCTCTGTCAATGACTTAAACAGAAAGTGAGACAAGAACAACAACAGGAAATACTACAGATGAGTCAAACACTAGTAAGCACAAACTACACTACCCATAATGCAACTCACATCACATGATCACTCTTTGAAAGGAAATTGGTTTGAACATTTGTGGAGACACATTTTATCTCCTGTATAAACATAAAATGATGCACATATCAGCTTTCATGTGGTTAATTCAGTTTGACATCAACCGTAAAGAGAAGTGTTTTCTTCTGAAGAGTCGAGGTTTACCATTGCAGTTTCACTTCAGTTACACAATATAACAACTATATATTTCCAATATTTTTAATAGAACAGTAAATAAAATGATTTATAACAATTATTAGATCATTATTGTTCATTTAACAGTATAATCAGAATCAGTATTGTGTTGTTTTATGTAATATCATGTGTTTAGTGATGCGTTCAGACCTGTCTTCTGTTGCTGGCGGTCTGGGTTCGGTTCTGCTGGTTCTGATTCTGTGTTCTGGAACGTTCCTCATCCTGAAAAAGAGGAAAAGGAAATGTGGGACAGGTAACAGTTTGTTTGTGATTATTATTATTATTATTATTATTATTATTAAAGTCTAGTTTAAGTGTATGAATTGACTTAGTCTTTCTCTGTTTTCACGCAGCTTTATTTCAGCAAAATGTGCAGCACAATACAGAGGTGGGTGTTCAAATCTTTACCTGCAGAAGATCAGAAATACATGTTAAATTATTGTTTATTGATGAACAGAGAGTATTATCTATATAAACTGGTAAATTATTGATTGTTTTTCAGACTGACCGCATGTATGAAGAGATTCCCAATAGTGACGTCGCTGCGGTCACATCCTCATCCAATCAGACGCCTGCATCACACCTCAACAACCGTACAAAAATCTCTACTGTTTATGCCACAGTTACCAAACAGTAGCCTGATTCAAACCCCGGTCACACCCACTCGACCAATCAGATGACAGATACAGACTGTGATTATTATGCCAATATAAAGTCACCTGACCCAACACAGGACAGCAGGACAGAAGTGATCTACGTGACAGCAACACATCCACAAAACATCACAACAAACGAGGGTCCGATATATTCAGTGATCAACCATGCATAAAAGACTTTACACAGACATTGTGAATGATAAAAATAAAATCTGTTAATCTAAATTTCTTTACTGAATCGATTTTTTCTTCACTGTTATCAGTAGTGAATAACATTACTAACCAGAAAAGTTACTAACAACTAAAAATAATGCCAATAAAATAACATGAAATGTGATATTCTTTGTAATTAGTACACCACATCCACAGTTCAATAAATCCAATAAAAATGTGAAATATAGCTGCAAGCAGAGATTATGGGGCCATACACAAAAGAGTCAAGGGAGAATGAGAGCATGACCATGATTTGAAATATGAAGTTTGAGTGCAAAAGGCAGTAACCGTGCCAAGATATTACATAATCTCCTTCAGGATGGGGTGCTGATGACACAGATCAAGTTTTGTAATGATATGCTATTGTGTTCATAAAATACAGCATATTACTACAAAATTCTGAATGGCCGACATGGTAAAAATGGGTATCATTTGACTCGATATGTCACACTGAATGTAAAGAGATCAATCTTATGATCTTTAGTCATACACTTCAGAAGTTATAGGCAAAAATATCAATGTTACATTATTCAGCAACACTAGGTGGCGCTGTGCCGAAACTCCTCACGTACCCTCAGAGAATGATGGCTATTAAGTATACCATTTTTTTTTTCTTTATATGTCAAAATACGCCCCCATCTGATGGACACTTTACTATCCCATGAGGCCGCGGGAGAGGATTTGTGAATGGAGGTGAAGCGACACTGGTAGGTCACATGATAATGACAGCATGGCGAATATAGTATATCCAGATTAGATTCATGCTACACACATTCATTCTATACAGAACACACCTTTTTGCAAAGTAATTACTTACGCAAAATAAGTACCTGCTCAGGAGAGTATGTGATTATGGACGTAGCCAGAGTATGTACTTGCTTCCAGAAGACTGAACACAAAATAACATAAAATATCAAATATATGCCATATAATGCAGTTATAATATTCAGTAAGCAACATGACTCGAGTGTAAAACACATTTTACATACTGCGTAAATGTCACACATACTCCTTCCCCCTTCTGAAGAAATGGATCGTTCCTTCCTCCATCTCTCTCTGCAAACACTGCTTACTAAAGTTCTGTTTAATAAAGTTTGGTGAATTGGTAAAACATTGTAGACGTCATGTAGAGCTGATGTGGTTAGAGATACAGAAGGGGAAGTAAGTGTTCATTTTAGTTACTGATGCAACAAGTTGTTCAATTGGAAGAGAACGACAGTAACGTTTGTCACAGAATTTGGTCTTTTAAAAGAAACGCTTGTCAAAGTTCATCATGTGGGACGTTCTGCTGCTCTTTTCCAGCATCTGTACAGGTGAGTTTGAAACTCTGAGGACTTTTACATGTTTATTTGTCTTTTTTTCTCACATGATCATCAGTCCCATATGAATAATATTTATAAGTTATGTCTCCTGTTCACACATGACAGCTCTATATAATGACATTTGTGTTTTCAGCTGTTGTTGTAGGAGCTCCAGAGAGAAATATAGGACACAGAGGAGAGACTCTTAACATCAGCTGCTCATATGAATCTGGATATGAAACATATTCAAAGTATTTTTGTAAAGGGGTGTGTTTATTGTCAAATAATATCATGGTTAAATCAGGATCTCCAGCTAAAGACGAGAGATTCTCTCTGACTGACAACACGACGAACAGAGTTTTCACCGTCACCATCACTGATCTGAGAACAGAGGATGAAGGCAAATACTGGTGTGCTGTGGAGAGGACAGGTCCTGATGTCTATTCAAAGATTTTGTTGAAGGTTAAAGAGGGTAAGTAATTCATTTTGTTAATAGGAGAAATAATAAACTGCATGGCAACAGGTCAAGAGTGATTGACCAAGTCATTAATCTTGTAAGTTCACTCATATTGTTCTGTTGAGTTAATGTCTGTTTAGACTAGAGTTTGTTGAATATGAAATACAGCGATAATCCACCAGTGGTTACAGTGACTTTAATTTAATGAGCACAACACAAACACAGAGTGATAAAAACAGAGATTAAATTCAGTGTCAATGTTTTAAGTTGATCTTCCCTGCCACCCTTCAGATAAAAAGACCACTGAAGTTTCAACTATCAGCTCTTTTTCAAAAGCACCATCGTCTTTCAGCACAACAGAACTGAATCCACAATCAGGTCAGTTCATCTGTCTGTCACACTATATGACTCTTATTTCTTGAATATTGAATGTACTTAATGTATTTAAATATGTTATGTATTTTAATTCCTTTGAGATTAAATGTGTGTTAAAGGTGATGAAGACTGAAGATTCAATCCACTGACTTTTTCTCCCTGTTGTTAAAAAGCTTAGGATAAGAAAGTGTCTTTACAATGAACATTAAATGTGGAGCTTCATTTATGTGTTCATGATCTTATCACATGAGCGGCTCGTTCACACGTCACTGGTGTTTTTCTCTGTCAGTGTCTCATCAAACTGAAAGTGAAACGACAAGAACTGGAAATACTACAGTTGAACTCCATCAGCCAACCACTAGTAAGCACACAAACTACACTACCCATGATGCAACAGCTCCCTCTTTAATCATGTTATGACCTGGCTCAAAGTCACAACATAAAGAGGACACTTCACAAAAAAGATAATAAAGAGTATATAAGTTTATTTAAAGTTAATCAAATAATGTCTAGGGTCAGAATAACAAAAAGGAACAACAAATCAAATCACTGTTGGAAATGGGGTTTGTGGAGTTGTGGAAACAAAAATGTGAATACAAAATCTCAACCCACTCTTCAAACAAGGACACAATAACCAAAAATGAGTGAGAAAGCCAAAATCCATAAGCTTCTTAAATAGAGTGTCATAATCAGCACTGGGGTCTCGCCCATCAGGGAGGAGCCTCAATCTCACAACAAAATACAAAGGAAAAAGGGGCAGGGCTGTAACAATCACATGATCACTCCTTTGAGAGGAAATGAGTTTGATGTGTGGAGGCACACACTGGTTAATTTGGTTTGACATCAACCATAGACAGAAGTGTTTCCTTCTGAAGAGTCGAGGTTTACCATTGCAGTTTCACTTCAGTTACACAATATTATTACAATAATACAACACTTTATTATTACTGTGTTTCAGTGCATAATTTGACACCTTCACCTTATTTTTATTATTCTCAGGTTAGTTAGGTCGAATCTGACCTAAATTTTAAGGATTTTAAAATACTTAAAGTGTTAGTTCACCCAAAAATTAAAATTCTGTCATTTATTACTCACCCTCATGTCGTTTCACACCCGTAAGACCTTCGTTCATCTTCAGAACACAAATTAAGATATTTTTGATGAAATTCAATGGCTCAGTGAGGCCAGCAATGACACCAAACTTCTCAAGGTCCATAAAGGTACTAAAAACATATTTAAAACAGTTCATGTGAGTTCAGTGGTTCTACCTTAATATTATAAAGCGAAGAGAATACTTTTTGTGCGCCAAAAAAACAAAATAAAGACTTTTCAGCAATATCTAGTGATGGCCGATTTCAAAACACTGCTTCATGAAGCTTCTGAGCTTTATGAATCTTTTGTTTCGAATCAGTGATTCGGATCTCCTATCAAACGGCTAAACTGCTGAAATCACGTGACTTTGGCGCTCCGATCCACTGATTCGATTCGTAAAGCTCTGAAGCAGTGTTTTGAAATCGGCCCATATAGATATTGTTGAAAAGTCTTTATTTAGTTTTTTTGGCACACAAAAAGTATTCTTGTTGCTTTATAATATTAAGGTAGAACCACTGAACTCACATGAACTGATTTAAATATGTTTTTAGTACCTTGATGGACCTTGAGAGTTTGAATGGCTTTGCTCTCAATAGAGGCCTCACTGAGCCATCAGATTTCATCAAAAATATCTTAATTTGTGTTCTGAAGATGAACGAAGGTCTTACAGGTGTAGAACGACATGAGGGAGAGTAATTAATGACATTATTATCATTTTTGGGTGAACTAACCCTTTAAGGTCAGACAAGGAGACTTTGCCCTGGTTTGTTCTTGTTCTAGAGTTCTGGGAGGCAGACTTTGTCATAAAAAAAAAATATATATATATATATATATATATATATATATATAAATCAAGGCAATATCAGCCATGGTTCTGTTACCATGAATCATACCACCTGATACTCTTCAAATCTTATATTCATTGGATTATAAATAAAATACTTATGTAGCAGTTACATCATTGTTACATCACATACATAGCCTACTATATTAGCTAAATACATCAAACAATGAGGCAGGGTCATTGTATTCCTATGCATATTACAAAAATTACAATAATAAAAATGACTTATATCAGTGATCAAAGATTATTGTTCGTTTAACAGTATAATCAGAATCACTACTGTGTAATATCATGTTTAACGTTGCGTGCAGACCTGTCTTCTCTTGCTGGCGGTCTGGGTTCGGTTTTGTTGGTTCTGACTCTGTGTTCTGGAACGTTCCTCATCCTGAAAAAGAGGAAAAGGAAATGTGGGACAGGTAATGCTTTGTTTGTAATTATTATTATATAAGTATTGTTTTAGTGTATGAATTGAATTAGTCCTTCTGTTTTCATTCAGCTTTATTTCAGCAAAATGTGCAGCACAATACAGAGGTGGGTGTTCAAATCTTTACCTGTAGAAGTTTAGAAATATGATTGTTTATTGATCAATAGAGAGTATTATCTCTGTAAACTAGTAAATTATTGATTGTTTTTCAGACTGACCGCATGTATGAAGAGATTCCAAACCACCCAGAAGTTTCTACTGTTTACACCACAGTAACCAATCAGCAGCCTGATTCAAACCCCGGTCACACCCACTCGACCAATCAGGTGACAGATCCAGACTGTGATTATTATGCTAATATAAAGTCACATGACCCAACACAGGACTGCAGGACAGAACTGATCTACATGACAGCAACACATCCACAAATCATTTCAAGGAATGAGGGTGTAATATATTCAACAATAAAACATGAATAAAAAAGACTGGTAAAATCTACATGGGTTTAATGATTCAATATTTTGACATACTTTTGTGTACAAAACAGTTAATAAAGTGTATAATGTATAAAAAAAAAAGTCATAATTATGCTTTAACAAGCTGCTAACAACAAAAAATAAATTAATATAATTTTAATATTTTTTGTAATTAGTACACCTTATTTACAGTTAAAGCAAATCAAGTCTTTTTAAGTCTCCTCTCCTGTAGCCGCTGTGTGAAGTGATTCTGTCATGTTATGGAGCTACGGTTTTTGTATAAATTTCAACTCCACAAAATCCTATAGATGTACTTTTGTTGTAATACTTGTGCTGTCCTATTGAGGGGGCCACAGAATAAGAAATCTTTGAACTCCACTTTTATGTCTTTGAATTGGGATGCAGCTAATATTAAATGCACATTTTAAACAGTTTATTGTACAGATAAGTTAAGCGCCATCCTAAACAAATTCGCCACTACATTGTGAAACATGCAAATACAGACAGCAGCTTGCACACCACATGCGCACACAGAAACATTCAGTGCAGAAACTTGTGGTCAATACTGTCCTGTGATTTATCAAGAAAATAGCTTAAAAATGGAAAAATTCTAGCATATTTTCCTTTCTGTTTTTGAAGCAACTTAAACCCACACTATTAGTAGAGAGATGCTGCACAGATAATTCATACACACTTTTTCACTAATGCATTCAAATAAATGTAATCTTACTGTGCTATTTTGTCTGATTTAGAATCACCAGAAATCTGTAAGAAATATAACAACCTATATTCATATTTTACCATGAATTGGTAAAAAAAAAGCTGTTATGTCGGCACTGATAGCCTCGTGAACAGCACGCGACATGTGGCATGGTTGCACTTCGGATCTCAGCTCGCGGACCTTTCCTGATCCCATCCCCCTCTCTTTCTCCCACTCGCTTCCTGTCAGATCTCCACTGTCCTATTGAATAAAGAGGCAAAAACATGCAAAAAAAAAAGCTGTTATGTTTTTGTAACAGCTCTGCTATGATATTTGCCACAGATATGCACAAGGCAACCCGAGTTTGAGTCTCTGCTCGAGGTTCAGGCTTCTCAAGCAGACATCAAAGTTTGTTCACAGTTGCAAACTGTGGCGTATTGCAAAGCATTCCCATCTCTTGTGATTTTATGTATTATATCATCAGTGATTAGTCGCCGTCAACTTGACTTCTATTCAAGAGTCAACTTGAAAAAATCTGAGGTCTTTCAACCCCTAATACACACGTGTCTATTCACTATACAAATTCCACTGTCACAGGTGATCAGTTGTTTTAATCCATAAATACCTTCATGACATCTCGCCCTCTACAGGTGATATCAAAGCACTACACAGAGCTTCATAAATCTCCAACTCAGTTTGACTGAAATCAGCTGCAAAGAGACGGTGAACTCACAAAAAGACTCTTATAGACACTAGTTTCACTGTCAGTGTATGGCCTTGTTCACTTCAATTACATTTTTACATTTACTTGATAAATAACTTCATTCTCAGGTGAATGTTCAGTCTTCAGCAGATTTCAAACTCACCATCCTTACGTTCATGGAAATATTGACCTGTCCTGTGCTGTGATGTTTTATACTCCATATGAAATTGAACAGCAGTTTGCTCATTACATTAAGATTTAAAGATAGTTCAGGAGCATTTAAAATGAACTAGTGAAGGTTAGAAGGGATTAAAACTTAAAAGAAAAGCAAATGCACTTTGTCAGAATAAATGTGCTCTTTTAAGATGTCCTGTAGAGCTGATGTGGTTAGAGATACAGAAGGGGAAGGAAATGTTCATTTTAGTTGCTGACGCTAAATTGTTCACACAGTACGGAAGAGAACGACAGTAACGTTTGTCACAGAATTTGGTCTTTTATTTAAGAGAAACTCTTGTCAAAGTTCATCATGTGGGACGTTCTGCTGCTCTTTTCCAGCATCTGTACAGGTGAGTTTGAGACTCTGAGCTCTTTTACACACAGTTTGACATGATATCTTGATTTTCCTGTTATCGCATGATCATCAATATATATGAAGATACAGTATTTGTGTTTCAGCTGTTGTTGTAGGAGCTCCAGTTACAGTTACAGGACACAGAGGAGAGAGAGTTGAGATCAGATGCTCATATGAATCTGGATATGAATCAAATTCAAAGTATTTTTGTAAAGGCGAGTGTGAATACATTGGATTTAAAAACATCATGGTTAAATCAGGATCTCCAGCTAAAGACGAGAGATTCTCTCTGACTGACAACACGACGGCCAGAGTTTTCACCGTCACCATCACTGATCTGAGAACAGAGGATGAAGGCAAATACTGGTGTGCTGTGAAGAGGACTTTAACTGATTTGTCTTTAACTGATGTCTATTCAGAGATTTTGTTGCTGGTTAAACAGGGTAAGCGAGTAATTTTAATAGAAGTGTAGCTAGAAGACAGCAGAACAAATAGATGTTTATCTGTGTTTTAAACTGAATTCAGTGTCACTGTTTTTAAGTTGATCTTTCCTGTCATCCATCAGATAAAAAGACCACTGAGGTTTCAACAATCAGTCCATTTTCAAAAACATCATATTTAAGTACAACAGATCTGAATCAACAGTCAGGTCAGTTCATCTGTCTGCCGCTCTTTATGACCCTATTTTCATGAGAATTTGAATGCGATGCATGTATATCAGTTTAAAGACAATAAATGTGTGTTACAGATCACGTCTCACATTCAGGGTCTGTCATCTACATCTGTGTTGGGTTAGTCATCATGGTGATCGTCTTCCTCATTGCGCTGACGGTGTTGTGCAAACAGAAAAAGAGCAAGAATTTACCAAAAGTTACACAATTAGGACTTCCCCAGCATGGTCAGTATGGAACACTTTTTTTTTTTTTTTTACTTTACTAAACATAAAAATGCCATATTTCAGCCATGAAAGCCAGCAAACGAACTGGGTCAGAGATAGATTCAGAGATAGATTCTTCTCATCGATTCTGTCCAACATAAAAATTGTCGGCATCCATCTATAAAGCTCTATTTCCAAAGCTATTTTAGATAAATCAACTCATCAATTTACAATTGTGCTTGTTCATGTCCTCAATCTGGCAACGTCGAGTTCGAGGAGGAGGGGGCGGGGGAAACAACTAATCTTTTGAACATAAACAATATTTTGGATGTGGACTGCAGTACCCATTTAAACCACAAGCTGTCAATATTACATACTGCTCCTTTAAATGCAGCTATAAATACCATCATGCTAACAGAAAACTTTCTGCATTTATACAATTATTTAAAGAAACCTTTATTTACTTTATTTTTCAACTAGATCTCATGAGAAAACATAACTATTTTACAAAATGGCAATTTCATATGATTTTGTAATTTTTTTTTATAGAAATAATGTAAACCTAAACATAACCTTCATACGAAAAAGTACAGAATTAGCCAACAATTAGCCAACAATTGCCATGAGAGTGTGTTTTATATTTTTATTGTTTTTACAAATGAGGTCATCATGGATGTCCCAAATAGGAGGATTTGACAGGTTTATCTCACCTTATTTAGGAGACCAAAATCCCCAAAATATGATTAAGCAGTTAACACAAAATTCTCTCTTCACTTTCTAACATTTAATGTTTGAATATTAATTCTCCTCATGTTTTGACAGTCTCTGTCGGGCTTTTGCCTTTGAATACAACAGCAAAGATCACTGCAGAGGTGAGTGATGATGATCTTATGTTTATGAGCTCCTGAAAACACCTGCCTGAAGGTCTTTATAATTGTTGCACATTGGTTTGGAGCCATCTTTGTCCTGCTCACCAGCATCCAAAACTCAACATATATCTTCTAGTGATAACAAATAATGGTGCAGTGTTCAAATGTGGAAGGGTTTGGAAGATAACAAGTTCTTTTGCAGGACATTGACTGGAATGACCATAATTATCAGGAAATCAGTGAGTTTCAGTGCAAGAACAAAGACATCTCTACTATCTACACTACAGCAGAAAGTCCAGATTATCCAACAATCTACTCCACTGCAGATAATCCAGAAGATTCAACGATCTACTCCATTGCAGATAAACCAGATGATTTCACAATCTACTCAACTGCAGATAAACCAGACTCAATCATCTACTCAACAGTAGATAATCCAGTTTCGACAGTCTACTCCAATGCAGATAAACCAGTTTCAAAATCTACTCAACTTCATAAAGTCCAGATAATCCACTGATCTTCTCAACTTCAGAAAGTCCACATGATCAATGATCTTCTCAACTTCATACTGACCAGATGATCCAATGGTCTTAAACTTCAGAAAGTCCAGATGATATAATGATCTTCTAAACTTAAGATTGATTGTATCATCCAATGATCTTCTCAACTTCAAATTGACCAGATGATCCAATGACCTTCTAAACTTCAGACTGACCAGATGATCCAATGATCTTCTCAACTACAGAAAGTCCAGATGATCCAATGATCTTCTCACGTTCAGATTGACCAGATGATTCAATGACCTTCTAAACTTCAGACTGACCAGATGATCCAATGATCTTCTCAACTACAGAAAGTCCAGATGATCCAATGATCTTCTCACGTTCAGATTGACCAGATGATTCAATGACCTTCTAAACTTCAGACTGACCAGATGATCCAATGATCTACTCAACAGCTGATAAACCAAATGATTCAACAGTCTACACCATCGCAGCATTGCAACATTTTTACATTGACTGCCTCTCAGCATCTTAATGTAGTGGAAACTGAACCCACAATGCAACAGTAATGGGACAAAAAAATCCCAAATTTTAAGAAGACATTTTGGATATATCAGGGTTTAAATGATGTCCTCATCCGCTTGACTTTGTAAAATAGATATAGACAGTCAGTCCATATCTACATTCTTTTGTAGGTTTATTGTAAATTTAGTAAATTCATTCATTGAGTATTATATTGTTTGTTTCACAATGAGCAGTGACCTAAGTTGTATGTTATATTATGCACATTACATGTGCTATGTGTGTATTATTTGTTTATTTATGTGAATATATGATCAGGTGCTGATGGTTAAGTGTTGAAAATGAGAGTACATACTATTGTGCAGTTGATAAATATGGGATAGATTTCCAGACTCAAGTGAAGCTGAACGTTGTAACAGGTGAGTAAGTGAAATGTATTCAACCCATATTTTGACCATCACCATTGCTGTTATTTATGGTAATTTGGTGCACAAATTATATTTTCTGATGCTATTGGCTGATATTTGCTCTTGCTTGCTTAATTTTAAGATTTGTCATTTTGCATTTCAAGTAAATGAATCTTGAATTAAGAATGTCAAGTCTCCTTTTTTATTTCTAAAGCCCTTTATACAGTAGAGATCATTTCAAAACAGCTTCACAGTAATAAACAGAAAAATAACAGAATCAATGATGCAAACTTCATCAAATATGAGACAAATTCAAATTCTACTGTGAAAGAGCTCTAAAAAGACTGTCATTATTCAGCTAGAGTCAGTGTTGGTTCAGTTTATTACTCTACTGAAGACACTGGTGTTATCAAGTTCAGATGTGTAGATATTAAAACAAAAAAGATCAAAAAAGAGCAACTTTTTGCATTGTAACGCTATTATATTAAGCGATTTGGTGCACGTCATGTTAAAGTGCAAATGTTGGCACTAAGACTTTATTAGTCAACAGGAAGTTCAGAACAACTGCAGATACAATGAGATCAAATGTGTTTCCTCAGGTTCCTCTATGATCATTGGTCTGTCCGTCATTCCAGTTTTGATCATCGTGTTATGCACAGTGAATTACGGCAAGAAGCGTCAGACTCGAGGTCAAAGTCTCTCTACAAACCCCTCTGATCCTTCTAAAACAGTTTTTTGCTACTCCACAATTACCCACAAACCCCTCTGATTTTTCTAACGCGGTTTATGCTACTACCGAATTACCAATAAACCCCTCAGAGTCTGAATGAAGAAGGATGTTCAGACTTTAAAATGGTGAGCATCAGTCAGTGATTACAGCAAATACATGTTAGTGATCAACTGTTTTCAGATTGTTATTTGCTCAATAAACACAACAACCTACTGGTGATTTATGTAATTTGCTCAATAAACTTAGCCTAAAATTGTATGTACTGTTTAACTAAGAGCAAAATAAAAGATAATTGTATTTTATAGCATTGCAGTCTTATTATTCTAACATCAATCTGGTTGGTAATGTGTGAAAGTGTTAAAATTCATCAAACTTTCTTAAATAGATAAGCAGTTTGCAGAGGGACTGAGGAAGATGATCCATGATTTCATTAGGAGGGGTCGTGTGTATATATTATATTGACGAAGTATTTGTTTTACACAGCATTAGTTTTTGTGCTTATCAAACATTATAACATTATATATTCTGTACTCATTCAGAGGATGTGTAATAGCATATAATAGTGAAAATGCAGAAAGCCAGAAAATCTCGCAGGGAAGCATTTTCTCATAAAAGACAAGATAAGTCGTCAGTGGCGGGGAAAGAGTTAATGTAAAAGTATCCTGTGAATTAATTGATGTTAACTAACTTATTATGATATACTAATTAAATTAGTATGTGAATGATGTGTAATTTAAGTCTTAAATTTGTCTCTGTTAATGTGATGTTTGGATAATTATTAAAAGTTCATCTTAAAGTGTAATTGAGATCTTACTGTAACATATACCAGTGATGAAATGGCCGAAAATTTTTCATGACAGAATTTTGTTTCTGGGCCTTACAGTTCAAAAGTTATTAGCATAAACAAACACAATTTTGAGCTGAATAAAGGGGTAACAAGAAGGAAAATAACAAATTATTTATACTGTAAGTATTTTAGAACTAAGGGGCACTTAGACAACAATCTTACATTTGGGTGCAATTTAGCGAGAACATACACTGCACACCTTTCTGTAATAATAGTGTACAAATATATAACGCCTTTTTTAAAACTTACGGGGTAGGCTACATATCAGTGCATTTATACAGTATTTTGTTTTTATTGCAAAAGTGCACTGATTGAGTTGTTTCAAGGCAAGTAAAACTACAACTATTGCAATTTTTTAATACTGGGGAAATATACTCTTGTTTCGTGTAGTTACAGGGTAGGTAGTAAAAGCAATAAAAACACATGTATACACACAATCTGATATCATTTGGAAACCTTTATTTCAAAACAACTTATTTCAAAACAGATTTACAACACTTCTTATTCATTTCTCTTGCTTGGCTTCCTCCTCCTCCTGTTCCTCTTTCTTTAAATTCTGTATTTATTAAAAGAAAATACAGTACACCCAGAAATGTCCTCACCATTTACTCATCTTTTACTCTCATGCTGTCCGAGATGTATATGACTCTCCTTCTTCAGGTAACACAAACAAAGGTAGCACATACAGCAATAACTACAGTAATCCATATGACCCCGACGGATAAATCAATGTCTTCTGAAGTGAAACGATAAGTGTTTGTAAGAAAAATACCAATAATAATTTTTAAACTGTAGACTAATGCTTCCGACCAACTATCACCTGCCCGTAAATGAGAGGGTTGAGAGTTCATGCTTGACGTAACTTGACGCATGACGTAAGCGCGCCGAGAAATTCACGCGAAAAGTCATGCGGAATGCTGTCCGTTTTTGTTTTTTTTTGTTTGTTGTTGTTATTTTTAATTACTACTCAAAACAAAATACACAGACTAACAGATAATAATAATGAGAAACAAACAAGACAGAAAAACAGATGGCAGTTCTCGCGCGAGTTTCACATGAAAGCTTGAAGCTTCACGTTGCTCATTACAGTGTGCTTCGTCAAACACGAAGTCGACTCATGCACACGCTGGTGAAAGTTGGTTGGAAGCGAAAAGATGAGTAAACCATGAGAACATTTCTGGGTGTACTGTATTTTCTTTTAATACATAATACAGAATAGCAAAAGACGTGGGATTCCTTCTTAAAGTTCAAAAAAAGGAAGACTGAAAAAGAGGAAGAGGAACAAGAGGAGGAGGAAGCCAAGCAAGAGAAAAAAAAAAGACAAAACGTGCTACTTTCTGTCAAGACTTTATCATTTGAAATGAAAAGTTTATTTTAAAAAAATGAATAAGAAGTGTTGTAAACCTGTTTTGAATTAAGTTGTTTTTCAAATAAAGGTTTCTAAGTCAGTGATATCAGATTGTGTTTTTTATTGTACTTACTCTGTAACTACATGAAACAAGAGGGTAACAAGCCCCACTTTAATTTACAGCCCGCAATGTCACACTTACCCTGTAACTACATGAAACGAGTATATTTCCCCTATTATAGGTTCTAAAATACTTCCTAAAATTAGTACTAAAATTATTACCCAGACTTTACACATTGTTCCCTTATACTTACACATACTTACTTTATAGGTACACTATACTTACCGGAAGTTACGCAGTAAATACGTTGTAATTACGCAGTACTTTCCGGGCTGTAATCTAAAGCGTTACCTGTTTGTTCGTATTAATAATGTATACTTTTTTGTCAGAGTATAGATGTCAGGGGCTTGTTTTAATAAGGGGGTTCAACCAGTTAAAACTTGAACTCTGAGTTGACTTAACCTGAGATGGGAAACTCTGAGTTTTCGGTTTCAGAACAGCTGAATTGAGTTAGTTCAATCAACTCTGAGTTAAACGTGCACCACGACTATGAAAACACATGATCAATGGAGCTCCGATATTATGATTAACTTATTATATTATTAAGTTTAATTCTTAATCACTGTTATAATATCAGAGGTGAAAACTGGCAGAGCAGAAAGTTATTGAACTAGTATTAATTTTCATGCTATCCCACGGGCAAAATAAATGAATAAAAACATGGCAGCAGCTAAAAATGAAGTATAAACTTTAAGCATAAAAGGTTCATGGGTGTAGGCTAAATGACTTTACAAACATTTGACATATATTAAATAACCATCATTCAGTGTCTATTTCAATGTGCAGCAGCTTTTTCCACATAGTCTAATGCTCTTTTCACATAATTAAATGTTCTCTAATTCAACCTGTTACATTTCTTAATTAGGGTAATGAAATTAACATTTAACTTCTACTCAGGCAACAGCAAGAAGGCAGAGGCTCGCAAAACACCACCACTGACAGATGAAGAGGAGATGGACACAATACCAAGTATTGGAAGAATATTAAAATCCAACAGGAAAAAGAATAACTGTTAAAGATGACCAAATAAATGAATAATAGGTGTTTATTTAACAGCTGTGGTGGTGGTTACGGCATATATCTCCAACTATCCTTTCATCTGACATCCTTCCATTCCATAATCTGTTTCATTTCAGAAGGTGCGATGATGGGAATATGTGTGTCATCAAAGCATCCAACCACACTGGAAATCCTAAAGGAAATTTGAACTATGTTACTTCCAGAAGACGCAGCAAGATCAAGTAAACGTCATTCATCAGATTAGCCTCGTTTAAACCGATTTCTACACCACAGTAGAGTTGGATGTGGTTAAAGATACAGAAGAGGAAGGAAATGATAACATCAGTTGTTCACTCAGTACGAAAGAGAACGACAGTAACGTTTGTCACACAGAATTTGGTCTTTTATTTAAGAGAATCGCTTGTCAAAGTTCATCATGTGGGACGTTCTGCTGCTCTTTTCCAGCATCTGTACAGGTGAGTTTGAGACTCTGAGCTCTTTTACACACAATTTGACATGATCTCTTGATTTTTCTCTGTTATTGCATGATCATCAATATATATAATGATATTTGTGTTTCAGCTGTTGTTGTAGGAGCTCCAGATACAGTTACAGGACACAGAGGAGAGAGAGTTGAGATCAGATGCTCATATGAATCTGGATATGAATCAAATTCAAAGTATTTTTGTAAAGGCGAGTGTACGATTGGAAATAGAAACATCATAGTTAAATCAGGATCTCCAGCTAAAGATGAGAGATTCTCTCTGACTGACAACAAGAAGGCCAGAGTTTTCACCGTCACCATCACTGATCTGAGAACAGAGGATGAAGGACAATACTGGTGTGCTGTGGAGAGGACTATAGCTATTGATGTCTATTCAGAGATTTTGCTGAAGGTTAAAGAGGGTAAGTGGTTAATTTTTATATCTGTAACAGAAATTATGTACCACAGAGTGAGTGACCAATTAGTCATTAAGTCATCTTAAGTTGCCTCATATTGTACTGTTGATTGTCTGCTTAGACTTCAGTGTGTTGAGTGTAAAATACAACAATAAGCTATTACAGGCTGTGCGTTACAGTGATTTTACTGTGGTTAAAGGGTTTTCTTTGGCACAACATGAAACGGTGATTAAAACAGAGACTAAATGAAAGATTGTATGCATTTTTAAGTTAACTTCAGTGTCAGTGTTTTAAGTTGATCTTTCCTGTGACCCTTCAGATAAAAACACCACTGAAGTTTCAACCATCAGCTCTTTTCTAAAAACACAGTCGTCTTTCAGCACAACAGAACTGAATCCACAATCAGGGCAGTTCATCTGTCTGTTGCTCTATATGACTCTTATTTCTTGAATATTGAATCTAAATATCTAAATCTAAATGTACTTGATATATTTAAATATGTTAGATGAATCCTTTGAGAATAAATGTGTATTATCGGTCTGTGTTAAAGGCTGAAAATTCAGTCCACAGGCGTTTGCTCCTGTCTTAAAAATGTACAAATTGCGTAGAATAAGAAAGTGTCTTTACAATGAACATTAAATGTAAATGTGAAGCTTCGTTTATGTTCATGATCTTATCACATGAGCGGCTCGTTCACACGTCACTGGTGTTTTTCTCTGTCAGTGTCTCATCAAACTGAAACTGAAACAACAAGAACAACAACAACAGGAAATACTACAGTTGAACTCCATCAGCCAACCACTAGTAAGCACACAAACTACACTACCCATGATGCAACGGCTCACTCTTTGATCACATGATCACTCCTTTGAACAGAAATTGCTTTGAACATTTGAGACACACTGATGTGGTTAATTTGGTTTGACATCAACCGTAGACAGAAGTGTTTCCTTCTGGAGAGTCGAGGTTTACCATCGCAGTTTCACTTCAGTTACACAATATGATGACAATATATTGCCATGTTTTATAGCACAATGATAAAAATGATTTATATCAGTTATAAGATTGTTGTTATTCATGTAATAGTATAATCATAATCAGTATTGTGTTTTTTTATATATCATGTGTTTATCGATGCGTTCAGACCTGTCTTCTGTTGCTGGCGGTCTGGGTTCGGTTCTGCTGGTTCTGATTCTGTGTTCTGGAACGTTCCTCATCCTGAAAAAGAGGAAAAGGAAATGTGGGACAGGTAATGCTTCGTTTGTGATTATTATTATTATTATTAAAGTCCTGTTTTAGTGTATGAATTGACTTAGTCCTTCTCTGTTTTCATGCAGCTTTATTTCAGCAAAATGTGCAGCACAATACAGAGGTGGGTGTTCAAATCTTTACCTGTAGAAGATCAGAAATACATGTTAAATTATTGTTTATTAACGAATAGAGAGTATTATCTCTGTAAACTAGTAAATTATTGATTGTTTTTCAGACTGACCGCATGTATGAAGAGATTCCAAACAGTGACGTCGCTGCGGTCACATCTTCATCCAATCAGACGCCTGCATCACACCTCGACAACCACCCAGAAGTCTCTGTTGTTTACGCCACGGTAACCAATCAGCAGCCTGATTCAAACCCCGGTCACACCCACTCGACCAATCAGATGACAGATCCAGACTGTGATTATTATGCTAATATGAAGTCACCTGACCCAACACAGGACAGCAGGACAGAACTGATCTATGTGACAGCAACACATCCACAAAACATCTCAACACATTCACAAATCATTTCAAGAAATGAGGGTGTAATATATTCAGTGATCAACCGTAAATAAAAAGACTGTCAAAATCTGTTAAAATCTAAGTTGCATATTTTGACACACTTTTATGCACAAAACACAGTTTATAAGTGTATAATGTTCATTATGCTTCACTAACAAGATAAGCAGCTAACAACAAATAAATAAAAACTGTGTGATTTTTTCTAATGTAATTGGTACACCTCTTTTACAGTTAAAGCATATAAAAAGTCAACTTAACCTTCTTAACCTCCTGTATCCACTGTGTGAAGTGATTCATGTCTCAGATTCAGGGTTGCCAGATCTGAGTAACAAAACTAACCCAGTGACCCTGATCCAAACATCAGCACTAAAATATGACTCTCCCATACCTAATATAGATATTTCACAGTCAATGTTATGCATTACATTAAAACACTGTATGTTCTCATCATCTAATACTGTTTTATCATTAGTAGAATATAAAATGGATAAAATATTTCAGTAAAATCATTCCAGTCAAATATAATTTATGCAATGTCAAACCTTCAACCTGCGGGGGAAAAAACAACTCGTGTCAAGTTTAAAAGTAGCTCAATTCCATGTGAAAATGACACACTTGGCAACCCTGCTCTGAGTGTATTTCAGAGAGCTGAGCTCCATCTCGCCCTCTACAGGTGATGTAAAACACTACACAGCGATTCAACACACTCCTGTCACTCTTATGTAGCAAATCTCCATCTGAAACAACTCAGTTTGACTGAAATCAGCTGCACAGAGACAGAGAGCTGATGAAGGACTATATAGACACTAGTTTCACTGTGGTGTATGGCCTTGTTCACTTCAATTACACTTCTTCATTTACTTGATAAATATCTTTATTCTCAGGTGAATGTTCAGTCTTCAGCAGATTTCAAACTCACTATCCTTACATTCATGGAAATATTGACCTGTCCTGTGCTGTGATGTTTTATACTCCATATGAAACTAACATGAACAGCAATTTGCTCATTACATTAAAATTTAAAGATTACATGGAATAGCTTATTTGTACTTTTAGAACTAGTGAAGGTTTGAAGGGATTAAAACGCAAAAAAGCATGTGCAGTTTGTCAGAGTAAATGTGCTCTTTTAAGATGTCCTGCAGAGCTGGATGTGGTTAGACAGACAGGAAGGGGAAGGTAGTGTTAAACTTAGTTGCTGATGCTGTTTGTTGTTCACTCAGTACGGAAGAGAACGACAGTAACGTTTGTCACACAGAATTTGCTCTTTTATTTAAGAGAAACTCTTGTCAAAGTTCATCATGTGGGACGTTCTGCCGCTCTTTTCCAGCATCTGTACAGGTGAGTTTGAGACTCTGAGCTCTTTTACACACAGTTTAACATGAACTCTTGATTTTACTCTGTTATCACATGATCATCAGACTCATCTTTCTTTGTTATTCGGGCCAACTAACGTCTCTTGTTCAAACAGCTCTATATAATGATATTTGTGTTTCAGCTGTTGTTGTCGGAGCTCCAGATACAGTTACAGGACACAGAGGAGAGAGAGTTGAGATCAGATGCTCATATGAATCTGGACTGTCTCATCACTGGATTTAAAAACATCATGGTTAAATCAGGATCTCCAGCTAAAGACGAGAGATTCTCTCTGACTGACGACACGACGAACAGAGTTTTCACCGTCACCATCACTGATCTGAGAACAGAGGATGAAGGACAATACTGGTGTGCTGTGGAGAGGCCTTTGCCTTTAACTGATGTCTATTCAGAGATTTTGTTGCTTGTTAAACAGGGTTAGTGATTATTTTTATTATATTTATCAGTGTAGCTAGAAGACAATTGAACAAATAGATGTTTATCTGTATTTTGAATTCAGTGTTGATCTTTCCTGTCATCCATCAGATAAAAATACCACTGAGGTTTCAACCATCAGCCCTTTTTCAAACACATCATCATCATATTTCAGTACAACAGAACTGAATCCACAATCCACCAGCATGAATCACACATATCATCACATCTCAACAGGTCAGTTCATCTGTCTGCCGCTCTTTATGACTCTTATTTCTTGAATATTTGAACAGGCCCAGCTAATCTTTATTATTGTAAAGCTGAACCCCCATACGGAACCATACTGCCGAACCAAATGTTGTATATTAAGTTTCATTGCCAAAGTGGTCCTGACTGAACTGCAGATACAATAACAGCTCAAATGAAGAGTCATTCTCAAGCCCACACTCTTTCCACAAACCCCTCTGATCCTTCTAAAACAGTTTATGCTGCTCCACAATTACCCACAAACCCCTCTGATTTTTCTAACACGGTTTAATCTACTACCGAATTATAATTGCATAATCAGTGTGCAGGGAAATTTCTCATACCCCTTCGTTTGAAGTGTGTTACATCCTCAGGCGTATATAATATTATAATGTGATTTGTGGTTATGTTTTCTTTTTCCCTTTCGAGTTTCTCTCTCCTCATTGCTCCAGATTCTGGCTGCTAATCATCTGGGAAAGCGGATTGGCTCCTCTCTTGGCATCGCATCCTTTAAAAACGCGCTTCTGCGCAGTTCAAGGGAGGCGCGGCTCTGAGTGTGTGTTCTGCCGGGAGGACGCGTTGGTGTCAGCGTTCCTCCGGCCTGTTGTAAAGTTGATCTAAGTGAAGTGAAGTAGCCTGTTGTATGCCTAACGTTGTTTTCCAACTGCTTTTCCCACCATCTTTTTCTTTGGTTATTTTTGCTAATTCTTTGTTTAATATTGTGTCGGTATTAAAAGATAATCTGTAAATAGAGTAATGCCACTCTTGTAGGAAATGGGTGCCTATTTTGTTTAAAAGCTATATTTTTCTCCTGGTTTTGAACAGATAGGGAAGTGGGATGTATTTTTGTTTAATTTTTCTTTGTTAGGATAAGGTAGCCTTTTAAAAATAGCTAGTTTTTGTTTTGTTTGTTATTTTGGCTTATGCCCATTTCTGAAGCTGACATAGTGGCTTGTAATTGCTCCTACAATAAACGCAAATCTACGCTTTCCTTATGTGACGTTTTTCATTTATGTTACTCCTCAACGCTCCTAGACTGGGACGTAACATAAATTGGGGGCTCGTCTAACAGACTTATCATCATACTGGGTATATAAGTCTTCTTTTCTTTGTTTGTCGCCTGCTTTGTTTTTAACGTGGGAGGAATTACTATAGAGCAGTGGTTCCCAAACCTGTCCTGGAGGACCCCCAGCCCTGCACATTTTGTATGTCTCCCTCATCTATCACACCTGATTCAACTCATGAGCTCATTAGTAGAGACTGCAAGACCTGAAATGGGTGTCAGAAATAGGGAGACATACAAAATGTGCAGGGCTGGGGGTCCTCCAGGACAGGTTTGGGAACCACTGCTATAGAGAATGGAGTTTGATTTGACCGTGTTTACGCTGTCCCCTTCTACGGAAGAGTTTAATCGCTGTAGGAAAGATGATCTGATCAAAATAGCTGATTTCTTTAAAATATCTGTTTCACGTCATACTACTAAAAAGGAAATTAAGACCGTGTTGCATCGAAAATTAGTAGAAAATCAGATATTGCCCGAGGAAACTGTTACAAGTGATTCAGAGGAAGGAGGGGTCGCGTTAGGTGTAGAAACCTTCCCAAATTGCGCAGCCTCGCAGTCCTCTCTTTGTACCTCCTGATCCAACTTCAGCGGTTCGATTGAAAGAATTGGAGTTGGAAGTAAGGCGGAAAGAGCATCAAAATAAACTGCTACATTTAAGAGAGTTAGAAATGGAGATGGAGATGAAAAAAGGGGGCATTGATATTGGTGAGCATACACATCTCCGGGGTTACCTTCTTTCGCTTCTCTGCCAGCCGCGGCTGGGGCGCCTGTCAAGTCCTGCAGCCCCTGTGGCAGATTCATATGCAGTTCCCGTTTTTGATGTAGGGAAACATGTTAAATTAGTACCACCTTTTAGAGAGGCTGAAGTAGACTCCTACTTTATTGCATTTGAACAGGTAGCAGTGGCCCTTCGGTGGCCAAAAGAAATGTGGGCTCTTCTTTTACAGTGTAAATTAGTTGGAAAGGCTCAAGAGGTATATGCATGCCTGCCTGTTGATACCAGTTTGGATTATGACGTAAAAGCGGCTGTGTTGCGTGCATATGAGCTAGTCCCCGAGGCTTACAGACAAAAATTTCGCACAAACATTTGTTGAATTTTCAAGGGAAAAACAGGCTTTATTTGATAAGTGGTGTACTGCATGCAAAGTGAACACGTTCCAGCAACTTCATGAATTGATTTTAAGGGTTGTCTTTCTGATAATCTTGTTATTCATTTGAACGAGCAGCAAGTATCTTCGCTCGCAGAAGCCGCGGTCCTTGCTGATAAGTTTGTGTTAACTCAGAGTGGTTTTCCCCCATGTTGTTCGGCACGAGAAAGTTGCGGGCTCGTTTGCTGCAGTGCCGGGGAAAGATGTTGCTGATGCTGTTAAAGCTGTACACGGAAGAGCACAGGGAGGCCATCGACCTCCACCAGTTCAAGCAGCACAAAAACGAGTGTGTTTTTACTGTCTTGATTCAGGTCATCTCATTGTGGATTGTGAAGCGTGGAAAAAGAAAAACCAGGCTAAGTCTAAAAGTGTTGCTTTTGTAATATCCGTCTCAACCATGCCTACTGAATCGACTAAGTCGTCGATATATATGAACCTTTTCTGTTAACTGGATCAGTAGCGTTATCTGATGGTTCGGGTTTTAAGCCAATAACTATGCTCCGTGATACAGGATCCGCTCAGACACTTATGTTGAGGACAGTGCTGCCGCTGTCTAATGAATCGTATACGGGAGCTAATGTGTTGCTCGGCAAGGTTTCCTTACATACTGTGTGTTTAAAATCTGAACTCGTTTCAGGACGTGCGCAGGTGGGCGTGCGATCTCAGCTTCCAGTGGAGGGGGAGGACCTCATACTGGGCAATGATTTAGCTGGAGGTAAGGTTTTTTTGCAGCCTGTCGTTGTGGACACCACGAGGTGTTGGGTGAATTGACAGAGAAAGCTGAACAGTCTCCTAGTGCGTTTCCAGTTTGTGCAGTAGCTCGTGCGCTCAAGCTCGTAAGCTCCAGGATGTTGTTGACCTGTCAGATTTAGTTAGTATCTGATGGTGAAAGAGTGGAAGCTAAAATTATCGTTACTGTAGGTGAAAGTGTTCACAAAAATCCCTCCAGGTCGAAAGAAAGCAATTGGCCATGTTGCAAAAATCTGATCCTTCACTGAGTGCATGTGTTGCAGCTGCAATTGACAAGGATAGTCTTCCCGAGTCTGGAGTTGCATTTTATTGGGATAACGAAGTGCTTATGCGTAGATGGAAAAAGGATGACACCTTTTGTCAAGTTGTAGTTCCCTCGGTGTACCGCGCACAAACACTTAAACTTGCTCATGATCATGTCCTATCTAGTCATTTGGGCATTAGGAAAACATATGAGCGAGTGCTCCGCTACTTCTTTTGGCCGGGGATGAAGTCCGATGTCTCCGCGTACTGCCGTCCGTGTCATGTATGCCAATCAGACAATACCACCTGCTCCTTTACATCCAATACCTGTATTGGGAGAACCATTTGAGCGTATTATTTTAGACTGTGTTGGCCCACTCCCAAAGTCAAAAGCCAGGCATCAATACATTCTCACCAAGATGTTAGTCACGGCACAGAACAAAATGAAATTTCACTTTGATAAAAGAAGTGTCAAACAAAACTTTCAGCCTGGAGACTCAGTGTTGGTCTTTCTTCCAGTCCAGGGTTCGACAATGCAGGCAAAATTTGGTGGTCCATATGAAATTGAAAGTCAGCTTAGTGAAACTGACTATGTTGTGCGTACTCCAGATCACCGAAGAAAAACACAGGTCTGCCCTGTGAATATGCTGAAGCCTTACTATAAAAGAGCTAGTGCTGCTGAGGATGTCCCGTCTGTTGCCGTAGTAATTGAAATTGAGGGATCAGCTCCCATATGTCAACATCCCTATTGTGTAAATCCTGTAAAACGGGAAATAATGAAAGAGGAGGTAAAGTATTTGCTGGATCAGCTCCAGCCCGTGGAGCTCACCTTGTATTCTTGTACCTACTCTTAAAACAGATGTGTTAAAAACAACACAACCTGTGTTATATCTTACTTACTTTTAACTCAACCAGTGTGTTATTCTTCTGATAAAATATTTAACACACTAATGTTTCATAAATCACACAATTTGTGTCATAGATGTGCTATTTTTGACCAGTTAAAATGAATGCAATACAGTAAATGCAATTTTTACTCTCAAAAAGGATGTGTTCATTATTAATAACACATTTTTTTTTGTGTTATGGCTATTTTAACACATTTAGTGTTGATCATGTGTAAAAGAAAGAGAGAGAGAGAGAGAGAGAGAGAGAGAGAAACAACACTGTGTCCAACACAACATGTGTTAACTATCATCCAATCACATTGCTGCTACATCACTCCACAAGCCGTTAAGCAAGTTTGCGCCTCTTTCTTCATCGGTGGATGACTTAACACACGGGTGTGTGGTTATAAAACAACACACCCGTGTGTCTAGTTGAGGACAACACATTTTGTGTTACTTTTAACTCAACCAGTGTGTTATTCTTCTTAACACAGGCATAAAATATTTAACACACTAATGTGTCATAAATCACACAATTTGTGTCATAGATGTGCTATTTTTGACCAGTTAAAATGAATGCAATACACACTCTTAGAAAGGAAGTGTTAAAACTGACTCAAAATGTGTTAAATTCTTACACATCAGTGTGTGAGTTTAGGGACAACACTTGTTGTGTTAGTTTTGACACATTCACTGAGTCAATGATTTTAACACAGTAAATGTGTCAGGAAGGTGATCTGCTGTTAACAAGCAGAATCAAAGGAGAGAATCACAATTTTTTCAGAACAACTTTTAAGAAATCCTTTGGATTATGTTGAAAAAGCTGATCTTCTGCTGTAGAATCACAGTGCTGCTGTAATCAATCATGTAGATCTAACTCAGAGATTGGGCTCTAAATGAGTTCAGTGATTCAGGTCAAATAATGATTATGTAAAAACATAACCAACACCACCTGACCATCTTTTCTCTTTGCTTGTCTGGCTGTTATAATTAAAATTACAACAGCCCAAACAAAATCTAATATTAAAATGCCAAGGGACAAGAGCCCAACTAAAGCAAACACTTTGGATTTTCTCCTTTGATTCTGCTTGTTAACATCAGATCACCTTCCTGACACATTTATTGTGTTAAAATCATTACACAATGAATGTGTCAAAATGAACACAAGTCATCCACCGATGAAGAAAGAGGCGCAAACTTGCTTAATAAAAAAAAAAAAAAAACTCATTCATTTAGAGACACAGAGATCAAGAATCAGCCTGTGAATCTCAACAACGGTGAGAATAATAAAGCATGTTGCAGTGCATTCTGGGTGCCACCAATCAAAACTCATTCATGGCTCCCATCATGCATGCATTTGAATAAATTATGAGCTGAATTGTCTTAGTAATTTCCTTTATTCTCACTATTTTATTTTGTTCTGTTTATGTGACTTTTTAGTAGCTTGTTTTCTAATGTTTATCAGAATATGTTGCTTGTTGCCGTTGTTGAGATTCATACGCTGATTCTTGATGTCTGTGTGTGCCTAAAAGAAAGATTTTTTTTTTTAATAAATGTTAGCATAAACAAACAAAACTGTGCCAAAATTAGCCCCTAATTAGCCTTCTGTTTAGTTCAGAGAGTTATGCTATACTGTGCCCTCTAGATTTGATGTTCAATGTTCAACACTACACAGTCACAGTCTACATGCGTCTTTGGATCTTATGTACTGTAGCAAATCTTAATCTAAAAAAAAAAATGACTGAAATCTGTTGTAAACAGTGAACTCAAGAAAAATATTTTATATGTTTGTTCATATTAATAATGTATACATAGGGAACATGCAACACGTAAAGATGTCCAGGGGCCTGTTTCAATAAGGAGGTTCAACCAACTCTGAGTTAAAACTTGAACTCTGAGTTGACTTAACCTGAGATGGGAAACTCAACTCTGAGTAGGTTACTCTGAGTTAAACATGTGCACCACGACTTTGAAAACACATGATCAATGGAGCTCTGATATTATGATTAACTTATTATATTATTAAGTTTAATTCTTAATCACTGTTATAATATCAGAGGTGAAAACTGGCAGAGCAGAAAGTTATTGAACTAATATTAATTTTCATGGTATCCCACTGGCCAAAAAAAACTGACAGATGAAGAGGAGATGGACACAATACCAAGTATTGGAAGAATATTCAAATCCAACAGGAAAAAGAATAACTGTTAAAGATGACCAAATAAATGAATAATTAGTGTTCATTTAACAGCTGTGGTGGTGGTTACGGCATATATCTCGGACTACCCTTTTTACACCTCTGTAGAGTTGGATGTGGTTAAAGATACAGAAGGGGAAGGAAATGTTAACATAAGTTGTTGATGCCACATTGTTCACTCAGTACAGAAGAGAACAACAGTAATGTTTGTCACACAGAATTTGGTCTTTTATTTTAGCAAACGCTTGTCAAAGTTCATCATGTGGGACGTTCTGCTGCTCTTTTCCAGCATCTGTACAGGTGAGTTTGAGACTCTGAGCTCTTTTACACACAGTTTGACATGATCTCCTGATTATAACATGATCATCAGACTCATATTGATGATATTTGTAAGTTATTATTCTGGCCTGCTAACGTCTTATACTCAACGACTCAACAACAAAATATATAATGATATTTGTGTTTCAGCTGTTGTTGTAGGAGCTGCAGATACAGTTACAGGACACAGAGGAGAGAGAGTTGAGATCAGATGCTCATATGAATCTGGATATGAATCAAATTCAAAGTATTTTTGTAAAGGTGAGTGTGAATACATTGGATTTAAAAACATCATGGTTAAATCAGGATCTCCAGTTAAAGATAAGAGATTCTCTCTGACTGACGACACGACGAACAGAGTTTTCACCGTCACCATCACTGATCTGAGAACAGAGGATGAAGGACAATACCGGTGTGCTGTGAAGAGGACTTTAACTGATTTGTCTTTAACTGATGTCTATTCAGAGATTTTGCTGAAGGTTAAACAGGGTAAGTGATTAATTTTATTAGAAGTGGAGCTAGAAGACAACAGAACAAATGAATATTAATGTATTTTAAATTGAATTCAGTGTCACTGACTTTAAGTTGATCTTTCCTGCCATCCATCAGAATTAAAGACCACTGAGGTTTTAACCATCAGCCCTTTCCCTAAAACACCATCACATTTCAGTACAGCAGATCTGAATCCACAACCCACCGCTATGAAACCCACAGATCATCACGTCTCAGCAGGTCAGTTCGTCTCTTTGCCGCTCTATATCATTCTTCTTTCTTGTATATTGTGCATCTAACTGTACTTGAATATTTCTATACGTGTTAGATGATTCCCTTTGAGATCAAATGTGTGTTAAAGGTGAATGTCTTTACTGTACATGCAGGCTCTGAAACCTACTTCTGTGTTGAAGATTGAAGGTTCAGTCCCTAGAGGTTTGCAAACAGTATCGTTTTTACCCAATCAGACGCCTGCATCACACCTCAACAACCAGCCGAAAGTTTCTATGGGTTACCTCACAGTGACCAATCAGCAGCCTGATTCAAACCCCAGTCACACCCCCTCGACACATCCACAAAACATTTGCAAAACACTGAATCTCTTATTTCAGATCGCTAGCCTGCATTTTTATAGCCAAAGTTAAATCACAACGCAGTGTATCATTTTGTAATATTAAAAATGTAGACCTTAATGTATGGAATGATTGATCACTCTGTAACTCAGTGTTGTTTCAATTCTTCTACATCAGATTTGGTACATTTTTACATTGACAGTTTTCTCTAATATTGACATTGTGGCACATGTGAAAACTGAGGAAAACAGCTTCTGATCTCTGGATGTACTAAACACTTGTGTGTTCTCTAAACATCGCAACATTGCATTTCTAATCAACTCCTGATGAACATTAATAATATTTAATATTTTTTTAATTATCACTCAGAGAGTAATTTAACCATATATTACTGTCTTTGGAAGGCTTTTTCCTTTCAAACACACTAAAATGTACAAATTTACGGCGTTTCATATTTACAATGCAGGGACTTTTTTTTGTCAGCTGAACCTGTTTTTTGACCTAATATTTACATGAAATACCCCCTAGATCAATAACAAAATTAAGTTCACGGTTCTCAGATGCCGGTTAGTGGTCACATTACATGCAGGTAAGCAAATATATTTTTTAATATTTTTTAGTATTTTTTAGTATATAGGCTATCAAGTCAAAAAAAAAAAAAAAAAAAAAAAATATATATATATATATATATATATATAATTTTTTTTTTTTTTTTTTTTTTTTTTTTTTTGACTTGATAGCTTTTCTTTAAAATTTATGAACCCATGGATGGAATGTTTTCTTTTGCTTTTTTATATTGATTTTTATATCAGTGTGGTACAAGAGTATCCTATTCAAAAAACAAACAAAAAGAAACAAAAAAACGAATTAGGTCAAAAGTAATTGAAAAATATATGGCCTAAAATGAGCAATCTAGACAGTCTCTCCAGGATTTTGTGATTCTGTGATTGCTGAATTTATCACAAAATCAAGCAGACTTCACAATTTTCAGAGGAGCTTGTTTTTTTTTCTTAATTGCTGCACATTTTATTGTTACTGGTGCCCTCAAATAGTCTGGAGCCCCGCCATGGTTCTTGAGGTCAGAAAAGTGACAACAATGTTAGAAGAAGAATGTTGTCTGTGGTGTATTTTCACTGCAAAACAACAAGAAATGTCGCAAATATCGCTACAAATTTTGAGAAAAGCCACAGCAAATTCAGTCATTTTAGGCCACAAAAATCAGAAAAAAGTCCTGTGAAACTTGTATTTTATTATTAATATATAACCTAATGTCCAATAAAGCTGTTCTTGTTTGCATATTTCTTGACAACAGGACAAGTATGATGTATAGTGACTGACTACGTTAACCAGGAGTCCAAAAGGTTCCTATAGATTAGTCGCTTTTATCGCCGTGTGTTCTTGTAGTGTGAGCGACAAAACAACAACATTGAACTGCTGTGATATCATTCACCTTAATGTACATGAATGCAAGAAACGATTTGATCATTATTTTGTTATACAAATAAACTAACAAGAACAATATTTTTTAAAATTTAAATAAATGGCCTTTGCACTAACACTATACTAAGTGTTAGTTCACCCAAAAATGAAATTTCTGTCATTAATTACTCACCCTCATGTCGTTCCACACCTGTAAGACCTTCGTTCATCTTCAGAACACAAATTAAGATATTTTTGATGAAATCCGAGAGGTTTATGACTCGTCCATAGATAGCAATATAATCGACACTTTCAAGGTCCAGAAAGGTACTAAAGACATCGTTAAAACAGTCATGTGACTGCAGTGGTTCAACCTTAATATTATGAAGCGACAAGAATACTTTTTGTGTGCAAAAACAAAACAAAAATAATGACTTTTTGCGCACAAAAAATATTCTTGTCTTGTAACTGACAAAAAACCTTGTTGTGTAGTGTGAACACCACAGAGATTCAGGTTACAGTCCTGTAGTGTGAGCTGCCATTAGCAAATTGAGGAACAAATTAGTAAATTGAGCAAACTGTTTACTTTTCCACCCCTGCATATGTCATGTGCGGCGCTCTGTACTTTCAGCTTTCAGTCAGTGAAAAGGGTGCGAAAAGTGGATAATCTAGCAACAAAGTCTTTAATTTATTTTAAAGAAAAAGCCTCTTCCTACTTGTGACAATAAACACAGGAAGCAAACAGACACATCAAAAGTTGTACAATTCCTAAAATATGATACAATAATCACATGGTTGAAGCGTTTATAGAGTGTATTTAACATGAGTAAACCTTCATTTAATAAACCTTCATATTTTATTTCGATCTCATCATTGAATACTCTAGGAGCTGTCTGAGTTGTTCATTAACTGAGACACAGTGTTTGCTTCAGCAGATTGAAGAGAGAGAAAGGGGAAACCAAACTGCCAACACAGAAGGACATGAAACATCTTTCTAATCAAGTATATGCTGTAAACAGCAGTAGTGCACTAACAATATTCAAAAAGCAACAAGACTGGAGTGCTGTGTAAAATACTCACATTGTACATAATGTGTAAATGTCACACACTCCTACCATTCCTTCCTCCATCTCTCTCTGCTCCAGGTCAAACACTGCTTATCTGTTTAATACAGTTTGGTGAATTGGTAAACCATTACAGAGGTCCTGCAGAGCTAGATGTGGTTAGAGATACGAAAGGGGAAGGAAATGTTCATTTTAGCTGCTGATGCTGTTTGTTGTTCACTCAGTACGGAAGAGAACGAGAGTAATGTTTGTCACAGAATTTGGTCTTTTATTTAAGAGAATCGCTTGTCAAAGTTCATCATGTGGGACGTTCTGCTGCTCTTTTCCAGCTTCTGTACAGGTGAGTTTGAGACTCTGAGCTCTTTTACACACAGTTTGACATGAACTCATAACAGCTCTATATAATGATATTTGTGTTTCAGCTGTTGTTGTCGGAGCTCCAGTTACAGTTAAAGGACACAGAGGAGAGAGAGTTGAGATCAGATGCCCATATGAATCTAGATATAAATCAAATTCAAAGTATTTTTGTAAAGGGGACTGTAAATATGCTCAAAATAAAAAAATCATGGTTAAATCAGGATCTCCAGCTAAACACAAGAGATTCTCTCTGACTGACAACAAGAAGGCCAGAGTTTTCACCGTCACCATCACTGATCTGAGAACAGAAGATCAAGGCAAATACTGGTGTGCTGTGGAGAGGACTTTGCCTTTTACTGATGTCTATTCAGAGATTTTGCTGAAGGTTAAACAGGGTAAGTCGTTAATTTTTATATCTGTAACAGAAATTATGTACCACAGAGTGAGTGACCAATTAGTCATTAAGTCATCTTAAGTTGCCTCATATTGTACTGTTGATTGTCTGCTTAGACTTCAGTGTGTTGAGTGTAAAATACAACAATAAGCTATTACAGGCTGTGCGTTACAGTGATTTTACTGTGGTTAAAGGGTTTTCTTTGGCACAACATGAAACGATGATTAAGATAGAGACTAAATGAAAGATTGTATGCATTTTTAAGTTAACTTCAGTGTCAGTATTTTAAGGTGATCTTTCCTGTGACCCTTCAGATAAAAAGACCACTGAAGTTTCAACCATCAGCTCTTTTCTAAAAACACAGTCGTCTTTCAGCACAACAGAACTGAATCTACAATCAGGTCAGTTCATCTGTCTGTCACTCTATATGACTCTTATTTCTTGAATATTGTGCATGTAAATGTACTTGAGTGTATTTAAATATGTTAGATGAATCCTTTGAGAATAAATGTGTATTATCGGTCTGTGTTAAAGGCTGAAAATTCAGTCCACAGGCGTTTGCTCCTGTCTTAAAAATGTACAAATTGCGTAGAATAAGAAAGTGTCTTTACAATGAACATTAAATGTGGAGCTTCGTTTATGTTCATGATCTTACTGCACGAGCGGCTCGTTCACACGTCACTGGTGTTTTTCTCTGTCAGTGTCTCATCAAACTGAAAGTGAAACAACAAGAACAACAACAACAGGAAATACTACAGTTGAACTCCATCAGCCAACCACTAGTAAGCACACAAACTACACTACCCATGATGCAACGGCTCACTCTTTGATCACATGATCACTCCTTTGAATGGAAATTGCTTTGAACATTTGAGACACACACTGATGTGGTTAATTTGGTTTGACATCAACCGTAGACAGAAGTGTTTCCTTCTGGAGAGTCGAGGTTTACCATTGCAGTTTCACTTCAGTTACACAATATGATGACAATATATTGCCATGTTTTATAGCACAATGATAAAAATGATTTATATCAGTTATAAGATTGTTGTTATTCATGTAATAGTACAATCATAATCAGTATTGTGTTTTTTTATATATCATGTAATATCATGTGTTTAGTGATGCGTTCAGACCTGTCTTCTGTTGCTGGCGGTCTGGGTTCGGTTCTGCTGGTTCTGACTCTGTGTTCTGGAACGTTCCTCATCCTGAAAAAGAGGAAAAGGAAATGTGGGACAGGTAATGCTTCGTTTGTGATTATTATTATTATTATTAAAGTCCTGTTTTAGTGTATGAATTGACTTAGTCTTTCTCTGTTTTCATGCAGCTTTATTTCAGCAAAATGTGCAGCACAATACAGAGGTGGGTGTTCAAATCTTTACCTGTAGAAGATCAGAAATACATGTTAAATTATTGTTTATTAACGAATAGAGAGTATTATCTATATAAACTGGTAAATTATTGATTGTTTTTCAGACTGACCGCATGTATGAAGAGATTCCAAACAGTGACGTCGCTGCGGTCACATCCTCATCCAATCAGACGCCTGCATCACACCTCGACAACTGTACAGAGGTCTCTGCTGTTTACGCCACGGTAACCTATCAGCAGCCTGATTCAAACCCCGGTCACACCCACTCGACCAATCAGATGACAGATACAGACTGTGATTATTATGCCAATATAAAGTCACATGACCCAACACAGGACAGGGGGACAGAACTGATCTACGTGACAGCAACACATCCACAAAACATCACAACACATCCACAAATCATTTCAAGAAACGAGGGTGTAATATATTCAGTGATCAACCGTAAATAAAAAGACTGTCAAAATCTGTTAAAATCTAAGTTGCATATTTTGACACACTTTTATGCACAAAACACAGTTTATAAGTGTATAATGTTCATTATGCTTCACTAACAAGATAAGCAGCTAACAACAAATAAATAAAAACTGTGAATTTTTTCTAATGTAATTGGTACACCTCTTTTACAGTTAAAGCATATAAAAAGTCAACTTACCCTTCTTAACCTCCTGTATCCACTGTGTGAAGTGATTCATGTCTCAGATTCAGGGTTTCCAGATCTGAGTAACAAAACTAACCCAGTGACCCTGATCCAAACATCAGCACTAAAATATGACTCTCCCATACCTAATATAGATATTTCACAGTCAATGTTATGCATTACATTAAAACACTGTATGTTCTCATCATCTAATACTGTTTTATCATTAGTAGAATATAAAATGGGTAAAATATTTCAGTAAAATCATTCCAGTCAAATATAATTTTATGCAATGTCAAATCTTCAACCTGCGGGGGGAAAAACAACACGTGTCAAGTTTAAAAGTAGCTCAATTCCATGTGAAAATGACACACTTGGCAACCCTGCTCTGAGTGTATTTCAGAGAGCTGAGCTCCATCTCGCCCTCTACAGGTGATGTAAAACACTACACAGAGATTCAACACACTCCTGTCACTCTTACGTAGCAAATCTCCATCTGAAATCAGCTGCACAGAGACAGAGAGCTGATGAAGGACTATATAGACACTAGTTTCACTGTGGTGTATGGCCTTGTTCACTTCAATTACACTTCTTCATTTACTTGATAAATAACTTCATTCTCAGGTGAATGTTCAGTCTTCAGCAGATTTCAAACTCACTATCCTTACATTCATGGAAATATTGACCTGTCCAGTGCTGTGATGTTTTATACTCCATATGAAACTATTATGAACAGCAGTTTGCTCATTACATTAAAATTTAAAGATTATATGGAATATTATTTGTATACTTTTTATTTGTACTTTTAGAACTAGTGAAGGTTTGAAGGGATTAAAACGCAAAAAAGCATGTGGTGTTTGTCAGAGTAAATGTGCTCTTTTAAGATGTCCTGCAGAGCTGGATGTGGTTAGACAGACAGGAAGGGGAAGGAGGTGTTAATTTTAGTTGCTGATGCTGTTTGTTGTTCACTCACTACAGAAGAGAACGACAGTAACGTTTGTCACACAGAATTTGGTGTTTTATTTTAGTGAAACTCTTGTCAAAGTTCATCATGTGGGACGTTCTGCTGCTCTTTTCCAGCTTCTGTACAGGTGAGTTTGAGACTCTGAGCTCTTTTACACACAGTTTGATATGATCTCCTGATTTTCCTCTGTTATCACATGATCATCAGACTCATCTTTCTTTGTTATTTAGGCCTAACATCTCTTGTTCAAACAGCTCTATATAATGATATTTGTGTTTCAGCTGTTGTTGTAGGAGCTCCAGATACAGTTACAGGACACAGAGGAGAGAGAGTTGAGATCAGGTGCTCATATGAATCTGGATATGAATCAAATTCAAAGTATTTTTGTAAAGGCAAGTGCTTCATTGGATTTAAAAACATCATTGTTAAATCAGGATCTCCAGCTAAAGACGAGAGATTCTCTCTGACTGACAACACGACGAACAGAGTTTTCACCGTCACCATCACTGATCTGAGAACAGAGGATGAAGGACAATACCGGTGTGCTGTGAAGAGGACTATAACTACTGATTTGTCTTTAACTGATGTCTATTCAGAGATTTTGTTGCAGGTTAAACTGGGTTAGTGATTATATTTATTATATTTATAAGTGTAGCTAGATGACAATTTAACAAATAGATGTTTATCTGTATTTTGAATTGAATTCAGTGTCACTGACTTTAAGATGATCTTTCCTGTAAACCATCAGATAAAAAGACCACTGAAGTTTCATCCATCAGCCCTTTTTCAAACACATCATCATCATATTTCAGTACAACAGAACTGAATCCACATACAGGTCAGTTCATGTATCTGCCACTCTTTATGACTCTTATTTCTTGAATATTTGAATGTGATGCATCTATATATCAGTTTAAACACATTAAATGTGTGTTACAGGTCACGCCCCACATTCAGGGTCTGTCATATACGTCAGTGCTGGGTTAGTCATCATGGTGATCATCTTCCTCATGACGCTGATGGTGTGGTGTAGGAAGAGAAGCAAGAAATCACCAAGAGTTACACAAACAGGACTTTCACAGCAAGGTCAGATTTAGATACACATTTCTCCGGAAACAAAACACACACACACACACACACATTTACTTACAGTAGCTTTCTCAATGGTGATATGAAAACAGTCCCTGAGTTTATGAAGAAACTTTAGATAAATGAGGGTTTAAATGAGGAATTGTGTCCTCAAAAAGAGATAATCAGTCAGTGGGTTTCACCTAAAGTTTCAGATACACACACGTCTCCTTCTGATGTTTGCTGTTTCAGTGTTACATACTTTAATCTTCCTCATTTTTTGACAGTGTCTGTTGGGCTTTTGCCTTTAAATACAAGAGAAGAAATCACTGCAGAGGTGAGTGTTTATAATGATGATGTTGATCTTACATGAGCTCTTGAAAACACCAGCTGTAATGTCAGAGCTGATTGTTTGCCATTGGTTTGGAGCTGCCGACTCTGGACGTCTTTTTCCTGTTCACTAGTATCCAAATCTCAACATATATCTGCTAATGATAACAAATACTGTTGAGATGTTCAAATGTGGAAGGGTTTGGAAGATAACATGAGTTCTTTTGCAGGACATTGACTGGAACGACCATAATTATCAGGAAATCAGCGACTTTCAGTGCAAGAACAGTCAAACCACCACTATCTACTCAACAGCAGAAAGTCCAGAAGATCCAATGATCTACACCACTGCAGATAAACCAGATGATACAACGATCTACTCAACAGCAGAAAGTCCAGAAGATCCAATGATCTACACCACTGCAGATAAACCAGATGATACAACGATCTGCAGATAAACCCAAGTGTGTCCGACTGTGTCCTGCAGTACTACAAATCATACAGATTACACCCTCTACCCTCAAGTTATGCTCCCTACAATGAATCGGCAATCCAGGATGTCATCAGAGTCTCTCCCTATGGAATCGTTGATGATGTCCCGCTGCATGAATTTTTTTTTTTTTTTTTTTTTTTTTCCCCAAACCAGTTCAGTGGAAATCCCACCCTGGAGCCTATTCTAAGGATTTCATTGGCCATGTCAATCACACTAACGATTGCCTACACCAAACACTGATCCCTAAACCAACCCGTCACTGTAACCTCAGCAAATGAAATTGGTTGCAGGGCGGGATTTCCGCTGAACTGGTTTGGGGTTAGTACTGTTCTTCTTCTACTTCACTTTCCTTGCTTTTTAAGCTACACTATTGCCACCTAGTGATAAGGCATGTAGATCATATACAGTTGCAATCAAAATTATTCAACCCCCTTAACCTGCAAGACATTTTGCTGCTGAGAACAAAATTTTATGAAAACAATTCATCAAAGGCTTAGAAGCTTCTGTCACCTCTCTACTGCAATCTTGGCCCATTCCTCGCTTGAAAAAGCTTCCAGATCACTGATAGTTTTTGGTTTTCATGTTACCACTGCTTTCTACAAATTCCACCAAATATTTTCAATGAGATTTCAATCTGAAGACTGTACAGGCCACTCAAGAACATTCACAACTGATCCCTGAGCCAAGCTTTAGTAGATTCGGATGTATACTTTGGGACGTCTGTCCTGCGGGAAAGTCCATTGATCATCAAGCTTCAGTCTCTGCACTGAAGGCATCACCATCTTTGCCAAAATGGCTTAATTGCTGCTCAAAATGAACTCTTAATGTGTCTGTTACTCACACCCTGACGAAGGCAAAACCAGCCGCAACACGTAGGTGTGCAGTCTGTGTATGTGTCACCTGTTTTTAAGATTCAGCCAAGATGAAATAAAGGCTTTTTAAAATAGTTTCTTTATTCGAGTGCCTTGGATCATCCTTAAGTTTACAGCTCAATATATTTTGCATAATTAATCAGTCATTGTCCAGGCAGCTGAAGTGACGTACAGGATGAGATGCTTTGACTATTTATATGACAAGCACAGCAGAGAACAGACTCAAAGAGACATAAAACTAAATATTAACAAATAGTATTGCAAATATTTCAAATAGTTCAATAAAAAAAAAAACTTTGTTCTACAGTTTTACTTCTGCTTTAGCTGTTATTGGCTCTTGATAAATTGCTGGTGTTTCTTCATTTGTATGCATGTTTTCTTTGAACATGAGAGATGGGAAGTAAAGTGAAAGAGTGAGAAGTGTGTTCACTTACTACTTCATATTATTATATTATATTTATTTTTCATTCAAAAGTTGGGAGTGTAATACAGAGGAACTCATGACTAATGATTACAGTCTCACAGTGTGATAAATATGCTCATCTCCATCAACTAAACTCTTTATGTATCAGCAGTTCTGTGTTATGCTTTCTTCTAGTTTGTTTTTATGATGCATTTTTTCCATGATCTCTCTCTGTGTTTCAGTTTAAGTTGTACCTGTGTCACTTACCGCACAGCAGCAGAAGACAAAGGAAGAGGAAATCTGCATCTCATCACATTCATGACGAAAACACTACCAGGAAACACTGAAACACACAGAGAGCTTCAGAAGAACTGAATCTACAGACGGTTTAATAAGAGAGAAGAATGAAGATCATCTTGACTTTCACTCTGCTGATGATTCCTGGTAAGAAACTGATGAAACTTTTGAAAGCAGTTTGAATGCTTAAGCCTCATAGTAAATGTATTAAAGTGTTGTATGAAGATGTTGGTTTGTTGTAGGTGTCGTGAGCTCCATCAGTGTGACAGGATATTCAGGGTCTGAAGTCATGATCAAATGCATGTATGATAAAGGATATAGAAGAAATGCAAAGTATTTTTGTAAAAGACAGTGGCCAGTATGTTCTGACCTCATCAAGACTGATATTGAAGATAAATGGGTTGATGATGGAAGATTCTCTCTGTATGACGACACAAGATCAGCAGTCTTCACTGTGACCATCAGAGATCTGACTGAACTGGATTCTGGGACGTACTACTGTGCAGTTGATATTCCTAAAGAAATAGATTTCTACACTGAAGTGAATCTGAACATTATAACAGGTGAGAAACGCAGATGTATTTTGAACTTGACCATCAGCAATGCTGTAATATTTTTGGCAATTTAATATTCATTTGTAAAAATAGTTTAACAACTGAAGTTACAACAAGAGCTCAAGTGAATTTAGTTGCAGAACTTATGATGTGTTTGTATACATGTATGGCTAAATGTTCCCATGAAGTAGACAACAAATGAACGAAAGGAGGACGAGAAGTGTGTTTTGAGAGTCTGTTCTATTAGAGACATTTGAAAATATGTATACAATATAGGTTGTATTGTATGATATTTATAGTTGAAGGTGTAGTAAGATCATAATGAGAGGCAGGATGTTTGCCTAGTCGTTTTCATTTTCAGTCTCATATAATCCTCTGTATCAAAATTAGTTCTCAATAAACTGAAGGTTTTATAAAAATCAAAGCAAAATTTACCATTTACAAAAAGGAAACTTTATGGGGTTTGAAGGTATTTAAAGCTTGAAAGAGTGTACAGTGTTTGTCACAGCCATGCCTTTTTCTGTTTTAAGAACAAAACACACTTCCACCGTCCTTGTCATCTTCATCATCACCATCATCGATCCAAACTACACTTGTTTCACTAAATTCCCAGCCATCATCAACATCTGGTTTCACATCAGCTCCTCCATCTATCTCGAATGGTATTCTGGTGATGAACAGTTCATTCATTTTCATATGTTTGCCTGCAGACATTAGAGAGAATCAGATTCTCATTGTTTTCATCTGTTTTCTCAGGTTCGTCTCTGATCATCTGTGTTTCTGTGATTCTGCTTCTGATCATCATTGGATTCGTATCATGCACAGTGACTCTTTACAAGCGTCAGACTCGAGGTAAAATAGCTAATGTTGTTCTCAGAACTTTGGCTAACATTCTGACAAGGTTCTCGCAAAGTTCTGAACAAACGTTCCTCTAGTAACATTAATAAAACCTTTGTTCAAAGTTATCTGGTTTTCAATAATTTTCTTAAAATGTTGGAACAAAATTGCTATTTATTCATCCTTCATGGAGCTTTTTCTGAAATGTTTTAGTTAGGACGTTTGTCTATCATTTTAAAAATGTTACTGCTAACATTCAGAAGTAACATTCCCATGTGGTTTGAAGAACGATAAAATGGAACGTTCTCTGAATGTTCAAATAACCAAGAATTTGTGTTTGAACATTTTAAAAACTTGCCAGTTTGAACAATTGGAGAACTGTAACGGTGGCTGTTTCAGAGGAACGAGAGTAGGATCCAAGTGCAGTAAGCATTTATTCAAACAAACATAATAAAAGTAAATCCAGGCAAAACTGATAAATCCAGACACAGGCAAGGAAGGCAAAACAAAACTGACAACAAGCGCACACACGTAACATCCATGGAAGGACAACACCAGACCAGGAATATGAGAAACACTGGGGTATATATACACAAGGGGTGATTGGCAAACAAGACACACCTGGGAACAATCAAAGAACTTATCAACAAGAAAAACTACAAAGGACTACAAAACATGGTATAAAACAGGAAATAACATAAAAGGCCACACAAGATCAGGGCAACACAAGACAGGAATCATGACAGAGCCCCCCCTTTAAGGAGCGGATTCCAGACTCTCCTCAACAGACAGACAAATGAGACCAGGTGGAGAGGAGGTGGAACAGGGGGAGGGATGGAGGGCCTGGCCCATGTTATGGGTGAAGGACTGGAGACTGAGGCAGATTGGGAAGCCAGGGCGGAGCAGGCTGAGCAGGTGGCCAGGGTGGCGCGGCACAGGCTAGAAAGGCGGCCAGGGTGACACAGGCTGGACGGGCAGCCAGGGTGGCGCTGACGGGACTGAAGATCCCCATGGCGGAGCAGAAGACCACCACAGCTGTGCAGAAAGGTCTGGAGACCACCACTGTGGATCTGGCGAGGCTGGCTGAACTACAACAGAGAGCTCAGACAGGTTGGCCCCAAAAGCCAAACAGAGACAGGTGGGGGATTCAAAATCTGCCTCCTTGGCCAAAGCAGGGCTGGCAGGGAGTTCAAGAGTGGTCCTGTCCAGGAGAACAGGATGTTCAGGGGTGACCTTCGTGGTCACATCAGTGCAGACAGGCAGTTCAGATACAACTGCGGTCATGTCAGGGCAGACAGGAACCTCAGGGACAACCTCCGTAGTCGCACCAGGGCAGACAGGAAACTCTGGGGCAGGAGTGGGCTCTGGAGCGGACTCATGGGCCCAAACACAAATGGCCACGGGTATAACAGGCAGCACTGAGGAGAACGGCACAGCCTCAGAAACAGGCAGCGCTGCAGTAGACAGATTTAAAGGAACACTCCACTTTTTTTGAAAATAGGCTCATTTTCCAACTCCCCTAGAGTTAAACAGTTGAGTTTTACCGTTTTCGAATCCATTCAGCCGATCTCCGTGTCTGGCGGTACCACTTTTAGCATAGCTTAGCATAGTTCATTGAAACTGATTAGACCGTTAGCATCTCGCTTAAAATTGACCAAAGAGTTTCAATATTTTTCCTATTTAAACTTGACTCTTCTGTAGTTACATCGTGTACTAAGACCGACGCAAAATGAAAAGTTGCGATTTTCTAGGTCGATATGGCTAGGAACTATACTCTCAATCTGGCGTAATAATCAAGGAACTTTGCTGCCGTACCATGGGTGCAGCAGGCGCAATGATATTACGCAGCGTCTCTCACAAATGTCTCCATGGTTGCAAGGCACGCTCCCTGTGCAAGCAGGGGGTCACAGGCGCTGCGTAATATCATTGCGCCTGAATGGTACCGCCTGAATGGATTCGAAAACGGTAAAACTCAACTGTTTAACTCAAGGGGAATTGGAAAATGAGCCTATTTTCAAAAAAAGTGGAGTGTTCCTTTAAGGGCGCAGGCTTTAGAATGCCAGTTGCTCTTGCCAAGATCAGCTGTGGGTCCACCAAGTTGGAGATCAGCCTCTGATAATGTTTGCAGTTTGTCAGTGATTTACATTGTTGTCTGTGAAATGAGTGAATAGAAAGATGTTGCTTCCCCCTGCTGGTCACAACTAGTCAGTGCACTGAGAAACGTGCAAGTCTGATATCTTGAGTGTCACTGAAACATTATATATTATTATTGTAAATTATTATTATCATTATTACTATATTTAATGTAGTATATTTGTTTTTTACAGACCCTGATTCAGCCTCTGAAATATCTGAACCTGGAACAGAAAACAGTGAAGCGGTTTGTAAAGTCAAATTGTTGATAAGAATGTGTTTGAATGAATGACTTTATTCAAAAGCGGTCAATAATTTCTCATTCTCAGGTTCATCAAACGCTGTATGAGGAGATTAAAGACACCAGACTTCACATTGACTGCAAAACCATCCAGTTACCCATAAAACCCTCTGATTCTTGTAACACTGTTTATGCTACTCCACAATTACCCATAAACCTTGCTGTGAAGTGGCATAAACAATGCAATAATCAGTTACCCACAAACCCCTCTGAAACTAGAACTATTTATGCTACTCCACAATTACCCACAAACCCCTCTGATTTTCCTAAAACAGTTTATGCTACTCCACAATTACCCACAAACCCCTCTGATTCTTCTAAAACTGTTTATGCTACTCCACAATTACCCACAAACCCCTCTGATGCTAACACAGTTTACGCTAACATTAAACAGTGCAGAAGTTGACGCTCCATCATCCGGTACTGAATGACACAGATGATCTGATGATGTTCATCTTCAGTGTTGATCAGGATCAGAGTCATTATATGCGATTATGAGTCAGAGATTACAGCAGACACATGTTAGATCTCACCCATTTGTTATTTGCTCAATAACTATTGTTCCTGCTCAAGTGATATATGTAACTTGCTTAATATACTTAAAATGTGTGTATTTGTGTAAAATAAAAAAAAAAAAGTTCATTATAACAATAAAGTGGACCATTATTCAGTGTTATAAGATGTTTCCGAAGTGTAATTTCATGTCTATGAGAACAGGAGATCATCAGGACAGACTGTGAATGAGTGTGGTGATGAATCTCAGTCACGTGATCAGTTGCTCTCCATGGTGCTGAACATCATCTGAACACTAGAGGGAGCCGCTTCACTCCTCCAGATTTCCACATTTCGGTTTTGTCACTCTTTCGTGGTTTGTGGTTTCCAGCAGGTTTTATCTGATGTGTTTCATGTGTGTCCCTGTGGAGACCAGATTCACTGAAGGAGTAAAAGAGTTAAACAAAGATATGGTGGAAAACAACTGATTTTATGAATGCAGATTCAGTCAATTCACCTATGTTTAATGATACTGTGTTTGACGTAAAATGCTAATAAGTAAACAAGTATGTAAATTATCTTTTGAGTCTTAAATTAGTTTTCATTTTAATGTTTAGACGATTATCAAAATGTAAGTGATGTAATGTGAGTTTGTGAATGACATCAGTAACAAGTGTCTGTATCATGAGAAAAAAGATGACAAGTTCTGTGTGTGAAAAAAAGCATCCTTTAGAAATTCATTGTCCTGTTGTTTTATATACAAAATTCCAGAAACATCATCATCACCATCATCATCATCATCATCACCATCATCATCAGTTGAATCTCAACATCAGAGAATGTGTATAAAATGATTGATTTATCTGGACAGAAGATGTGCAGTAAACAGAGTTTAACACCATATCACATGTGACACATACTGTCTAAACAGATGTTCCTGAAAGGAAAAGATGGGAGAGATGAACTCTGTGTTCCAGACCTCTGGAAAAACACCTGAACTCAGAATCAAGTTAAAGACTTTGAGACTGCATTCTGAAGTTCAGGAGATCTGTTTTTAAGCATCTCGTTTTTTATGTTGTCAGGGCCACAGGATTTATTAGATTTGAGGGACTTCAGTTTTCCTCTAAGTTCTTGTTGGGTTATTGGATAATCTAGTGGATTTTGGTTGTTTTTGATGCATGACTCAAGAACCTTCAGTTTTTTTAAGGACTTTTAATTGGTTGGGATTATTTAAAGGGTCAGTTTGATGATATAGAGGTTCTCAAAATAATCTTTCCAAATTTGACCATCTTGTATGGCTGGTTCGTGTGGCTTTGTAGTGTTCAAACTGTTCCACATGCTCCAGAACTGGCCCTGATCAATTGTGTTTTCAATCTTTTGAAGCGTGTTGTTATAATAATCCAGTTTCTTCAGTGTGTTTTTGTATTGTTTCAGAAGTTCTGAGTGTTTAAAGCGTAACTCAGTGTTGACTGGATCTGTGTGGTTTTTTTAAATTAATCGTAGCTCTTGTCTAATTGTTTTATAGTCATGGTCAAACCATTTTTCAGAAGGTTTTTGTTTAGTGCTTTTTTGTGTTTATATGGTGTCATGTTATTTAAGAGCTTTTTTTTTTTTTGCTATATTTTCAAAAATGTCATTAATATGTTTAATTGCTAAATCAATTCCCTTCTGATTATTATCATATGTTGAATTGCTAAACAATGTTATGGAATTGACTGTTTCGTTTGACTTTAATACATGAATATATGTTTCAGCAGTGCTATGAGTCCATCTATATGATGTGTTAAGTTTACACAGAGTTGCATGAAAAAGTATGTGAACCACTTGCAGAATCTGTGAAAATGTGAATAATTTTAACAAAACTGAGAGATCATACAAAATGCATGTTACTTTTTTTATTTAGTGCTGTCCTGAGTAAGATACTTTACATAAAAGATGTTTTCATATAGTCCACAAGACAAAAAAAATAAATAAATAAAAAAATTGCTGAATTTATTAAAAATGGCCCCGTTCAAAAGTATGTGAACCACTGATTCTTAATACTGTGTGTGGTTACCTGGATGATCTACGACCTTTTTTTTTTTTTTTTTTTTTTTTTTTGTGATGGTTTATGAGTCCTTTGTTTGTCCTGAGCTCTGTTCTTCAGAAAAATCCTCCACGTCCTGCAGATTCTTCAGTTTTCAAGGATCTTTTGTGTATTTGAACTCTTTCCAGCAGTGACTGTATGATTTTGAGATCCATCTTTTCACACTGAGGACAACTGAGGGACTCAGACAAAACTATTAAAAAAGGTTCAAACATTCACTGATGCTCCAGAAGGAAACACGATGCATTAAGAGCCGGGGGGTGAAAACTTTTGAACAGGATGAAGATGTCCAAAATTTTCTTATTTTGTTGAAATAACTTTTTTTTTTTCTTCTTTTTTTTAATACTGCCCTTCGGAAGCAACAGAAGATACTTGCATGTTTCCCGGAAGACAAATTAAGTACAATTTACCTTGATCTTCAAATTTAAAACGTTTTCACCCCCGGCTCTTCCCACGTCTACTGACTCCAGTATCCTGGTTATTTCTTCTAGGGTATTAAAGAGATGTTGGGGTATTTGTGTGAACAGATGTTTATCTCCTGAATCATCAGTGTAGTCTGGTTCTAAACCAGTTCGAGCATTTTAAAATCCACATAGTAAAATTTTCCTGAGTTTGATATTGATGAATTTCTCCCTGTAAAGTGTGAAATATTTCATTGTCGTAGTATGAAGAATCTGATATAAATTCCACAGATAAAAAGGTCTTTATCCAGAATGTCAAAGTTTTTATCCAATTTTAACCATATGTGATTTTAATCCAAATGTTTTAGAGCACAAACCCTTAATATTCCAAAAGTTAGTGTTTAACATTTTTATATGATCAGAGATTAAAATACTGCTGTTTATCTGAAGGCAAAACCAAGAACCTATTTTATATATATATATATATATATCATAATAATAAGAAGAAGAAAATAAGGAAAATAAGTACTAGTAACAGTAGAGCAAGTATAACAGTAGTAAACCAATTAAGTTAAAATTAATTTTAATTTTATGGAGAGTAATTAAACACCTTTACCTTATTATTTATTATTCTCAGGGTAGGTAAGTAAGTCAAATCTGATATAAATTATGAGCACTTTAAAATACTCACAATCAGACAGAAGACTTCTCCACGGTCTGTTCAGGTTCAGCCACTTAAATTAATGCCACGGGAGGCAAACTTTATTATAAAATACAAGTCAGTTTGTTTACTACTATTACTATTTCTAGCAGTACATGTATTCTACAAACACTCTGTACAAGTATTAAATAAAGTATAATATCAAAAAGTTCTTCATTCAAGGCAATATCAGCGATGGTTCTGGTGCCGAAGAAGTTCTTCAGGCAGTCACGAAGCAGCATCTGCCGTAATATTCACACTTCAGCCTTTTATAGACAATCTGAATTCTTGAGGTCATCATATTTGGAAATCCCCTCATTATTTATTAGTCTTTTATAGACAATTTGTCAAATCCGAACTCTTGAGGTATCGTGAGTTTTTGGGAATCCCCTCAAGACTATATATTAAGCCTTTTGCATCCTTGTACTCCTTCTTCGGACTCTTCTTCTTTGCTGCCTCCTGCGTCTCGTCTGCAACACATCATCCAACAGTAATGCTTGCTTTTTCTTCTTGCATTTTTTTCCTCTCTACCAACATGCTTTTATTAAATGCTTAAAACATCAAGTGTGTAGTCTTTTCTTAATAAACCACTATCTTAATAAAACAATACAACAACAGGTGTGGTGTCTTTTCTTAATAAAACATATTCCTAATAAAAGCTTTTACAACAATAAAGTGTGTTGTTTTCCTTATCTCTTTGACCTTGAATTCAACTTTGTACAGCCACAACTTCTGCACACACATATGCTCTGCAACACTTTCCAGCCATTCACAGCACTCCTGGGTGAATACTATAAGACATCATATGAATGTTATATTCATTGTATTATAATACCTATGTAATAGTTACATAATTGCCCATATAAGGCTTTTCCAGGAAATGAACAAAATAATAAACCATATGAAACGTCAAACAATGAGGCAGGGTATTGTATTCTTATGCATACTGTACAACAACATGAATAATGATTACAAATAAATAAACAAATGATAATAATAATCACAATTAAATAATTATTGTGTTGTGAATGTTAATGCATAAAATAAAATACTCAAAAAAATGGGGTCGTCTCTCTTGTTGTCTGTGAGACCATCGTAAAGTCATGGAGGTCTTGTGGTGGTCTTGAGAGAGATGAAGGTCCAGATGGATCAAACGGCCTCATTCTCATCTGATTTCGTTTTGTTCCTCTATAGCCAGTTGTTGGGAAGCTTCCAATGGCAACGTCCTGGATAGTTTTGGCAAAATCCTGACTCCATCCTGATTCAGGTGGAGACCGTCATGCAGGTGCTATGGTTCCTCTAGAACTATGATGGACTGAGTGCGCGTTGGTAGGACTGGAACAGGTGTGACGGACGTCTTCGTTGATTTGATCAATCACAGCCGGAGGGACGTCGAGCCGTGGGAGCAGAGTGGAGACCAGCACACGTGTAGCGGGGAATGTCTGTGAGGCTTTCTCTGCATTCTCATACATAGCCTTGGTTGTGCCTTTCCATGGCCATTTTTTGTGTCTGGAGGTGAAGACCTGTGTGATGTTACTTCATGATGGGGTTGTGAATCACTTTCAGCCTTAAAGGGTTAGTTCACCCAAAAAATGAAAATTCTGTCATTTATTACTCACCCTCATGTCGTTCCACACCTGTAAGTCATCTTCAAATTAAGATATTTTTGATAAAATCCGATGGCTCAGTGAGGCCTGCATTGCCAGCAAGTTAATTTCCTTTTCCTTTTTCAATGCCCGGAAAGGTGCTAAAAACATATTTAAAACAGTTCATGTGACTACAGTGGTTCAACCTTAATATTATAAAGCAACGGGAATACTTTTGAGATCAGATATTGTTGAATTAGGTCGTTATTTTGTTTTATTATCTCATTCCCGCCAATAGATGGCACAGTTTATTGTTCTCATGTATGAGGGGGATATTGGTGATCTGTTCACTGTAAAAAAAGAAAATAAAATAGTTGAGCTAACTTAAAATAATACGGCAACTTATCGCATTCAACTTTTTGAGTTAACTCATTCGCTCCAGTTAAAATCAACTTAAATACTTATGTTCATCTAATGAGTACCAGGTCATCTTTTGAACTTAAAACTTCTGGTCAAGACAAAAAAAAAAAAAAAAACACGTTCAGCCAACTTGAAAAAATAAGGCAGCTTATCGCACTCAACTTTTTAAGTTAACTCAACTAATTCATTCGCGTTAAAGTCAACTTAAAAACTTTTGTTCATCTAATGAGTACAGGTAGTCTTTTTAACTTTTTTTTTTAACTTCTTGTCAAGACAACCAAAGGATGTTTAGCAATGCAAGCAGCTACAATCCTTGTTTTTTTCATCTCCATGTTTGATTTTCAAAGTTAACTGTACAACATGAACATTATTTTCCTCTTAAGAGGCACACAGTTTACCCATTTCACCTGGGGGAAAAAAATTGCAAAAGTTGCAATGAAAAGAACATATAGCTCAACACCTCATGTCTCATGTCAACACAAATCTCAAACATGGTGATGATCAACAATTGTAATTCAGTAAAAATATGAACTCTGAAACATATGATAGCTAAATAACAGTGACAACAGCAGAAGCAGCAGCATAAATCAAGCCGGTTAATGCAAAGCAATAATCATTTTTATATAACAGTTACCACATAAGCTGCAATGCATGCTGGGAACTGGCACAACATTGTTGAATGTAAAAAATGTTTGTTCAGATAACTCAATTTGGATAGTTGGGACAACATTTGGACAAGATGTGGACAAATACTTGAGAATCACCAAAACAACTTTTGTTAGCAACATGTTTAGAGCATTCTTGTTTAGTTCACTCAAGATAATAAATACTCATTTCAAATAATTTTTGTTCAATCTATTTTTACATTTGTAAGAAGAAAATGTTGCTATAACAAAAGTTGTTTTGTTGAACTTACTTTTAAGACAGTAATGTGATTTTCTGTAAAACTGCTTTGAAACAGTATTTATTGTGAAAAGTGATATAAAATAAAGTGATCTAACTCTTAACAACTCTTATATTGTTTTCTTAAATCTGAGGTGAAATGTTCATTTTCTGATTTAAAGGTGAAGTGTTTATTTTATGGTCACTAGTGTCTTCAAACACAATCACAAAATACTGTTTTCTGACATGTTTCAAACACTGATGACTATCATTTCATTGGTCAGACAAACTGATAGTCCCGCCCATAATCACACCATTGGTTGAGCCAATGTTATTATTTAGAGCTCAGACTGACCAAATAATCCATTTACACTCTCAAGTTTCAAGTTTTTAGACAATAAATTAATTTAGTCAAAGGCATGCTATATATTACCTGGGGAAAACTATTAAAGATCATCACATTGGGTAAAAAAGAGATTACAATAAAATAATCAGTAAATCTATAAATACAATAAATCAATAATCGATGGATCAGCACACAGCACTATCTTTGAAATGAATGTGATGCTCTGAAAAAACACTTCATTTAAATTTTAAATCAGTTAAAAACATTAAATATTACGATTCTGGAAAAACATAAAACTAAGGCTTTGAAATTGAATCATTCTGTGAAAATCTCTGTAAAATAACACTTTATTTTACAGTTTTATCTGCACACGTCTGTTCTGCAGCTGTGTTCATTAACCATGTGTGAAGAACTAGTTTCACTTCTCTCTTTCTCTTTCTCTTTCTCTCTCTCTCTCTCTCTCTCTCTCTCAGAGGAAGTGGGCGTCTCCGTCACATTCAGCACTTCATGTTAAACATGTAACCAGGAAAGAAACACTCAAAACTCATCTGAACACACATCGAGAGCTTCAGAAGAACTGAATCTACTGACAACAGAGAAGATCATTTAATAAGAGAGAAGAATGAAGATCATCTTGACTTTCACTCTGATGATGATTCCTGGTAAGAACAATCACATCACAGAAGAACTACAGCTGTGATCAAATGATGAACAAAACTCTGTATCTATAACTAATATGGTGAAATTACCAATTATTAAGTCAATGAATCTCTTTAAAATAAATCTCACTCCAGTATGTGTTAGTGCTGTATTAAGATGCTGGTTTGTTGCAGGAGTCGTGAGCTCCATCAGTGTGACAGGATATTCAGGAGGAGGAGTCATCATCACATGTAAATATGACGAAAGAAAAACAGCAATTGCAAAGTATTTTTGTAAAGGACAGAGGTTAGTCTGCAGAGACCAAATCAAGACTGATGAGAAAGATAAATGGGTTCATTCTGGAAGATTCTCTCTGTATGACGACACAAGATCAGCAGTCTTCACTGTGACCATCAGAGATCTGACTGAACTGGATTCTGGGACGTACCAGTGTGGAGTTGAAAGAGTTGTCATTATAGATTTCTACACTGAAGTGAATCTGAAGGTTATAAGAGGTGAGTAACTGAGAGCCTCAAACCCATGATGATCTCCACAACATCACGATACTCAACACTGACTGTAATTACTGCCGTTCACACGTGAAACTCATAACAGACGCCATCAATAACCTTTTGATCTCCTAGTTTAATATTTACTCTCATAAATTAAATAGAATGCTAAATAATATCAATTAATAGTCTCAAATGTGCTCAAGGTATGCTTTTTAAACCCGTATGAGTGTTAATCTCAAAGGAACCCACCATATTATGTTTCAGCGTTTCCACATGGACAAAATGCATTGAACTCAATATAACATAATAAAGCTCAACATGGAAAATCTATGAAAAATATATGTGATTGTTTCACATCTCCTAATTACGCATCACATTTTTAAGAGTATTATGATCTTTGAACTCTGTTTACTCTTGGAAATTGCAATGATTGAATTGCTAATAAAATAATAATTTGAAAACTCAACAATCATCTTTAAACTGGACATTCATTATCACTAAGCATTAATGAATATTTTGATATTGATCAGTAAAAACCATACATACATACCTGTAGAAAATGATGAGATCAACACAGTCTGCAGCGTTCTGGTGTTTTCTTTAAATGCTTTGACCTGCTTTGACCTTTTGCCAGAACATAACTTCCTCATCACTCCAACATAATGAGCCACCTACAGGCATCTTATAGAAGACACTTACATCTAAGTAACATTTAAACACTTAAAGATTCTCTTAAGTATTTTAATTGAAGAAAGAAAAGAAGAAAAAAATATGCATTTGGGGTACTTATTATTACTTAATAATTTTGTCTTTCACCATCATATTTCCAGTCTGTCACACATTCATAAATGTTGCAGCAAAGTGACCAGATCATTGAGAACAAAATGACAAGTTATCTGAGTTTGTGTTTAACAGGTCAACAAATCAGATCTGTGAGAGGATATTCAGGAGGAAACGTCATTATAAACTACAAATATGAGATGCAAGAAGAGAATCATTTGATAAACATCTGTAAAACTGCAGCAGATCAATGTTTTACTGTAATAAACTCTAACAGAGCAGCAGAATGGGAACAGGACAGACGATTCTCCGTTCATGATGACAGATCTGCAGGTCTCTTACGTGTGTTTATCAGAGAGCTGAATGAGAACGACTCTGGGAAATATAAGATTACAGTCAAAGTTTCTGAAGACTACAGTTTCTTCTCTGAGTTTAATCTGGACATTAGAGACGGTGAGACGCTTTCATTCATTTCTGCATTATTTGACAGAATCCATGAATATATCTGGTAATTGTAACATTGCTGCACTTGATTTGGATCTGAAACAGATGGTTGTTGTGTGAAGAGCATCAGTCTATCAGCTGCTGCAGGAGGATCTGTGAACATCAGCTGCAAATACCCACAATCCCACATTAGAGATGTGAAGTTTCTCTGCTGGAGATCTGGAGCTGATCTCTGTGCTGAAGAGACGTCTGTGAAGGAGAGCAGAAGATGGAGTCCTGAGGGAAAGATCCAGCTGTATGATGACAGAGAAGAGCAGCTCCTGACGGGAAGCATCAGTCATGTGACTGAACAACATTCAGAATACTGGTGTGGAGTTCAGTCTGATCAAGGACACAAGAGCTTCATCACACGAGTCCTGATCGATGTTACAGGTACGGGTGATTTTCTCACTGATATTAACCGTAATGCAATGAAAGTAATTAGCTTGTATCACTACAGTGTTTAGTATTTCAGCATTAGTGTAGTAATTTGGACACAGTATTACTACAGTGTTTTAACTGCAGTTAATGGTGCTCATGCAGTAACTCTGCTGTACTGTATTATTCAGTGTGAAACCACAGGCTTAAGTTCCAGAAACTCAAACAAACAGCTTGCAATTCTGTTTTCTAAGTGTCTGTGTGTCAGCAAACATGAATTCTGGGTAGTGAATGTGTGAATGACATCAGTAACAAGTGTCTGTATCATGAGGAAAGTGTGTCAAGTTCTGGGTGTGAAAAAAAAACATCATTTAGAAATTAATAGTTTCATTGTTTTATATACAGACTTTCCAGAATCATCATCATCATCATCATCACCAACATCATCACCAGCACCACCACCACCATCATCATCAGTTGAATCTCCACATCAGAGAATGTGTATAAAGTGATTGATTTATCTGGACAGACAGATGTGCAGTAAACAGAGTTCAAGATGAACATTGAGCACAAAATGAGACACGTACGGTCTAAACAGATGTTCTTGAAACATTTAATGAAGTTTTTTATTATTTTTAGTTTTTGCTTGCCGCAGTTGCTTACTTGTGGATTTAAGACAGTAATTTGTGATTTTCTGCAAAGCTGCTTTGAAGCAATATTGAATGTGAAAAGCGATATAAAAATAAAATGATCTCACTCATAAGCACTCTTACTTTGTTTTCTCTGTTTTCAGACTGTAGCATCTCAATTCAGTCTGAGGTAAAACTTTCATTTTCTGATTTAAAGGTGAAGTGTTTATTTTATGGTCACTAGTGTCTTCAAACACAATCACAAAATACTGTTTTCAGACAAGTTTCAAACACTGATGACTATCATTTCATTGGTCAGACAAACTGATAGTCCCAAAATCACTCCATTGGTTGAGCCAATGTCAAAGGCATTTTATCTAACACTAGATACAATTATTAAAGATCACACTGGGGAGAAAGATCACATATAAATCAGTAAATCTAGAAATACAATAAATCTATAACTGATGTATCAGTGCACAGCTTAAGGTGATGACATCATTTAAGAGCTAAATTAATCAGTCTGCACTGTTTATACAGTTACCATGGGAACCGCTGCTTGTTTTACTATCACTATCTTTGAAATGAATGTGATACACTGAAAAAAACTTCATTTAAATCTTAAATCAGTTAAAAACATTAAATGTTACAGTTCTGGAAAAACATAAAACTAAGCCTTTTAAATAACAGAATTATTCTGTGAAAATCTCTGTAAAATAACACGTGTATAATGAGTTTTGTCTGCACATGTTTGTTCTGCGTCTGTTCATGTGAGGCCTGTGTAGTTTGACTTCCCTCTTTATTAATACACACATGCATGCTGGGAGGTTGTGGGTGAGAGCAGTGTTGGGCAAGAGTGAAGCTGTGAAAGTTCACCAGTTTTTTTCACAATCTTTTTCTCTCTCTCTCTCTCTCTCTCTCTCTCTTTTTCTTTTGCATGGTTTGGTATTAATTAAATTTTGTGAGAAAAGTGGGAGTTGTGTAAGAGGATATGAGGATGGGGTTACACGCAGAGACACCATCCATTTCTCTGTGCAGTGTCTTTAGGTGTGTGCTGTAGGATGGAGTGATGGTGGAGGATGTTGTAGATGTGGAGGAGAGAATGTAGGCCATGAGAATATTTCCTCTGCTTCCAGAATGAATAACATCTTGTTAATCAAGTGACTGACACAGGGCTACATATACATCTAGTAAAGTAGTGATTTCAAATGTGCCGCCATCTCTGATGACGTATTAGAGCATGAATTATTGCGCTTTGACAAGATTGTGAGTCTGTTCAGACTTCAGAGTGATTTCTCTGGTGTGTAAAAACCCGGCATTGAAGCATGTTATGTCTTAGGAGACAGGTTTACATGTTAAAATTCATTTATCTGATGTTTTTGTACAAATGTAATTTTGTTTGTTTTAGTATTTTGTTTATGTAAAACATCTGTAAATCTTTTGTAACAAAGGTTCAAGTTCAAATTCAAATTCTCTCTGTCTCTCTCTCTCTCTCTCTCTCTCTCTCTCAGAGGAAGTGGGCGTCTCCGTCACATTCAGCACTTCATGTTAAACATGTAACCAGGAAAGAAACACTCAAAACTCATCTGAACACACATCGAGAGCTTCAGAAGAACTGAATCTACTGACAACAGAGAAGATCATTTAATAAGAGAGAAGAATGAAGATCATCTTGACTTTCACTCTGATGATGATTCCTGGTAAGAATCTGAACTCAAGTTCTGATCCAACAATCACATCAGAAGAACCAGAACAATAATTTAATATTAAATATTTAGTATACATATACTAAAATGGTGAAATTATCTTTAAAGACACTTTGAAATTAGTCCCAGTTCAGAATATTTTAGTGTTTTATTAAAGTGTGTTTTTGTTGTAGGAGTCGTGAGCTCCATCAGTGTGACAGGATATTCAGGAGGAGGAGTCACGATCACATGCAAATATGATAAAGAATATACAGCAAATGCAAAGTATTTTTGTAAAGGACAGTGGTCAGACTGCACAGACCAAATCAAGACTGATGAGAAAGATAAATGGGTTTATTATGAAAGATTCTCTCTGTATGACGACACAAGATCAGCAGTCTTCACTGTGACCATCAGAGATCTGAGAGAACGGGATTCTGGGACGTACCAGTGTGGAGTTGATATCCTTGTCATTAAAGATTTCTACACTGAAGTGAATCTGAAGGTTATAACAGGTGAGTAACTGAGAGCCTCAAACCCATGATGATCTCCACAACATCACGATACTCAACACTGACTGTAATTACTGCCGTTCACACGTGAAACTCATAACAGACGCCATCAATAACCTTTTGATCTCCTAGTTTAATATTTACACTCATAAATTAAATAGAATACTAAATAATATCAATTAATAGTCTCAAATGTGCTCAAGGTATGCTTTTTAAACCCGTATGAGTGTTAATCTCAAAGGAACCCACCATATTATGTTTCAGCGTTTCCACATGGACAAAATGCATTGAACTCAATATAACATAATAAAGCTCAACATGGAAAATCTATGAAAAATATATGTGATTGTTTCACATCTCCTAATTACGCATCACATTTTTAAGAGTATTATGATCTTTGAACTCTGTTTACTCTTGGAAATTGCAATGATTTAATTGCTAATAAAATAATAATTTGAAAACTCAACAATCATCTTTAAACTGGACATTCATTATCACTAAGCATTAATGAATATTTTGATATTGATCAATAAAAACCATACATACATACCTGTAGAAAATGATGAGATCAACACAGTCTGCAGCGTTCTGGTGTTTTCTTTAAATGCTTTGACCTGCTTTGACCTTTTGCCAGAACATAACTTCCTCATCACTCCAACATAATGAGCCACCTACAGGCATCTTATAGAAGACACTTACATCTAAGTAACATTTAAACACTTTTAAAGATTCTCTTAAGTATTTTAATTGAAGAAAGAAAAGAAGAAAAAAATATGCATTTGGGGTACTTATTATTACTTAATAATTTTGTCTTTCACCATCATATTTCCAGTCTGTCACACATTCATAAATGTTGCAGCAAAGTGACCAGATCATTGAGAACAAAATGACAAGTTATCTGAGTTTGTGTTTAACAGGTCAACAAATCAGATCTGTGAAAGGATATTCAGGAGGAAACGTCATTATAAACTACAAATATGAGATGAAACACAAGTACCTTGTGAAATATGTCTGTAAAACTGCAGCAGATCAGTGTTTTACTGTAATAAACTCTAACAGAGCAGCAGAATGGAAACAGGACAGACGATTCTCCATTCATGATGACAGATCTGCAGGTATCTTACGTGTGTTTATCAGAGAGCTGAATGAGAACGACTCTGGAGAATATGAGATCACAGTCAAAGTTTCTGAAGAATACAGTTTCTTCTCTGAGTTTAATCTGGACATCAGAGACGGTGAGACGCTTTCATTCATTTGTTCATTATTTGACAGAATCCATGAATATATCTGGTAATTGTAACATTGCTGCACTTGATTTGGATCTGAAACAGATGGTTGTTGTGTGAAGAGCATCAGTCTATCAGCTGCTGCAGGAGGATCTGTGAACATCAGCTGCAAATACCCACAATCCCACAGTAGTGATGTGAAGTTTCTCTGCTGGAGATCTGGAGCTGATCTCTGTGCTGAAGAGACGTCTGTGAAGGAGAGCAGAAGATGGAGTCCTGAGGGAAAGATCCAGCTGTATGATGACAGAGAAGAGCAGCTCCTGACGGGAAGCATCAGTCATGTGACTGAACAACATTCAGAATACTGGTGTGGAGTTCAGTCTGATCAAGGACACAAGAGCTTCATCACACGAGTCCTGATCGATGTTACAGGTACGGGTGATTTTCCATAACATGCTGTTCATTTGATTTATCATGTTGCTTTAAAACAATGAGGTTTGAAGCTGATTCTTTTTAAGCAGGTTTAACCACATGGTTATTTTTAATTTAGATGTTCTTTCTGTTTAATAAAGCAAAACCACAAACTACAATTGAAAGAGGAAGTATAAAAACAAACTGCAGTTCACATGATTACAGTCTATGCAGGTCAAAGTGCAGCTTTGTGTAGATAAACGGTGCTGTTGGGGCAGTTGTGGCCTAATGGTTAGAGAGTCAGCCTTGTAACCTGAAGGTGGAGGGTTCAAGTCTGAGTACTGGCAGGGAATAAAGCAGCAAACCACCAGTCTGCTCTGTGTGTGTGTGTGTGTGTGTGTTCAATACTTACTACTGTGTGTGTGTGTGTTCAATACTCACTACTGTGTGTGTGTGTGTGTGTTCAATACTCACTGCTGTGTGTGTGCACTTGGTGAAATGCAGAGCACAAATTTCGAGTATGGGACACCGTACTTGGCCACACGTCACTTTCACAATGAGAAACTGCACTGCTCACATAGCGAAGCAATGATCAATGTTTGTGTTTGACTGATTTAATCTTCATTTCATTCTATAAACGTAACCGCTCTAATATTGTTATACAGTTATAATTATTTGCTAATTTCATATTCATGTACTCATTTCTTACTGTTAATGAAACTGACAGTGTCTCTCTCAGCATCCGCAAATGGCTGTTTTTTTTTTTTTTCTGGTTTTTTTCACTTGCAGTTTGAAAGCGTTTAGTGTTTAGCTCTCTGTGTGTTAATCTCGTATCACTACAGTGTTTGGTGTTGCAGTATTATTGTGGTAATTTGGACACATTATTACAGCAGTTTTTAACTGTAGTACAGGTGTGGTCATCTGGATGTTGTAGAAGTGCAGGTTTTAGTATTGCTGTGAGTCCTTTTACCACACTTTTACTATAGTTAACTGCAGTTAAGGGTGTTCACCCAGTAACCCTGCTATGCACTGTATTATTCAGTGTGAAACCACAGGCTTAAGTTCCAGAAACAAACAGCTTGCAATTCTTTTTTTCTTTCTTTTTTTTTTGTAAGTGTCTGTGTGTCAGCAAACATGAATTCTGGGTAGTGAATGTGTGAATGACATCAGTAACAAGTGTCTGTATCATGAGAAAAGTGTGTCAAGTTCTGGGTGTGAAAATAGCATCATTTAGAAATTCATTGTTTCATTTTTATATACAAAACTCTCAGAAACATCACCACCATCACCATCACCATCATCATCATCAACAACAACAACAACAACAACAACAACAACAACATCATCATCATCATCATCATCAACAACAACAACAACAACAACAACAACATCACCATCACCATCATCAACAACAACAACAACAACATCATCATCATCATCATCATCATCATCTGCTTCTTCTTTCTCATCAGTCAGACCTTCACCGTTCACAGGTATTTCCAGATCTTCTACATCACTGGCGTCTCTAAACACATCAGCAGGTGATCTTGTGCTGAAATACAAACATGATCAATGGGTGTAGCTTGTGAAGAGGCCTGACCCCCTGAAATATATTACTAAACATAAAAATAAATTATATTTTCAACTGTAAAATAAATAATATTACATTTAATACATTTTAAATAGTTAATATGTAAAAATAAATAGCAGTAATAACCCAATCATTCTCGTTTGCTTATTGAGTTGAATCTGCATTTTGGTGGTTCGTGATGGAATACCAAAGCTGCTGAAATAGGAAATAAATAAATAAATAAATATTAAAAAATAAATAAATAAATAAATAAAATGAATACATAAATAAATATACAAAGAAATGTAAAAAAAAAAAAAAAAAAAGCGTACTTATCCTTTTGTTTCCTTATTTATGTATAATTGTGTTTTCCCCAAATTTATTTATTAATTTATTTATACATGTATTTCCACTTTTATTTATATCCTCATTTATTTATTTTATTTATGTATGTATTATTTCCACATTTATTTAATTCCTTGTTTATTTATGTATTTATATACTTATTTATTTTCACATTTATTTATTTCTACATTTCTTTTTCTGTATGCTAATGAGCGGGGTGTATTTTATAGCAGTGGAGCTCAGAGTAGCAAGGACGAAGCTCTGAGGCCACAGTGACACCTTGTGGTGTGAACAAACAAAATGCAGGAGGTGTGCGGACATGCCTTTGCAACTTACACAACACAGTAAATTCCCCAGTCTTAAATTAACACCCCTCGGTGTCCATATGGGAACCACCAGCAGGGTGTTAAAGTAACACTGAAGCAGTGTAGAGGTCTGCGCGGGACTGTTGTTTTCGTCCCGCTCCCGCAAGGTTCTATTCCGCACGCACCCGCTCCCGCCTAAAATTCACTCTGTGTTCACCCGCTATCCGCATATAGTGATTTTCTTCCCAACCCGACGGGTCCCGCTAAATTTACATCGTTTCCAGAATCTCGCGTTTAAACTTCCCCTAAAGAAAGAGAGTGACTGTGGATAACAAATATAAAATGTTGCATAGCATATACAAGATTTTTATGTGTTATTTGTCTTATGATGCTGTCAACACCCTAAAAATGTCAGAGAAAAAATGTCCAAAGAATAATAGGCTAAATATCACAGAGAAAAATAGGCTAAATTAAATAGCCTACAACATGTCCCTCAAAACTATAGGCTAAGCCAAAAATACATAAACGAAAACTGAAATATTTTTTAACATCCACGCAAGAAAAGAATGGCGCTGACTGACGACCGTTTCAGAACGTCTCTCCTCTAAAATCCGATCACAAAAGTTGAATGTTCTCTGAAGGTGCACTCGCGCAGACCTCTAATGCAAAGAACATATCTTGCCAGTTTTCTCAGGACAGGGAACTGGGGACTGTGTGAACGCCACCACTGCAGAAAGTTTTGTTCACTTCAAGTTCAAGCACAGATGCGCTGATGTCAGAGCATCTCAGGAGCGACCGGGTTATTGTCAGACCGCCCGCTCCCGCCTGAAGTACACTATAGTTACCGACCGCAATCCGCCTTTCATTCAAAATTTAATACCGCGCAGCAAGAAATCTTATCGGGTCCCACGGTTTCCTGCGGGAAAGCCGCGGGAAAGCAGACCTCTAAAGCAGTGTTAGAGTTAATTAGATACTTAAGTGATTAATTAAGTGATGATTGTTTGATTATTGAAGACACCTGATGATAACGAGCAGAATCACTGAAGAAAAGAGAAACACAAGAACTACAACTGACTTCAGCCACAGCCTTAGATGAAATCAACTGAAAATACATTAAATCTCTCTTATTACAAACCAGACTGGCTTCATTTCTGTCATTCGTCTTCAGTTCTTTTTGAGAATTAACAGGTTTAGGTGTTGATGATTTATTGAAAATGTTTGGTCACCATTATGGTGCTCAGTGTCTTTAGTTGGCCAGTTCTCTTGGCTTTTATGGCAGTTTGTGTTTTTTGTAACAGTGTTTGCCAGATCACATAATTTGTTGCAAGAGGCCATAAACAAAGATGATCAGGTGATATAGTTTTTAGCATCATATAGCATTAATTATTTATAATACTTCATAATTAATTACTGTCTGCCTCATTCTGTGATAAGATCCACTTCAGATCCCAAATGGAATTTATTTCAAACACTCGACTGACTTTATGAAGTGAGTTTGGAGTAAAAACATCTAATGTTTGGCGCTTTTTGCTTTTCAAATGCACATCGTAAGTGACTCAAACTCGCAACGCTTACAGAGACCATTTACTCTATGACACATTATTGTTTAGTACATTATAAACATCTACGTTTGAGCAGATATCCACAAACACAATATTTCACAGTAAACACTGGCCTAAACATTCTAATATTCATCATGTGTAAACACTCATATTATTTTTATATTGTACTGTGTTTAATATCATAGAGCAGAAAAACATCCTAATGTCATACATTTATATTTATTTAGCATTGTCGACTGTTACATACAGAAGGGAGCGGAGACACAGGTAAGTGCAAAGCAGGGTTTTATTAGGTCAACAGAGCGTGCTGAAGTGATGCAGGTGAGTGTAGACAAGATGATACGTGGCTTGGTGATCGTGCTGGCTTCTGATGCTGGATGTTGTTGTTGCAGGTTACGTGGATGCAGACGAACGTGGAGCAGACGAGGCACACTGAACTCACAGGGAACACGGAGACACAAGGAGTCACGGAGAACACAGGAGACAGGTAAGTAGATCGCAGTAGGAGTCCTGAAGGTAAGCATAGCATGTAGGTATGCGTTAACGAGACCGGACGATGTGTGTGTGTTCAGTGTGCTCTTTTATGTGGCAGTGGTGATGAGTGCTGATGCGTGACAGGTGTGGCTGATCAGTACTCAGGAGAGGGAGTGCGCTGTGATTGGGTGACTGTGGAGCCTGGCGTGTCTGTGACATTACCCCCCCCTCCACGGTCCGCTCCTGAGGACCGTGGACCCCGACGTCGTGGTGGTCGCCCCCTGCCACGAGGAGCTGGTCTGCTTGGATGACTGGAATGGAATTCGTCGAGAAGGTTAGGGTCAAGGATATCATTTCTGGGTACCCATGAGCGTTCTTCGGGGCCATATCCTTCCCAGTCCACGAGATATTCAAGGAAACCACCACGGCGCCGGGAGTCCAAGATGTCTTTGACCCGGTATGCCACTCCGTCTTCCACGATGAGTGGAGGAGGGGGTTCCTCGAGATCGCCAGGCTCTGTGGAGGGAAGAACAGAGGGGTGATGAGGCTTAAGGAGTGAAACATGGAAAACTGGGTGAATGCGGTACTCAGGGGGGAGTTGCAGGTGATAGGTGACTGGGTTGATCTGCCGGAGGATGGTGAAGGGGCCAACGAAGCGGGGACTCAGTTTCCTACACGGCAGGCGCATCCTGATGTCCCGGGTTGACAGCCAAACCTTCTGTCCTGGTTGGTACTGGGGTGCGTGGGAACGTCGAAGGTCAGCTGTCAACCTGCGCCTGCGTAGGGCCCGTTGGAGCTGCAGATGGGCTGAGTCCCAGACCCTCTCGCTCTCCCGGAACCAGTAATCCACCGCCGGGACATCTGATGGTTCCCCATCCCAGGGGAACAGTGGGGGCTGATAGCCGAGTACGCATTGGAAAGGTGTCAAACCAGTGGTGGGTTGTCGGAGAGAGTTCTGGGCGTACTCGGCCCAGCCCAGGAACTGGTTCCAGGAGTCCTGGTGGCCGTGACAGAAGGTACGGAGGAAACGGCCTATCTCCTGGATCTTCCTCTCCGTCTGCCCGTTCGTCTGCGGATGGTATCCAGAAGACAGACTGATGGCCACACCTAGGAGTTTAAAGAAGGCCTTCCAGACCCGGGACGTGAACTGGGATCCACGGTCGGACACTATATCTTCGGGCAATCCATAGTAGCGGAATACATGGTTGAATAACAGTTCGGCGGTTTCCATGGCTGTGGGGAGTCCAGGTAGGGGAAGTAACCGACAGGACTTGGAGAAACGATCGACTATCACGAACACACAGGTGCATCCTTCGGAGACTGGGAGGTCGGTTATGAAGTCGACTCCTAGGTGTGACCACGGACGTGTTGGAACGGGCAGAGGTTGTAGTTTGCCGGAGGGAAGATGGCGTGGGCTCTTGGAGATGGCACATTCCCTGCACCCCTGCACGTGGCTCCTGACGTCAGATCTCATGTTGGGCCACCAGAAACGCTGTTTCAACAGCGAGAGGGTCTCGTTGACCCCTGGGTGGCCAGTGCCCAGTGAAGTATGTGAGGAGTGGATTAGGGGAGTGCGTCGTGCTCGTGGGACATACTTCAATCCGGTGGGGCAACCCGGCGGGGTGTTGGTGGAGGCACTGGGCTCGGGGAGCGTTTCCTCTGACCAGGAGATGGGGTTAACAAAGAGTTTCTCGGGGAGTATGGGCTCTGGATCTTCAGTTCCTTCTTCAAGGTTATATAGACGAGACAGTGCGTCTGCTTTCACGTTCTTGGGACCAGGGAGATAAGAGATCTTGAAGTCAAAGCGGGTGAAAAACAGAGCCCATCTCGCTTGGCGGGGGTTCAACCTCTTGGCATCCCGTAGATACCCCAGGTTCTTATGGTCGGTCAGAACCAGAAATGGATGTTTTGCTCCTCGAGCCAATGCCTCCACTCCTCCAAGGCGAGCTTGATGGCAAGAAGCTCACGGTTGCCGATGTCATAGTTGACCTCCGCCGGGTTGAGTTTCCGGGAGAAGAAAGCGCATGGGTGGAGTTTCTTAGGGTTCCCCTGCTGCTGGGACAGTACCGCTCCCACTCCGGTGGTGGAGGCGTCCACCTCCACGACGAAGGGGAGATCAGGAGCGGGGTGTGCCAGGAGGGGAGCGGTAGTAAATGCTGTCTTCAGGTGTTCAAAGGCTTGCGTGGCTGCTGGCGTCCAGGACAGAGACTTGGGCTTATGGCGGAGGAGGTTGGTGAGTGGACTGGTGATGGAACTGTAGTTCAGGATGAATCGACGATAGAAGTTAGCAAATCCTAGGAAACGTTGGAGTTCTTTGACGGAGGTGGGAGTGGGCCAGTCTTTGACAGCAGTGACCTTCCTCTCGTCCATGCGGACGCCACTGCGGTCGATGTTATAGCCCAGAAACTGCACTGAGGGCTGATGGAAAGTGCATTTCTCGGCTTTCAGATAGAGCTGGTGTTCCCTCAGGCGTTGGAGGACCTCCGCAACGTGTTGGCGATGTTCGGCCAGGCTCCGGGAGTAAATCAGGATATCGTCAATGTAGACCAGGACGGATCTGTGCAGGAACTCCCGGAGCACCTCATGCATGAAATCTTGAAATACGGAGGGGGCGTTGACCAGTCCATACGGCATTACGAGATATTCGTAGTGGCCTGTAGGTGTTACGAACGCTGTCTTCCACTCGTCCCCCTCACGTATTCTGATGAGGTTGTACGCGCTGCGGAGGTCCAACTTGGTGAACACAGTGGCGCCGCGCAGGTGTTCCAGGGCTGATGGGACGAGAGGAAGGGGATAACGGAACTTTACAGTGATTTGGTTGAGTGCTCTGTAGTCGATGCAGGGCCGCAAGCCTCCGTCCTTCTTAGCCACGAAGAAAAAGCTGGACGCAGCAGGGGAAGTGGACGGTCGGATGTAGCCTTGTTTCAGAGCCTCGTCGATGTATTCCTCCATGGCTTTCTCCTCCGGAATGGATAGGGAGTAGATTTTCCCTCTGGGCACTGGCTCACCTGGGATGAGGTCGATGGCGCAGTCCCATGGCCGGTGTGGAGGCAGCTTGGAGGCTTTCTTCGGACAGAAGACATCACTGAAGTGGGAATAACATGCTGGGATCTCTGTGGAACGTTTCTCGAGGGGGCTTTCCACAGTGGTTGCACAGACTTGAATGGTTTTGGAACTCGGAGAGCTAGGAACTGGAAACTCAGGAAAACAGTCTTGAAAGCATTGGTCACCCCACTTCAGGATCTCTCCTGTCCTCCAGGAGATGGTGGGGTTGTGCTGCTCTAGCCACGGGCGCCCCAGAATCACGTCAGCCGTTGAGTTCTCCAGAACCAGCAATTGAATTTCTTCTTTATGGAGAACTCCGACTTGGAGCTGGAGGGGTCCCACACTGTAGCGTACTTGCCGTAGAGGTTTTCCAGTTACCACGTGGATCTGGTAAATCTTCGGCGTTGGGGCGGTTTGGAGTTTAAGCTGGCGGCAGAGGGATCCGGAGATGAAGTTGCCAGCTGACCCAGAATCGAGGAGCGCACTGACTGGAAGACAGAATTCGGCAGCAGTAAGTGTTACAACAATTGTGAGTGGTTTCATTTTGTTCAGCGTAGGCAAAATAACACTCACCATGGGCCGAACTGGACGGGTGGGGCATTCAGCGATGTAATGCCCAGCACGGCCGCAGTAGAGACACAGATTCTGGGTCAGCCTCCTCTGCCGCTCAGTAGACGTGAGGCGAGAATTTTCGAGTTGCATAGGATCATTGGCTGGTTCTGGGAGGCTGACGGATTCGGGCTGGCGGAGGTTCGCTGGGAATAACAGCTGGTTCTGGTGCTCTTCGAGACACAGCTGCATACGAGTGGCGAATCTGATGGAGAGTTGAATGAATTTTTCGAGCCCGATGGAATCCTCGTATGCAGCGAGATGCAACCGCACACGGGGCTCGAGACCCTGACGATACAGGGTGAGGAGGGCTCGTTCATTCCAGCCACTTGCAGCAGCGAGGGTACGAAACTGGAGGGCATAATCAGACACAGTTAGTGATCCTTGTTTTAAATTACATAATCTCTCACCAATGGTTGAATCTCCCGCGGGCGTTCCGAAAACTTCCTTGAAGTGCGTAATGAAACTGGACAGGGAAAGAACGACAGGGTTTTCTTGATTCCAGAGAGGTTCAGCCCAGCGCAGTGCTTTACCATGGAGTTGAGAGATTATGAAAGCCACTTTCGCTTTATCGTCAGGATACAAGTGCGGTTGCATCTCCAGAACCAGCGTACACTGCAAAAGGAATCCGTTGCAGTCCTCCGCCAGGCCAGAGAAGGGCGCCGGTTTAGCCATGGGACTGGCGACGGCTGGTGGTGAAGGAGATGCCGCAGTGAGCGTGCGGTGAAGTGCATCAACCAGGTCTTGAATGGGGTCCGAGGTGCTCATGTTGACGTGACGGTTGTGGTCCGGTCTTCTGTTACATACAGAAGGGAGCGGAGACACAGGTAAGTGCAAAGCAGGGTTTTATTAGGTCAACAGAGCGTGCTGAAGTGATGCAGGTGAGTGTAGACAAGATGATACGTGGCTTGGTGATCGTGCTGGCTTCTGATGCTGGATGTTGTTGTTGCAGGTTACGTGGATGCAGACGAACGTGGAGCAGACGAGGCACACTGAACTCACAGGGAACACGGAGACACAAGGAGTCACGGAGAACACAGGAGACAGGTAAGTAGATCGCAGTAGGAGTCCTGAAGGTAAGCATAGCATGTAGGTATGCGTTAACGAGACCGGACGATGTGTGTGTGTTCAGTGTGCTCTTTTATGTGGCAGTGGTGATGAGTGCTGATGCGTGACAGGTGTGGCTGATCAGTACTCAGGAGAGGGAGTGCGCTGTGATTGGGTGACTGTGGAGCCTGGCGTGTCTGTGACATCGAACTGCCTATGTTTTATATTTCTACATGTTTCCGTCGATTTCACACATATTAGTTTGGCAATAGTTCAACTAGTACAATGTGTACAAGTTTGTGAAACAATAAAATGTTAACTAATGTAAGAAAGAATAACTTAATTACCTCCACTGGATTAATCGCATTCTTCTTCTTCTGAGGTGAATTCAAGGTTTATTCCTCACAGCGCGTCTTCCAAACAGAGGAATGATGAAGATGATGCTTTGTTTATCGAGGTGATGGGGGCGTTTACAAGTTATCATGGCTAACACGTGGACGATTAGTGTGTTATGATAGGCCTGCTGGAAAGCAGATGAGCCCAGAATATGAACGCAAAGCACTTAGCATGTTTCGTTCATATTTTGGCATCATCTGCTTGCCTGCAGTTTGCTTTATCAATAAGATGAAGCTGTACTGAATTTGGTCTTTTAATACTGTCTTAATGCATTAAGCCACATTAAACATTTTCTTCATAACGGTTTTCTATTGGAGGAAAATGTTTAACATGCAATTAACCTCGTTGCTTTCAAATTCTGGGCTCTTCTGCTCATCTGCTTTATTAATAAGATGTTTGCTGAATTTGGTTCTTCGATATCATTGTCTTAGTACATTAAGCCACATTCAGTGTTTTAGAATGTCCTTCAGCGTGAGTTTCGTATTTTCCTCCATGTTGTTTTAGATCACATAAAAGCCAAATGCAGTTTTATTGGTTATGAATAAAGTCATCTGTGATTTGTCAATGACAAACAGCTGCTGCAAAAAGATTTGTTTTCTTGTGCTGTAACAATGCCACTGTAACAATGTAATGGACAAAACATGATAAAAACTTGCAGCTCGGCAACTGAAAGCCGGCTTAAAGGCACACCGTCATTCATCTTGAAATCGTATGATTTGATTCATGTCTTCTGATTGGTTGTTCTGTGGACTTAGAGGCTTTTGCTGACAAAGGGAAGTGACGTTTAGCGGTTTCTGCCAACGAACCAGTATTTTTGAATGGGCTGATGCTGGGATTTAGCGGATTTGAAGGGAAAGTATTTGATGAACGTACACAATGTGCGGAGAGCATTCACTCAGTATCATATCTCATTTTTGACGGAGGTGGTGTTTAGCGGCTTTTGCATCTGAACTCTTCAAATGTTGACATAAATACATAGGCATACATTTACATAAATAAACATGTAAATGTATAAATAAAAGAAAAAATTAATAAATGTAGAAAAAATACAATTATACATAAGGAAATAAAGGTATACATATGCATTATTTTTACATTTCTTTGTTTATTTATTTTACATTTCTTTCTATATGTATTTATTTATTTCTTATTTCGGCAGCTTTGGCATTCCACAGTGGAAAACGTGTTTATTTAAGTGAAGAATAATTCCATTTTTACATACAGTACTTGCTGTTATAAATGGTTCAAAAAGTCTATTTAGGACAAACTATCTGGTACATTCAGTTATACACAAACACAACTGATGCACACGTGCGAGACAATTGTTATTTAAACGGTTCGCATGAATGTACAATGTGAAACCTAGAAACAGGTTTGATTTTTCCCCCCAAAGTTTGACATATTGCATAAATTGTATTTGACTGAAAAGCTTGTATTAAAATATATTGTACATTCTACCAATGATGAACCTGTGCTTGATGTGAAGTTTAGTGAAGGAGGGCCTCTGGTAGGAGCCTTTGAGTTGTGTTTATAATCACTACAATATAGTCGTTTTTAATTGGCATAACACTGACTATAAATATGTATTTTAGGTATGGGAATGTTATATTTTGAGTGATATATGAAATACGGTCATTGGGCTACTTTTGATTGGCCATTGGTCTCGTTTTTTTACGCAGACCTGGCAACCTTGAAATCCAGTATCATGGTCTGGTCAATCCTATTCCAAACGTAAAGCAATGATCATGATCTGATCTGATATTTAGCTGAAAGTGATCAGATTCTAAGATTATTTCTCTTGTTTTCAGGCTCTTCTCTGATCGTTCCTCTGGTTCTGGTTCTTGTGGTTCTGATCATCGCTGGACTCTTATTACTGTTTCTCTGTAAGAAGCATCAGTCTCGAGGTAAAACTCCTTAACTTCTGTATATGCAGAAACTCTTTATACTGAGATTTCTTGATCTGTTTTCCCACTTTCTGTCGCCACCTATAGGTTACAACGAGACATGAGCAAAATACAGATATTTGATGATGTGTGAAAACATTTACACAAGACATCAGTGTTGAAATGCGATATAATGTCATTAATTTAAGATGCTCGTTTTTAGCAGGTGGTGATTCGTCATCTCAGACTGGACCAGGAAAACATGAAGTTGTGAGTCCAGTTACTGTATAAAAATGATATTAATGTCTAATGCCTTCCATCCTGAAGATCTTCAGAGCTGTAAATAATTTCTGTCTCTCCTCAGGTTTCTCACGCTGGTTGTGATTATGAGGAGATTAAAGACACTCACAAACAATTACCCACAAACCCCTCTGATTCTTCTAACACTGTTTATGCCACTGCCCAATTACCCACAAATCCCTCCATTTCTTCAAACTGTGTTTACGCTACAGTTCAGAAAGCCACTGGAGACTCTCAGCGCTGCATCACATCTGCTGAGGATCTGAATTACGCAGTGGTGAATTTCCACAAGGAATCAGACTGTCCTGACAGTGTCCGTATCAGGAATAATCAGGATTACAGTGAATACGCTGCTGTCAATCATCTCACTGCTTGATGAGCCACAGCAGAATATAAATGAGCTGAATGTTTTTATCACCTTGTCTTTGGCGTTAAGTTTGTGTGTTTGGAGGTTTTTTTTGTTAGTCTTAAGATAGTCTTCTCCTTTGCTGTGTGTTTTAGTCATTTTTGAAAACAAAAAACAAAAAAACAGATGAGGTTGTGATATTGTTTTCAAATATGATATGCATGGATTATGGAAAGATGAAATGCACATAAATGCACAACGTCTGAGCTTTGTGAGTGTCTGTTATGAAACCTGAAGTCTTTTTAGCTTTTACTCTAATAATGTTTATTTCAGAACATTGACTCTCCACTGATGTAATAAAACATGAACATTTTGTTTCTGACAAACATCTTGTATAATTCCTGTGAAAACTCAGCTGAGCTCTTTTTAAGGAGGACTTTATCACACTTTCAGCCTTTCTTTAAATTTCTTACCAAATTGTAACATATTAAATCAAAAATAAATTAATAAATTACATGTAATCAACAGATCAGTGCACAGCTAAATGATAATTGACAATAATATATGCTGTATCAGTCAATCAGCAGTGTGCTTATTTGGTTGCCATAGGGAACTGCTGCTGTTTGCACGTGTGTCCACTAGATGTCACTGTCTATTTCTAGTCTTTGAGATTTTAGTAGTCTGTGTCACTCCCTGTCCCTTGTGACAGACGAACACAAACTGTGCTGACTCATCATTGGCCGGCTCCTGCGTCAGCATCACACGAATGAATCGTGCTGATCACGTGATAAGTGTCAGCCAATATTAAGCCGCCGTTCTGACGTAGAACCTGGAGGCGCTGAACGTAAAAAGCGTATGAGAATGACAAAGAAGGGAAGATATTGTTGAATAAAGTCATTATTTTTGTTTTGTTTTTGCACACAAAAGTATTCTCGTACTTCATAAAATTAAGTTTGAACCACTGCAGTCACGTCGACTGTTTTAACGATGTCTTTAGTACCTTTCTGGACTATGAAAGTGTCGATTATATTGCTATCTATGGACGAGTCATATACCTCTCGGATTTCATCAAAAATATCTTAATTTGTGTTCTGAAGATGAACGAAGGTCTTACGGGTGTGGAACGACATGAGGGTGAGTAATTAATGACAGAAATTTCATTTTTGGGTGAACTAACCCTTTAAATTAATACATTGTTTAAATTAATACATTGTTAGCTAACTGCGTGATTTGTGTATGTACATTTCTGAAATGACATAATTTGGACACAGTCACCTCTGATAACAGATCACTCTAAATTGTAATGTTGACATGCATTTTCTGTAAAGCTGCTTTCAAACTGTATGTACTGTGAAAAGAGCTATACAAATAAATGTGAATTGAATTGAATTGGTGAATGAGAACGTTGTGAGTAACTTAAACCATGTCGATAATGAAAATCCTAGTTGTAGCAGTGTAAATGGTACTGCCGTTGTAAAAGAGCAACTTGTAGTTAGTCATGTAGGCCTACACGTCAGTGGTGTGCAGTGTGCTAGTATGGAGGAGGAGAAGCTGTTTCTGATATTATGACAGTCAGGATGACATGAAGGATGACGAGAGTTTGTCGGATTTGTCAGATCTCTATAAAGCTGATGATATTCTGTGGAACAGATAAATGTTTTTTGGGATGAGACTACAGGGAAAAAGGTAGATATAGGACATTTTTTTCCCTGATAAGGAAAAATTTGTTGTTTCTGTAGTGTGGATATGTAAAACGTATAATCATACTGTTATCACAACAGAAACAGACTTAAAGGATTAGTTCACTTCTGAATGAAAATTTCCTGATAATTTACTCACCCCCATGTCATCCAAGATGTTCATGTCTTTCTTCAGTCGAAAAGAAATGAAGGTTTTTGAGGAAAACATTCCAGGATTTTTCTCCATATAGTGGACTTCACTGGGGTTCAACGGGTTGAAGGTCCAAATGTCAGTTTCAGTGCAGCTTAAAAGGGCTCAACATGATACCAGACGAGGATTAAGGGTCTTATCTAGAGAAACCATCGGTCATTTTCTAAAAAGAAAAAAAAAAAAGTATATTATTTTTAATCACAAATGCTCGTCTTGCACTGCTCTGTGATCTGCCAGAAAGGTCCTGGAATGTTTTCCTCAAAAACCTTCATTTCTTTCCGACTGAAGAAAGAAAGACATGAACATCTTGGATGACATGGGAGTGAGTAAATTATCAGGAAATTTAAATTTTGAAGTAAACTAATCCTTTAAGCATCCCTTTGATTTCATTAATATTATAATGTCTGCAAGTACAGTTTTTTTAATACACTTTTAAGATTTGAAGTTCACTACAAGCGCACATTCAATACAATTAATCACACTTTATTTTTAAAAATTTCTTAAATGTTATGGAAGAGCATCATCAGCGAATATAAATTGGACAAAAAGCAAGGCATTATGGTGTGGTTCAGAGAGATCGGACATCCCGCAGCTACCTAATAATGTCATGTGGCGAAAAGATGGTTTTAAGTTTTTAGGAGTGTTTTTAGGACTATTGGAAAAAGTGTCTCTAACTGGAAATGGCTAATTCCTCAGCTGTCCTATAAGGGAAGTCTCTAGTCAATCTTGTTGCTTCAACTCTGTGGGATAAAATGACTGTATTGGACCCTCCTGTTGCTGTCATTAAGGACATTCAGAGATGTCTTGTTGACTTCTTTTGGACAGGTCAGCATTGGTTGAGATCTGCGGTACTTACCTGCAGACTACAAGCTGCCCAGAGACTTTTTTATGGGAAAGATGTCTGTAGACTGATGTGGCTTGTGGTCTTTTGAGGAGAGGAGGACGACTGGGACTAGACCGACAATTGTTTTTAATGAATTTAAATGATGTGGTATAATTTTAAATAACTCCTTTATATAAGAGAGTTCTAAAATCATGGAATGTTTTGAGAATTGTTCGAGAGCAAGGTATTGTGAGTGGATCATGGATTAAAGAGGAACCTCTTCTTTACAATCCTGCATTACCTATGAAAATCTCGAACTCTCATTCAATGCAGACTGCTGTGGTGAAAGCCCAGTTCATAAAAGTCTCTCATCTTTGGAGTAAGAGTGAATGGTTGTCTTCAAGAGATATTGCAGCAAAGCTTAGTATTAAATTACTCCGTGCTGAAGAAAGATTAATTACTGAATTTTTATCTGTAAGACCATCAACATTTACAGAATTGTTGAAGAAGGAGGAAACAAAACAACAATGTATTAATGAGATGGTTGAGTTGGGTATGGGTAAAGGGCAGCTGTGGAGACATGGCCGGAGGGTGAAGGAAAGTTGTTGAGTTTTAAAACTCCTAAATTTGTTTTGTGATAATGAAAGAGAGCACTGTATCATATTTGTGTTAAAAGTGATGCATTTTGAATTATTAAAATGTGTTTCAGACTCTAAATGGCAAGGGATAGAGGGATTTGATGTATCCCCTAAAGTTAGCTGGAGGATTTTATATGAACTTCCTATTGATAAGAGAACTGCTGACCTCCAATGGTGGATAATACATGGAGCAATAACTACTAATAGACATAGGGCACACATTGATCCAACAATAAGGAATGAATGTCCATTTTGTTTTTAGTCTGAAGATGTGAATCACTTATTCTTGAAGTGTGAAAGACTGAAGCCAATGTTTCTGTTGTTGCAAGAATGGAGTAAAAAAATTCATTTTGAATTTACATTAAATGGTTTTATTTATGGGCCGAAATATAAGTATCAAAATAGAAAAATAGATGTGTTATTTTATTTTTTATATGGTCAAGCAAAGTTAGCTGTGACACTAACAAGAAAAGCAAAGATGAATAGGGTTGTTTCTACTGATGTTAATATGACTTTATCTGTTGAGTTCACATGTTATAAAATGGTTTGATATCATGATACTTTTAAACTTATTTGGGGTTTGAATGATGTTTTATGTAAATTGGAAGATGGAATTTTACAAATGAATGAGGTAATTCTTTGTGTATGTAGCCTAATGTTGTTTTTTTTCTTTTTTTCTCCTTTTTTGAGTGTATATATGTGTATATTTATGTATTTTGGATATTAATATATTTTGATTAATTGGTAATGTTATAATTGTTAAAATAAAGAAAGACTGAAAGTCAAAGTCTCTCTCTCTCTCTCTCTCAGAGGAAGTGGGCGTCTCCGTCACATTCAGCACTTCATGTTAAACATGTAACCAGGAAAGAAACACTCAAAACTCATCTGAACACACATCGAGAGCTTCAGAAGAACTGAATCTACTGACAACAGAGAAGATCATTTAATAAGAGAGAAGAATGAAGATCATCTTGACTTTCACTCTGATGATGATTCCTGGTAAGAATCTGAACTCAGAGTAAATCACTAAAAACAGCACAGATTTGATGAGGAGAGTCTTTCACTTCAGTTCATGTTGTTGAATTAACTTTAAAGAAACTTATGAAGTAGCCTAACTGAATTTCAAAGTTCATCTTCTTTCAGTGCAATAGATAATATATTAAATGTTGTATTAAAATGCTGGTTTGTTGTAGGTGTTGTGAGCACTACAGGATATTCCGGGTCTGAAGTCAACATCACATGCAAATATAGTAAAGGAGATACAGCAAATGCAAAGTATTTTTGTAGAGGAAAGAAGCCGGATAAACCAAAGTCTAAGTGGTGCTCTGAACTCATCAGGACTACTGAGAAAGATAAATGGGTTCATTCTGGAAGATTCTCTCTGTATGACGACACAAGATCAGCAGTCTTCACTGTGACCATCAGAGATCTGACTGAACTGGATTCTGGGACGTACCAGTGTGGAGTTGATAGAACTAAAGGAAGAGATTTCCACACTGAAGTGAATCTGAAGGTTATAACAGGTGAGTAACTGAGAGCCTCAAACCCATGATGATCTCCACAACATCACTAAACAACAATTTAATTCAAATAAATGATGAAATAAATTAAACTCACTACTTTTATTTTACATCAAAATTCAAAATCTAATGACATGTAGATAAAATAACTAATGGAAATTAACCAATTTATCTGCCTAGTCAAATTTTGCTCTGCAAACATCAATGACAGATTTAACTTGTCCATTAAATTGACCATGGTTTAAGTGATAATCCATTCAAGTGCATTAAACGGTTTCCTGCTTTGTTCTGGATCATTCTTTGCCTGAACTTGCTTAATGATCATCACTTACCTATATTTACATCAATATAAAATCCTGAGAGTTTCAAGATGCTCAGAAACAGTCAGTCGACAGTTTGTGGTTTTGTGTTGAAACGTCTGATGGTCAATAATGTGAGAAAAACATCAGCATTTTTTGAGAAAAGGGAAGTGAAGTATCTGCGAGTGAAGAAAGTAAGAAAACATTTTGTTTTTGACACTGACTTTTCTGTTTTAGAGACATCATCATCATCATCATCTGTTGAGTCTTCACATCAGAGAATGTGTATAAAATGATTCATTTAAAAGGACAGATGTGCAGTAAACAGTTCAAGATGAACACTGAACAACAATTGAGACACGTACTATGTAAACAAGTAATATTTGGCAAATATTGTAATGTTTTTTTTGTTTGTTTTGCTTGCTGCAGTTGCTCACTTGTGGATTTAAGGCTTACAAGACATTAGTACATGATTTTCTGTAAAGCTGCTTTGAAACAACATTGAATGTGAAAAGCGATATAAAATGAGCAGAGCCTTAAAAAGTCTTACTTTATTGTTATCACTCTTTTCTAACTGAAGCATCTAGATCCAATCTGAGGTAAAACATTCATTTTCAGATTTCAGACATCACTAGTGTCATCAAAGGCTCTGTTGCAAACGGCACACTTCATGTGCTCTTGTGGATTTACAATGACTGTCGTGTGTGCATGTCTGTTAAGTCCACAAGACCGTAAATGTCCCATTTGTCAGGTTTCAGAAGGAGCGCCCCCTTTGAGGCCGATATGCTCACTTTTGCTGAGCCCACAAGACCTCGAGCTCCACAGCAGACTTCTACCTGACAGTCAAAGCGGCATTACATGACGAAAGTGTGGAATCAGAGGAAGATCGCAAGGGCTTAGGATGCCATTTGGGACAAGGCCAAATGTGATCACAGAATACTAGGGCCCGGTCCCAAATGGCACCCTAAACCCTCACAGTCTTCCTCTGAGTCCGCACTTTTGTGATGTAATGCCGCTTTGACTGCTGGGTAAAGTCCTCTGCGTAGCTCGCAAACTTGTGGGCTCAGCTGAACCACACCATAATGCATCGAGGGTGCATAGCGGCCGCAAAGGGGGCGCTCGCGAGTACCCTTCTGAAACCAATGATGAATGGGACACCCTACGGTCTTGTGGTCTTAACGGACATGCGCACACAGTGGCCATTGTAAGTCCGAATAAGTGTGCAAGTCCACAGGACCTTAGGCTTACGATGCTTTTGGGAAACGCAGCCCTGATCAGTTAAAATGACTGTTTTCTCTTTCTCTTCTCTCTGAACATTGATTCTTTGACCTGCTTTAGATCTGAGATACTAGTAAAAGAGAGAATATGAAAGATCATTTTTAATAACATCACTCTTTTAGCACATCTGAAATTTAGCATTGCTTTATGTATTAACTTACTGATTCAGTACTTTTGCTGATGATGTTTTATTAGTTCATTCCTGTTCTGTTGATCTTAGTTCATTTTTATGATGTAACAACTGCTATTTTAATTAATTGAAAAATAAATATTTTTTGCTACCATATCTTGATTATTTCTCCAAATCTTACAGTGAGAGAGATTATTATTTAATGACAATATGCTTTTATGTGATTTTATTAAGTGTTCCTTGACAATAAAGCATATTTTATTGGAATGTCCTGCTTTAAATGATATTAGTCAACGCTCTTATTCAGAAAGTACAATAATAGACATTTTTAAAAAGGTTTCTCCTGGAAAACTATTAGAATTTTTATTGAATATTAAATGGAAAGATTTTATTTAACTGGGTATTACTATTGGATGTTTAGTTGTTGTTTTATATATTTTTAATATTGTTATATGGTTGTATTCAATTAATTGATTTTTTTTTTTTTTTGACTTTTGATTTTTGTAAGTTTTGTTACTCTTGAGTTTGCCATGAATATAGCCTTTGATACTGACATGGTGTTAAATGATACATAAATACATTATTATTTTAAGTTATAAACATCCAGAAATGCAGTTTAAGGTCATAATGATCAGCATGAAAGACAAGAAATGTTATTCTTTCTGCAAAAGAGATCTGAGTCTGAAATATAAATAATTTACTTTATTTAGTTATATTTTCACTGATTATATATTCACATTTAATAGTCATTTAAATGGTCAATGGTATTACGTTTTGTCGTTATTGTAATACTCAAAGATTCAAAAACTTTTTTTGTTTTTGATCTTTGTCTTAAAGTTTCTCACGAGCGCTGGAGGTGTTTTTTGTGTTTGCGTGATGAACAGGCTGTTTTTTCTGTCCAGCTCAAAGCCACAGAAAGCTGGTGAAGGTTCAGGGTCTCAGTTCAGTTTAATTAAACAGACTTACTCAGGAAACCCACAGTGAGACACATGAGACTGAACAGAGAGAGACAGAAGATCAACATCCATTGTGAGCAGAAGACAATAAAGACTATCTCTATGGCTAACATCAAAATATCAGGGAGTAGCTTTATATGGCATTAACTAAGAGTCATATGCTAATCGAGAGATGTAACAGTATTACTGAATGTGATTTTGTGATCATTATCAGACAACAGACAGACGATAATCAGTGACATGATGAGTCTATAAAGTTGTGATTGAACATTTGCTAGAATCTTTAAAATAAACAGAAGTTTGGCTATCTTTGTTTTTTAATATAGGTGTGTAATTTCAAAATAAAATGCTTTTTTACAGTATTGGTTACTAGGTTGAAGAGACTTGCCTGCAAATGTCTCAGGTCCTCGTGTTTGCAGGTTTGTACTGTGGTCAGAGTGCTCTAAACATGAGATGCTCTTCAGCTTGTGGTTTTGTTATTTGGGTCAAACCAAGAAGCCCTTCAGCCTCCTGCAGGTGTGATAAAAACAGGAAATGCTTTTTTTTCATTACTAATGGTCACAGATTTTTCCACCCAATAATAAATTACTATAAAAAATAAAAATCTTATTTATAACAGCTGTTCACCCAGAAAGTTTTATTCTGGTCATTTGCTCAAACTGTCGAACCCATTACAGTCATTAATCAACAAGTGTGCATTATAAAATATCCGCTTGCTTTTTAAATGTTAAAAGTCGAACCTGGTCTTTGTCGCACTTCATATTGTTGTACATTAATCTTAATTAGAAGGCCTGAAATAATACATCAGCATTTGAAATGGGAAATCAAATAGTTGTTTTGTGTCTGTACTCTGTAATTAACGTTGGCACAATATATACATATTCAAATAGCACGACGACGATACACTCGAGAACCAATGAGGTTTAGGCGCAGTTTCGACTCCTCCCTTTTCTCCCAATGGCGCTGCGCGTCCGTTTGAATGAAAACAAAGTTCGCGGGTCAATCGAAATTTGTTAGACCAGAGAAAAGAAGATTTTCTGTAAGTAATCAATTAAATTTACAGCTATTCCTCACGAAGAGCCGATCTTTGCCCTGAGAAGACAGTTACAGAGGATCGCTGAGGCTCGTGAAGCACTAACAATATCTTTACCAACTTAAACAACACTATTAAATGACCATGATAAATTGTTACATTATGCATATTGTTATATTAATCACCATTCTCCAAAACGTGCTAAGATGTCAAAATGATCAAATTCAAACAGTATATTATCAAACTAGATTTGTACATTTTCAGAGTGACTGTACTGCATGTCCGTCGTACCCACAGTGCAATGGAGTGGTTGCCAGGTCTAAATGGTAAAATAACGTGCAGGAAATTTATCCGAAATACCTCTTTATTAAACTGCAACCTTTTAGAATAAATAAGCAGGATGAATACTACAGTTTTGTGAAATTCGTTTAAGGAAAAAAACTTAATAAACTTAATAGTTTGTGAAAAGATGCAGCGAGTCACCAGATTGGTCTAGATTGTAAATACAGTTCACAATATTTACAATATTGTAAATTTACAGTTTTATTTTTGATGCTTTTAAGTTTGTTCATGTAACCTGTGTGGGAGGTCTCTTTCTCTGGATTTAGTGTTTGTAATTTCTTGTTCATATTTTATTTTCGTTTTGTAACACAAACACAACCAAATATGTTTTTAAATCTTACATTCTTAAATCTCTGGCTCCATCTAGAGGTAAATCTGTGAGTAAACTGTTGCTGTTTTGTTTTGTTTTTTGAAAGTAGTAGTTGTATTGTGTGTTAGTTGATACAGAACAGAGATCGAGAGGCTGTTACGACACCGTTTACAACTAAAAATGGAAATCTTTTTATGTGTTTTGCCCATTAATTTACATGACAACAGAGTTTTGGTGGCCTGAATATGCAAACTTTTGAAAACGGGTTTCAAAGTGCATGTTTTTGAAAACGATACCGTTGTCATCTCCGTGTAAACTGCAAAAACGCGAATCTGTGAAAACAGTGACGGCATGCGTATTACACACATGCGTATTACGTGTTTAGTCTACCCACCTTATTTTTCAACGCAAAGGTAAGGTGTTTTCTGTGAATGTGTGAGACTTCTGATTTATTAACCGCTATAGGGAAATAATGAGAAGAATATCAAAGTGCAGTAAACTGTAAAATAAGGTGGATAGGCATGCGCGAGGCGAGAGCTCTGTAAAAGAATGAGTATGTGCGCAGGCGCGTAATCTTTCTTTACAAAGTGACATCGTAATACAGCATTTTTAGTCATTTTCGCGGATCCGTGTGAACGGGGATAGTTTTGATAACGTTGTCATATTGTCATATGTTTTTTTTTTTCTTTGATGATTTGTAAATTACACTTGTTTACTTGCCTTATGTTAATCTGGACGAATGAAACTTTGGCCTAATATTTTTGTTTTATGCAAATGTTTGTTTTATGACCACAGTGAAGGAAGCAGATAAACTCAAGTTGTAGTGATTTACTCTGTGGTTTATATGAAGTTTGACTGATATCTGCTGTCTGTGGTGCTAAATCCACATCTGTATGTGACATTTTTTAATGCTTAAACTATCCAAATGAATCCAGCCAACAGTCAGATCTAATGTTTCTGACAAAAACTCCTTGTATCAAATGTGTTTTTTTCCCCCAGAACTTCTTTGTATGGGCTCTAGGGGACATATATGTATATGTACATATACATATACACCCTCTAGTGGCACTTTTAAATAATGCTGATTTTGAAATTTCCGCCAATGTCTTTTGTCCTTATATAGAGAAAATGAAACCTGTATGATCTCTCAGTATCAGACACTGTATCCTCCACTAGGTGGCGCTCTTTCAGTGTGATTAATGTAATATTCAGTCAGTGCTGATGGTGGGAGGGGCCAGTAAAGCTGCTCATTACTGATAAAGAGCTGAATAAAGAGGAAGTAACTAAAGCAGACAGATGTAGAGACAGAGAGATTCACACAGAGAACATTCAGCATAAAGAAGACTGAACTCAACTCACAATGAAGATCCTCCTCATCTTCTTCACTTTCTACCTGATCTCAGGTCAGAGCTTTTCTCTTTCATCACTGCAGTAATGATGCTGTTTTCTGTTCATGAGGTTTCTGATCACAGTATCAATCTGATTGACAGGTGCAGTGAGATGCTTTAGTGTCACTGGATATTCTGGAGGAAGTCTTCTTGTTGATTCTGGAAGGTTTTCACCCAATAACAATCAATATCTGCAAAAACAAAACAGCCAGGGAGGGTGGGATAAAATAATAGAGAAGAATAGAAAAGATAAATGGATTAATAAAGGAAGATTCACTCTGTATGTCAACACAAACGGACACGTCATGCTTTACATCAGAGAACTGAACCCACAGGACTCTGGAAGATACCGGATTGTTTTTTCAGGCTCAGGGAATATTGAAATACATTTGAATGTGAAAGTTGGTGAGTAATTTTGATATGAAATACAAATGGGGCAGAATATAAAATTTAACGAATAGACTGTTTAGCACTATTTACAGTAAAATATCAATTGTAATGTTAATGTCCACCCAATATATATATACAATTGCAAGAAAAAGTATGTGAACCACTTGCAGAATCTGTGAAAATGTGAAAAATTTTAACAAAATAAGAGAGATCATACAAAATGCATGTTATTTTTTATTTAGTACTGTCCTGAGTAAGATATTTTGCATAAAAGATGTTTACATATAATCCATAAGACAAAAAAATAGCTGAATTTATTAAAATGACCCAGTTCAAAAGTTTGTGAACCATTGATTCTTAATACTGTGTGTGGTTACCTGGATGATCCACGACTGTTTTTTTGTTGTTTGATGGTTGTTCAAGAGTCCCTTGTTTGTCCTGAGCAGTTAAACTGAGCTCTGTTCTTCAGAAAAATCCTCCAGGTCCTGCAGATTCTTCAGTCTTCCAGCATGTTTTGCATATTTGAACCCTTTCCAGCAGTGACTGAATGATTTTGAGATCCGTCTTTTCACACTGAGGACAATTGAGAGACTCAAACACAACTATTAAAAAAGGTTCAAACATTCACTGATGCTCCAGAAGGAAACATGATGCATTAATAGATGGGGGGTGAAAACTTTTGAACAGGATGAAGATGTCCACATTTTTCTTATTTCGCTTGAATATCAATTTTTTTCATTTAGTACTGCCCTTCAGAAGCAACAGAAGATACTTGCATGTTTCCCGGAAGACAAATAAGTACAATTTACCTTGATCTTCGAATTCAAAACGTTTTCACCCCCGGCTCTTAATGCATCGTGTTTCCTTCTGGAGCATCAGTGAATGTTTCAACCTTTTTTAATAGTTGTGTTTGAGTCTCTCAATTGTCCTCAGTGTAAAAAGACGGATCTCAAAATCATTCAGTCACTGCTGGAAAGGGTTCAAAAATGCAAAGAATGCTGGAAAACTGAAGAATCTGCAGGACCTGGAGGATTTTTCTGAAGAACAGAGCTCAGTTTAACTGCTCAGGACAAACAAGAGACTCATGAACAACCATCACACAACAAAAAAACAGTCGTGGATCATCCAGGTAACCACACACAGTATTAAGAATCAATGGTTCACAAACTTTTGAACTGGGTCATTTTAATAAATTCAGCTATTTTTTTGTCTTGTGGATTATATGTAAACATATTTTATGTAAAATATCTTACTCAGGATAGTACTAAATAAAAAATAACATGCATTTTGTATTATCTCTCTTATTTTGTTAAAATTATTCACATTTTCACAGATTCTGCAAGTGGTTCACATACACATTCTTGCAACTGTGTGTATATATATATATATATATATATATATATATATACATACATATAGTAGGGCTGGGAGTTTAATGCATTAATTAGATTAATTACGGGGAAAAAAATAAAGCGTTAAAATTTTTAATGCATTTAATGCACTTCCTATTGTGCCTGCATGACGTGTCGCCCCCCCACATTAATAATAAATGTGCACATATTGTGAATTAATTTAATAAATTAGTTCTTGGTAGCCTTCAGTAAATTAACTTCTCTAAGAAAATAATTCATAAAACATTAGTTGACCATATTTTTACTTTCAATTTCATATTTCCATATTGATAAAAAATAAATAAATAAATAAAATCAAGATATAGTTCACCCCAAAATTAAAATTCAGTCATCATTTACTCAACCTTGTGATGCTGTTGAATCAAATAAATTTCTTTCTGAATCTACTTTTTTTTTTTTTTTAATGTCTACTTGATGCTTTACACAATAATGACTTCAAATTATCTTTTGGGGATACTTTTTTAGTCAAATTTGATGTACGATACATTTGTGATTAATTAGATTAATTAATTGCCACAATTTTAATTTTAATTGCTTCCCAGCCCTTATACATACATATATATATATATATATATATATATATAATAAACATACATTAACTGATGCTAATTTATAAAGCTTGAAATGCTAATAACATATTTGGAGAAGTATATGTAAAAATAGGATTAATCTAGATTTATAAATGCTGGAAAAACAATATGGTTCACGATTATCTCATTTAATGCATTAACTATGCTAACAAATTAACCAGTTAACTTAGCTGACAAACATTCTTCTTTGATGTTTTGTGCTTTGTTGAACTAATATCATGTGCATCTAAAGCGCACCTTTATTTACATATATGTAGTTTCTGTTTCAAGTCGATCCCAACCGGAAAAAGCACATGATTTTTTGTGCAATTCATCCATAAATTTACATTTTCACTAGAGCACTGTAAAGACATCAGCTATTTGTTCCTGTACCTGATGCTGTTCGGCTCTTCTTTTGGAGAATAGTTTACACTGAATGCATTTATGCGGGTAAAAAAGAGGCACGGGAAAGAGGTTGTATAGTCACCCTAGTTAACCGCAGTTCTGCTCATCAACCTCCTCAAAACTACTAAACAAAATATCATTATATGTTTTATTATGGTAAATGACAGATTCATGCTGTAACAAGGCAAAGAGAGTGGAGGTGAAGAAAGGAATGACTGCTGTCTTCAAATGTGAATATTCAAAGAATCATATTAATGATGACAAGATAATCTTCAAAGAAGGAAAAAACTCTATTGATGAGATTATAAACAGAACATGGAAAAAGAACAGGAGGTTCAGTATGTCTGATAGAAGAGATCAACAATTGACTGTGACCATTTCTGCTGTGACACCAGATGATGGAGGAGTTTATTTATGTGGAGTTTGGATCAACAGTCACTTGTACAGTTACTTAAATTACTTTATTATTAATACAGTTTATCTGCATGTTATTGATAAGTATAAAGTGGGCGTGTCTAGAGTGAGCGGCTACTCAGGAGGTCGTATGATGATCAAGTGTGAACATCCTCAATACAAAACCAAGCCAAAATACATCTGTAAAGAATCAGATGGATGTTCAGAGAGGAAGAATCCAGGAGTTCAGGATGAATGGATGGAGAATGGAGATGTTTCTTTATATGACGACACCAGAGCAGGAGTCTTGATGGTGTTTTTTAGAGAGCTGAAAGCTGCAGATGCAGGAACATACAGGTGTGGAGTGAATGTGTCTGACTATAGTGAGAGCTTCACTGAACTTCAGCTGAACATCAGAGATGGTGAGGAACATGAAATACTTTCTTGCATGTTTGAGGTATCTGATCTGATTTTTATTTAATTGTTTTATTTTATAGATGCAAAATATCCAAAGACAGAGACTAAATCTGCTCTTCTTGGTGGAGAAGTCAACATCACTTGTCATATCCCAGAGAAACATAAAATTCATTTCTGCAAAGAGGATGATAATCACATCTGTCAAAACATCAGCACATCTACAGTGACAGAAATGAATGGTTCATCTGAGAGAAATGAAGAGAGAGTTTTTACAGTGAGCATCAGTAATGTGAGCGTGAGAGATGCTGGAGTTTACTGGTGTGGAGCAGAAACCAGAGACACACATTTGACTTTCATCTCCCTGACCACCAAAATTCAGCTCAACCTCATCAGTGAGTGAATTCAGATGATTTCATTGTAGTAAATACAGTATATTCAGAATCATGTGTGTTAAATGTCTGTGTTTGTTTGACGTAAAGGAGAAGGAGGAGAATCACTAAAATGAACGTCATCAAGGATAAGAGTAAAAAAGTTTACTTTATTTCCATTGTCAAATATAAACAATCGAACAATCACTCAGGGTGACAGCGAGAGGGTTGTTTTAAAGTCATTCTTGGTGACTTTAATATATTGCTTTTGTTGCTTTTAAATTTGATGCACTGAAACTTTTATTATTTTGCATAAAGTATAAATATAATTTTTCCTCACTAGATAAAATGACTGCTGTTCTACTGCACATGGAACCTTATTTCCAACATGTACTATTTTCTGCAAACTTCCCAGTTTTGTGTGTTTTTGTGATTCCTGGTAATCTCATATTTAAAAATTCCATTTAATTTCTTTATTGCTCACGAACTTCTCATTGCTCATGAACGCAGGAGGTGTTTAGTGTTTGTGGTGAACAGGGTGTCGCCATTTAACATCAAAACCACAGAAATGAGCTGAAGGTTCAGAGTCTCAGGTTAATTTGACTGTGAAGAATTAATGGTTTTTATTCAGGAAACCCACAAACAGATGAAGCAGAACATAGATTACGTGTAAGTTTGCAGGAAGAGGGAATAAAATGTGCTCAATTTTCCCATAATTTAGTTTAATTCGATCAAGCAGTAGTGTCAAAAGTGTTTCCTAATGTCTGAAGATTAGTTAATATGTGTTTTATTTTCAGATTCCTCCATGATCATCATTATTTGTGTGTGTGTGATTCTGCTGCTGATTGGTGGATTCACTCTGACTGTGTGTGAATTAAGACACAAGAGACGAGGTTTGATCATTTATAATGTTGAAATAAATTATTAGAGTTATTGTAGTGTCTCTGAGCTGCTTCAATCTTCTGACTGTCAGCAGCAGTAAAATCTCACTGACTCAATGAGTTTCTGTCTCAGATGCTGCTGTTCATCTCCAGTTTGATCTAGTTTGTCTTTCTCTTACTGATCGATTTATTTTGTTTTGGGTAATTAGGAAGAACCTCCACATCAGGCATGAGAAAGAGGGAGGAAAATACAATGGTGAGTCAGAGTATGTGTATGTTTACATTATATATTGTGCTTATTAGATGTTTTCTCATTTTAATGTAAATTTTCTCTCTATCCATGTTCAGTCATCATGTGCACACAGCAGACGTGATTCTCTCACAGATCCTGGATCAGCTCAAATTAACAGTCCTGATGAACTACCCACAATCCCCTCTGATGGGCTCCTGTACGCGTCTGTCAGTTTCCAGAAGCATGAAGAGTCTCTCAGTGACGCTACAGTCTCCTTCAGTAAGGACCAGATTCACTCTGATTACGCCACGGTCAGTCACCGCATGAGACTCAACTAACTTACAGAACACTAGCACACATTATACCTGTTCAAAAAAAATTCATTCATTATTACAGTTTATTCATTATATTTAAAAAAAAAAAATGGTAATAAAATATGTCAAGATCTCAGAGTTAAACTGTGTCAGAAAAAAATTAATCTTGATAATGTCAGATAACGCTTAGGCAAAACATGGTCAGGTCAAAGTGTCTGAATAATTTTTGGTTCCAAATTTTTATCAGTTTTACTGGTAGTCCACTGTATGAAGAATTTTTGGGTATAATATGTCTCAGTTTATTTTATCCTCACTTACATAAATGAACTATAGTGTCCTGCACCTACTAGTAAAAATATATCAAAAACTATATCTAGTGTCTAATTATATATATATATATATATTCATGCTTATGCTCACAGAGTTTATTGATGTACTTAATTAATTTAGTGTTAAACAGATGTTTGGTTTGTTCAGTTCAGTCTGTTGAATCATGAGACACTTTAAAGTTTCCACTGCTGCTCATGTTGATTCTTTCACATGTTTAAAATAGCAGTTGTGTCAGAGGTTTACTGGTGTGTGTGAAGAGTTTGTCATCTCAGTTTATCTGAGGTCGTGATGAAGACAGGAAATAAAACCACTGAGTGACACTTATATACTGTAAAGTTTCCACTCTGAATGCAGAGACACGTGTAGTTAATAAAAGCTCTTTAACAGCAGCTCTTAAAGCTTTTTAAATTACTGTTATTTGTGCTTTCAATGTTGTTTTCTTAGTTCATTCTTGTTCTTGTTGGTACTGGCATGATTTTTCTGATGCAAGAGATTTATAATAAAATCATATATTTTTATTCAATGAAAAATAAACATAATTTTTTGCTATTATTTCTTGTCTATTGCCCAAAGCTGTTGATTATTATTTACGTTTTACTTTATAAATATAATCATTGTCATGCCATTGACTAAATCTAGTTTTTACCCTGATGAAATCAACATTCCCAGAAATACAGCATAAAAACGTAAAGGTTTGTACTTTCTGCAAAGGAGAATGTCTGAGTTTGAAATCTGAATAATCATTTAATGAATTGTATTTTGTACTACCTTCAGGAATGACTGAAATACACCAACAATCAAGTCAAAACAGTAATAGCTTGCATTTTTTTTTGTTAATTAATAATTATGCTGGAGGTGTTGTTTGTGTTGGCGTGATGAACAGGCTGTTTTTTCCGTCCAGCTCAAAGCCACAGAAAACTGGTGAAGGTTCAGGGTCTCAGTTCAGTTTAATTAAACAGACTTACTCAGGAAACCCACAGTGAGACACATGAGACTGAACAGAGAGAGACAGAAGATCAACATCCATTGTGAGCAGAAGACAATAAAGACTAAGAGCTGATCGATCACCAATTCTATATCACAATATGTGTGTGTGTGCGTGCGTTTTTGCGATTTATGAGGACACAAATCTGTATAATGACATGGGTATTACACTGGTATTATGACATAAACATGAAATATGAAGACATCTCATGAGTTCTCATATTTAAAATAGCTTTTAAAACATACTAAACAATGTTTTATTAAAAATGTAAAAATGCAGAATGTTTTCTGTGATGGGTAGGTTTAGGTTTAGGGGTAGTGTAGGGGGAGAGAATGTACAGTTTGTACAAAAAACCATTACGCCTAATGGAGAGTCCCCACTAAGATAGCAAAACAAACCTGTGTGTGTGTGTGTGTGTGTGTGTGTGTGTGTGTGTGTGTGTGTGTGTGTGTTTTGACAATGACACAGAATGTCTGTTGTAATCCTTTAAATGTCATACATTTGTAGTCATGCAGAGGCTCATGAATCTCACAATATCTTTACATATGCAAACAACAGTGATAAATAACTATAATAATTTATTAAATGGCTCATTATACATTATATAATTAGTAAATTAAACATAATTGTAAAACTTGACTGTAACAGTAGGCCTTTCAAACTATATACATATTCTGAAAGAAAATAACAGGAAATTTTGTGAAATTATTTGAGGGAGAGTATAATTTATGTACAGACAACAAAGGCATTGAACTAATCTGTGAAAAGATTCCTTGAGAGCATCAACTTGAATGAGACTGTAAACCAGGGATGGGCAACTTCAGTCCTGTAAGTGTAAGGCCACTTTCAGGGCCCCAGACAAAAAAAAAAAAAAAATCAATCAATTAGGGAGCCATTGGTTCATATAATGGAAAAAAAAAAAAAGGCGTCAAATTAAGTGTCACAAAAGAATAAACATGTTTTAATTTTGTCATGTGTTGTCACGTCTGCCCTCCTTTTACAGCATCAGCATTTTCATCCATCTTGTGGATGTGCTGGGAACTAAGATTCACTTAAAGTAGGAACTGAATTGCTTTTCCAACTCGCATACATTCACAAAGAATTGTTCTTTGCACAGAATCTGAACCAGTGTCACAGACCACAATAATGTCAGCATCACTTGGCAAATGAGTATAGTTTGGCCTCCTAATGCATCCTATAAATGTTGTTGTATGTCTTGCACACACACAATCTATTTCTCTTATTAGTAATATCTGAGAGGTAAATTTGGTGAAAGGCAGCTCTTCACATGCAATTATATGGGCGGTGTTGAATTTCATTTTTTTCTCCTTCCATTCTTTCTCATGTAGACAACATGTTAAGTAAAAATATCAGGATCATGTGATATAGTGCATATATTTAGCAAAATGTCTTTTTCTGTTTTTCTAGCTGACTAATGAGTTTATGAGCATTGAATGGCTTTTCTGAGGTAAATTTGACGTTACGTGACATTATTGTTTTTAAGTGTTTTATACAAGCTCTTTCCAAGGTTGAAATGCTGATTGAGCGATTTGTCAGGCCACATTAAACAGTGCCAAAACGTTTGTATTTTGTGATAAAATTGACAGAATTTGAAAGCTGAAAGTTTGTTAATTGTTTCCACTGCAACTTTGCCCCAGGGCACGTTTGCCACCTTGTGGATAAACTAATTACTGCAAATAAATGCACATATGCGACTTGTGTGTACAAAGTACATGTAGCGCATACTCTTCTGATGTACTGTGAAATTCACACTGTACGCTGAGCCTGGCGTACGCGTGAAAAGTTAAAGGGATAGTTCACCCAAAAATGAAAATGTGATGTTTATCTGCTTACCCCCAGGGCATCCAAGATGTAGGTGACTTTGTTTCTTCAGTAGAACACAAATGATGATTTTTAACTCCAACCGTTGCAGTCTGTCAGTCGTATAATGCATGTCAATGGTAACAAAATCTATGAGAGTAAAAAAAAAACATGCACAGACAAATCCAAATTAAACTCTGCGGCTCGTGACGACACATTGATGTCCTAAGACACGAAACGATCGGTTTGTGCGAGAAACTGAACAGTATTTATATATATTTTATTTCCTTTAGAATCTTTCTCAGTTTTCTCATGTTCATGTTTTTCATGATCCCCTTTGTAATGTAATCTAATGGAAGAGAGCACAATAAGGGCCTTTTAATCTGAGAGGCTGCTTATTTGTTTCTATGTCGATCAGTAAAAAGATCCAGCGAAACTGCTACCTGCTGTCCCGTGTCTGTCTCCACAATGCTACACAACACAACGAAGAACAAGTTTTAATAACTGGTGTCGCTGGCTGCACATCGCGCTAGGCATACGCGAGCCACCAGTTACACATGCAAGCTACAGCAACAATGGAGGTCTATATAGATGACAGATTGTGCGAAGAGGTTAGAAAGTACCCTCATTTGTACAACTCTAGCATGAAAGAATACAAAGATATTTATGTGGGTTGTAATTCGTGGTGAGAGAAACTGCGCATGCATTGAACGCCTGTGTACACATAGAAGTCAATTGAAGTATACTTTGCAAGGCTGTGCGTTGGACTGTGTACGCGTAAATACACAAAGTATACTCAGGCTTTAGTGTCAGTCTGGAGCCCTACACTTTTCTGCAGAGTTTTGTTCCAGCTAGTGGTGGGCGATATACCAGTAGATGCGATTAACCGGTAGAAATTTGTCAGCCGGTAGAGATTTTGGACTATTGTCTGTATTGCGGTTACTCTCATGTGATGATGCTGTGCTGCGTGGTCACGAAAGCTTATCGATTGCATGTGTTTTTAAGCATTGCAATAAATCAACACTGGTCGGTGTTCATATGGGAGCCACCAGCAGGGTGTTAAAGTAACACCGAAGCCGTGGCATCTGTAATCGTAATCGCGATTAGAAATTCGATTAATTGTGCAGCCCTACTTAAGTGGTTAATTAAGTGATGATTGCTTGATTATTGAAGACACCTGATGATAACGAGTAGAGTCACTGAAGGAAAGAGAAACACAAGAACTACAACTGACTTCAGCCACAGCCCTAGACAAAATCAACTGAAAAAGACATTAAATCTCGCTTATTACAAACCAGACTGACTTTGTTTCTGTCATTCATCTACAGTTCTTTTTGAGAATTAACAGAGGTTGATGTTTATCGCCATTATGGTGATCAGTGTTTCCTCTATTTAGGCAGTTTACTTTTGACTTTTAATCAGTCATTAAGCTAATCAGTCATTACTAGAAAGATACAAGCAGTTGAGTTGTTATCAGGGTTGTCTTGTTGAAACCTCTGCCTCCCTCTAGTGGCGAATATGAGTTAATGCCTGTTAAAATTCTTGTTTTTACTGAAATGATCATTGTGTAGTTTATAGCATATGTTTATAATGATGCTGAGAACGTCTTCAATGCTTTCATTCATGTTTCGCTGTAGGCTATATCCTGTTTTTATTTATAATTTGGGTGTATTTTATTGTTCATTTTTGTGTGTTTTTGTAAATAAATGAATTGAATTCATTTTGAGTCTGCATTCATCATTCACAGCTGTTGAAATAGCCTTTAAATTAGTTTGGGCAAATGAGGTCATTAGGATAAACCCCATAGAAAAATAAATAAATATAAAAATTACCAACAAATATGACTTACCAACAAATATGATTACCAACACAGAACTATTGATTCACGACGTTGCCACAATGTCACAGTTACTAACTAGCTTTTTTATGACCACAGTCAGAGATAAAGGAAGCAGATGAAGTCAAGTCTCAGCATTTCACTCTTTGTTCAGTTTGTGTTGTTAAACTGTCATCAGTGATGCTGAAGTTTGATTGACAGCTGCTGTCCGTGGTGCTGAATCCACAACTGCCTGTTAAAGAGACAGAAGCAGCAATCAGACACAGCATTTGCTCTATATCTTGTGTTTTTAGCATTTTCAATATGTTAAGTCTTTTTAAATCTTTTAGTTTAACAACTTTTATTTTTGAAGTCACCTTGTACAAGGTGCAGGGCCCTCAGTGAACTTACATATATATTTTACTGCCGCCCTCTAGTGGAATATTTACTTAAAGCAGCTCAGTGTCATTTGTCCTTATATAGAGAAGATGAAACCTGTATGATCTCTCAGTATCAGACACTGTATCCTCCACTAGGTGGCGCTCTTTCAGTGTGATTAATGTAATATTCAGTCAGTGCTGATGGTGGGAGGGGCCAGTAAAGCTGCTCATTACTGATAAAGAGCTGAATAAAGAGGAAGTAACTAAAGCAGACAGATGTAGAGACAGAGAGATTCACACAGAGAACATTCAGCATAAAGAAGACTGAACTCAACTCACAATGAAGATCCTCCTCATCTTCTTCACTTTCTACCTGATCTCAGGTCAGAGCTTTTCTCTTTCATCACTGCAGTAATGATGCTGTTTTCTGTTCATGAGGTTTCTGATCACAGTATCAATCTGATTGACAGGTGCAGTGAGATGCTTTAGTGTCACTGGATATTCTGGAGGAAGTCTTCTTGTTGATTCACAGAGGTTTTGGCACAGTTACTTTGCTAAATATGTTTTGTATGCTTTTATGTATGTGAAATATATTCATTTTGTGAATTGCAGATATATGTTTTAAATGGTCAAAGAGAGTGATGGTGAATATTGTAGATACTGCAACCTTCAGCTGTGAATATTCACAGAATCATATTAATGATCCCAAGATCATATTCAAAGAAGGAGAAGATTCAGTTCAGACTATTTACAGCACAAGGAAGAAGAAAGAAAGATTCAGTGTTTCTGATGACAAACAGAACAATATCAGTGAGAATTTCTGCTGTGACACCAGATGATGGATGAGTTTATTTATGTGGAGTTTGGATCAACAGACATTCATACAATTACTCCATTATTAATACTGTTCATCTACATACTATGGGTGAGCAGAACACGTCTTTGGTATTTGCTAGATCAGGGGTCTCCAACCTTTTTCGTTGCGTGGACCAGTTTCATTTTGAAAATATTCTTGTGGGCCGGCGTGTGAAGTCAATCAGAACAAACATTTAATGAACCCCAGACAGCAACATAGTGTGGCAAAGATCCGGCCCACATCTGGTACATGTGGATTACACACGGACCAGATGTGGGCCGGATCTGGGCCAATGCTATGTTGCTGTCTGGGTAAAATCATATTGCATCTCCATTTCAACTGTATACAGCAAACTATACCAAAACATTACGACTCACCATAACACACAAATGTTGTTTGTTTCCCTGCAATATTACAGTCCCAGTGAAGAGGGATGAGTGACAGTGAGACCCGAAGCGTGTTTCAGTGGATGTGGCCGGATGTCTGAAATATATTTTTCATACTTTTTTGCTATAATTTGTGAACTGACATGGATCATGATCATGATGTTTTCTGAAATTGAAATTGAAAGTGGTTATTTAAGGGAAAATGCACAATAAAAGTGGCATAGCTATATAACATAGACCAGGGGTCCTCAACTATGGACCTCGATCCACTTTCCTTTCCAGTTTAGCTCCAACCTGGATTAAACACACCTCCCTGCAACTTTGTAGTAATTCTGAAGACCTTGATTAGCTTTTTCAGGGGTGTTTGATCAGGGTTGGAGCTAAACTCTGGAGGGAAGTGGATCTCGAGGTCCAGAGTTGAGGACCCCTGACGTAAACGTTTTTCCCCAGAACGTTCTTGTGACCCAGTAGCAACGTTTCCATGGCCCGGTACTGGGTCGCGACCCGATGGTTGGGAATATCTGTGCTATGACATATTCAATGAAGAAAACAATTCAGTCAGATATATGTGATAATTAATTAGATAATGATGAATTGATTTGATAAGTGATTAATTTAGTAACGATTGTTCGATTATTGAAGACACCTGATGATAACATGCAGAATCACTGAAGGAAAGAGAAACAGAGTTGATCTTTTGAGCTGAATATTTTGTCACCATTTTTGAGAATCTTGATGTCTGTGTGAGTATGTGTCAAGGATGGGCAAACTCGGTCCTGGAGGATCACTGTCCTGCAGAGTTTTGCTCCAACCCTACTCAAACAAACCTGAAACTGGATCTTTCCACATGTCTTTTAGGGGTCATACACTAGTGATCAACAACCTAGTGTCATCTATGCTGTGGCACTGATTATCATGTGTAGACCCTCCAGCGCAACTGCTGGCCAAGATACAGGTGGTGATGGTGGACTTTTTCTGGGACCATCTACATTGGGTCCCGCAGAGCGTACTGTTTCTACCAAAAGAAGAAGGAGGGCAGGGACTCATTCATCTCACCAGTAGGGATGCTGCTTTCCGACTCCAGTTTATTCAGAGGCTTCTTGTTGGGCTTGTCTGGAGACCCTTAGCCCAAACCATATTGACCCGAGGCGGGAATTTGGGTCTTGATGAGCCTTTGTTTTTGATGGACCCGAGTGCTCATAGCTGTTGAAAGAGCCAATAGTGCATCGCACTCGCTTCAATGTAGAGCATATAGCAGGACCATTCATGATGCAGTTGTTCTGTTCAGCTGTAATTGTCACACCGAGACATGTGGTTGATCTATGTGGACCTAATTTGATTGACACTGCAGGTCTAGATGCCTCAGGTCACAATGTAAGTGAAAATGGTCTTTTTTGCAGAGGGAAACAGTTTGTCACTGCTTTTTGGATTGTAGCAGATTGTAGCATTTTTTTCAGTTGCTATAAGGAATGTTTATGATGTTTGGAGAAAAGTTTTCTAAGCATTTGTTTATTCTTGGTTTTATACAGTCAGAAGTGGAGAGTGAATTGTCAGTTGTTTAATTGTCTATTGGGTCAAGCAAAAATGGCTGGAATAAGAGTCCTTAGATTGCGATGCAAACACTGTTTTTGTCAGAATGACGAAAGCCAGATTGAAGGTTGATTTTGACTTTTATGGTACTACAAATAATGTAGAGTTTACAAACATTTGGTGTTTTAAAAATGTTTTATGTTCTGTTGTGGAGAATGTTCTGATTTTATTTATTTACTTATTTTTTGTGTGTTTTGTAAATAGAGGGGTATTGTGTAGTAGAATAAATAAAGAAATTGAAATCTCAAAAGAAAAACAAATCTCTCTCTCTCTCAGAGGAAGTGGGCGTCTCCGTCACATTCAGCACTTTATGTTAAACATGTAACCAGGAAAGAAACACTCAAAACTCATCTGAACACACATCGAGAGCTTCAGAAGAACTGAATCTACTGACAACAGAGAAGATCATTTAATAAGAGAGAAGAATGAAGATCATCTTGACTTTCACTCTGATGATGATTCCTGGTAAGAATCTGAACTCAGAGTAAATCACTAAAAACAGCACAGATTTGATGAGGAGAGTCTTTCACTTCAGTTCATGATGTTCGACTGCTGAAGAAAGTTCATTTCTGTGTAGTCTCATAAAAATATTAAAGTGTTTTTTAATGCTGGTTTGTTGTAGGTGTCGTGAGCTCCATCAGTGTGACAGGATATTCAGGAGGAGGAGTCATCATCACATGCAAATATGATGAAGGATATACAGCATATATAAAGTATTTTTGTAAAAGACAGTGGCCAGGATGTTCTGACCTCATCAAGACTGATGAGAAAGATAAATGGGTTTATTATGAAAGATTCTCTCTGTATGACGACACAAGATCAGCAGTCTTCACTGTGACCATCAGAGATCTGAGAGAACGGGATTCTGACACGTACTACTGTGGAACTGAAAGAGCTGGAAAAGATTTATACACTGAAGTGAATCTGAAGGTTATAAGAGGTGAGTAACTGAGAGCCTCAAACCCATGATGATCTCCACAACATCACGATACTCAACACTGACTGTAGTTACTGCCGTTCACACGTGAAACTCATAACAGACGCCATCAATAACCTTTTTATCTCCTAATGTAAGATTTACACTCATAATCTTGACTTCATTCATAAATGTTGCAATAAAGTGAGCAGATATGTGTTTATATTGAGAACAAAATGACACATTATCTGAGTTTGTGTTCAACAGGTCAACAAATCAGGAGCGTGAGAGGATATTCAGGAGGAAACGTCATTATAAACTACAAATATGAGATGAAACACAAAAACCATGTGAAATATTTCTGTAAAACTGGAGGTCAATGTTTTACTGTAATAAACTCTAACAGAGCAGCAGAATGGAAACAGGACAGACGATTCTCCGTTCATGATGACAGATCTGCAGGTCTCTTACGTGTGTTTATCAGAGAGCTGAATGAAAACGACTCTGGAAAATATTATATTATAGTCAAAGTTTCTGAAGACTACAGTTTCTTCTCTGATTTTAATCTGGACATCAGAGACGGTGAGACGCTTTCATTCATTTGTTCATTATTTGACAGAATCCATGAATATATCTGGTAATTGTAACATTGCTGCACTTGATTTGGATCTGAAACAGATGATTGTTGTGTGAAGAGCATCAGTCTATCAGCTGCTGCAGGAGGATCTGTGAACATCAGCTGCAAATACCCACAATCCCACAGTAATGATGTGAAGTTTCTCTGCTGGACATCTGGAGCTGATCTCTGTGCTGAAGAGACGTCTGTGAAGGAGAGCAGAAGATGGAGTCCTGAGGGAAAGATCCAGCTGTATGATGACAGAGAAGAGCAGCTCCTGACGGGAAGCATCAGTCATGTGACTGAACAACATTCAGAATACTGGTGTGGAGTTCAGTCTGATCAAGGACACAAGAGCTTCATCACACGAGTCCTGATCGATGTTACAGGTACGGGTGATTTTCTCACTGATATTTATCATAAAGCAACTGTGTGTCTTGCATCATGTTGCTTGACTGTTCAAAGAGAGTGAAGAACCAGGTTTATTCTTTCTTGTAGGTTTACACACAGAATTATTTTAGTAGAAATAACATGCTGTCTGTTAAAGTCACAAACCACAGTTAAAAAGAGGAAGTGTCCTTACAAAAATGTGTTGCAGTTAGTATTACTTCAGTCTCTGCAGTTTTTTTTTTTTTTTTTTGTAGATCTATGGTGCTATTCTGCAAATGTAATGGTCAGTGTTTGCGATAGTTTTATTCTTCATGTCATTCTTTATATGTATATATAGAATGTAATTGGTTCATTCATATTCTCATTTCCCACTATTTGGGGAAACCCTGTTATAGATTGTGTTGTAGTAGATCAATATTGATGAAGATACTGAAGTATCTACTTGTCATTTTCTTGGGAGGAGCTACAGCAGTGTGCGTAAACTCAGGAACTGAACATCTGAACAAAGTTTGTGTGGTAATTTGGTCTTACTACAGTGTTTGGTGTTGCAGCAATAGTGACAGTTTGGACACAGTATTTCTACACTCTTTCTACTCAAGTGTTGGCATTTGGATACATTACAAGTGCAGTTTTCAGTATTTCTCTTAGTCCACTTTATCACACTTGCAGTTAAAACAGCAGTTAAGGGTGCTTACTGCTTACTGAAAAAATACTGTAATTTTTTGTCCTTCATTTTTGCTGCTTTGTATTATTCACTCATTAAGACATGATGTCAATTCTGTGTCTGGGGCAAAAAAAAAAATACTTTAGAAAAACAGTTTAGTTATCCCTCCATTTCATTATTGTTTTAGATACAGATGTTCAAAAAACAACATCATCATTATCATCATCGTCATCTGCTTCTGATTTCAAAACCTCTGCATCTAACATCACATCAGTGCCTCCTTACATGTTAACAGGTGACCTTGTGCTGAAATATAAACATATAATCTGACATTTAGCTTAGATTATCATATTCTCTGGTTATTGTTAACCCCTGTTTTCAGGCTCTCCTCTGATCATTCCTCTGGTTCTGGTTCTTCTGGTTCTGATCATAGCTGGACTCTTACTACTGTTTCTCTTTAAGAAGCATCAGTCTCGAGGTAAAACTCCTTCTTAATTAATTGATGCTGAAACTCCATTTACACCAAGTCTAAAACACTTTCCCCCAGTTTCACAGACCAGGCTTAAGCTAGTCCTAGACTAAAATGCATGTTTGAGCTGTTTTAACTGAAAGCAACTTGTACTGACAGATCTTAAAATATGTCAGTGTCATTGTTTTGTCTCAAGATGAACACCAGTAATGTGTTTTTCTAGTGAACGTCTATAAAAGCTACTTAAATATCCTAATTGAACTAAGGCCTAATCCTGGCTTAAGGCTGGTTCACACTGTACGATTTTGGCCACGATTTGGTCGTCTGAGACAAATTTTGAGAATCCTAAAAGATTCCTGTAATCCTAGGCTAAAATCTGTAGTCTTGGATCGCTAGTTTCACCGACAGCCGGTTAATGACCATTGCGATCAAATTTTACCTCCAACAAAATTCTGAAGATTTGGCGCACAGTCCTGCAGTGTGACTTTTCCTACGACAAACGTCAAATTGTCTTCGTTTTTCAAGACAAGCCGTGATCAAAATTAATGCTAGAGATGTCTTTGTTAGCCACCATTTCAGTCCCGTGTGTAATGCAGCTCACTTTCACCGAATGTGTGTGGGTTGATGATGTAAAACTCTGGACAAGTTTTCATGCGCACGTTCGTTTTTAACGCGTCTTAACTGTCGTACAGTCTGACATAAATGACAGCTGAGATCCCACAGTGTGACATGAGGATCATGTTCGTACAGTCTGACAAGCAACAATCGTAAAGGACTATTATAAATCGCACAGTGTGCACCCAGCTTTAGGCTAAGCCCTGTCTGTGAAACCTGGCCAAATATTTGTTTTTTTGTTTTGTTTTGTTTTCAATTTGAATCTGTCGCCCCCTATTGCAAAATACAGATATTTGATGATGTGTGAAAACATTTACACAAGACATCAATGTTGAAATGCGATATAACGTCATTAATTTAAGATGCTTGTTTTTATCAGGCAGTGATTTGTCACCTCAAACTGGACCAGAAAAACATGAAGTTGTGAGTCCAGTTACTGTATAAAATGATATTAATGTTTAATGCCTTCCATCCTGAAGATCTTCAGAGCTGTAAATAATCTCTCTGTCTCTCCTCAGGTTTCTCACACTGGTTGTGATTATGAGGAGATTAAAGGCGCTCACAAACAATTACCCACAAGCCCCTCTGATTCTTCTAACTGTGTTTACGCTACAGTTGAGAAAGCCACTGGAGACTCTCAGCGCTGCGTCACATCTACTGAGGATCTGAATTACGCAGTGGTGAATTTCCACAAGAGATCAGACTGTCCCGACAGTGTCCGTATCAGGAATAATCAGGATTACAGTGAATACGCTGCTGTCAATTATCTCACTGCTTGATGAGCCACAGCAGAATATAGATGAGCTGAATGTTTTTATCACCTTGTCTTCTTAATAATACTTATAGGTCATGTATGCCCCAGTGCCAGAGCCTGCTGCCATGTCAATCCCAGAGCAAGCACTTATCTGGATATACTGGAAAGGACTCTCTCCTTCCCTGCCGGTCTCGTAGAAGACTTTTACTGCTGGTCCCGTCCGGTTCCCAGGCTCTGCCTCCTTAACTTGCCACCCCTAGATCCTTGGCTCTGCCCCCTTTCCTGGATCCATTCGGCCTCCTGGTTCTGCCTCCTCCATCCCTCCAGCTCACCGGGGTCCCTTGTCCTTAAGATTGAAAATATCCAAAGATATTTTAAAATGAACGAAGACATTCGCTTTACTGTTTCAACCCCCTCTCTCTTGCTACAAGGGCCATTTGGAAGGCTCAAAGGTGTTGATAGTGAGGCCTGTAGGCCAAGATGTGTGTACATCAGGGGTCTATGAATTGTCACACCTTTAGTACACATTTAATCTTCTGATTGGTCAGTTTGAATGTCTCACATTTAGTTTCAGTCACATGGTCAAGGAGGGGATGAAAGAAGATTGGAACTGTCTCTTTTTACTCTCTGCTCTTTTATTCTTGGCCTCTTTTCTTGGGTGCTCTCTGGCCCTCTCTCTTTCTCTTTCACTCTCTCTCTAACTATCTCTCAGGTAACTTTTTACATACATGCTGGGTACGATTAATGGTATATGATTTTATCATCTCATACATCTATTTTGTAACTATTTTAAGTGTAACCATAACCAGATATTGTCATTAAATCCTTTCAATTACAAATGATGTGTGAACTAGTTTTGATTTTTAGTATTAACATTAATGTGCTCCCTATTGCAATATAATATTGTCACACTATATCAATGCTCTCCCACATATTTTGCTATTATAACTGCACTTATTTCCGTCATTGGTACAGTATAAGTAGCAGTGGGTGGTAGTAGACAAGAAATGTACAGTTTTCTGCCATCTTGCTGATAACGTTTCTTTAGTCATTCGGCGACCCTACAGCCTGAACCCCTGTAGGAGATCCACCCTTACAGTTAGTTCACCCAAAAATGAAATTTCTGTCATTAATTACTCACCCTCATGTCGTTCCACACCCATAAGACCTTCGTTCATCTTCAGAACACAAATTAAGATATTTTTGATGAAATCCGAGGGTATCTGATCCACACATAGGCAGCAATGACATTTCCACCTTTTGAGGTCCAGAAAAGTATTAAAGACATCGATAAAATAGTCAACGTGACTACAGTGGTTCAACCTTGATATTATTAAGCGACGAGAATACTTTTTGTGCGCAAAAACAAAACAAAAATAATGAATTTATTCAACAAATTTGTCTGTCCCGTCATACTGCTACACTATTTTCATTGCAGAGCTTCAGTGTTTATGTCCGAACGGCGGTTCACTATCGGCAAATGGTTTTAGTTATCATTTATATGCTGATGACATTCAAACATACTCCATTTGGTCTACATCTGTAGACCAGCTCTATCCACTCAAATCACCAGAATCTCTGCCTGTGTATATGAAATAAAAGAATGGTTAACCTCTATTTTTTTTTTAATTAAACATGGACAAAACTGAGATCATTATTGTTATCACTCACTAGCAGCATTCCTAATGACTTTTCCTGTGAGATAGCTGGTACTCTCATTAAATCATCCAATACTGTTAATAACTTTTTAATCCGTCTTTTTCCTTTCAGCCCCATATCAGCTCTGTTACCAAATCAGCATTCTTTCATTTATGCTGCATTGCACAGCTCCGTTGTTTCATTATCCAAGCTTTTATCTCATCCTGCCTTGATTACTGCAATGCCCTTTTCAACTGGGTTTCAATGTTTCAATGTGTTTGTGTGTGGTGATGAATCTCAGTCATGTGCTCCAGATCAGCTGCTGTCCGCGGTGCTGAACATCTGAACGACTCTCTTCCACCAGCAGGAGATCACACTGACATTTTACTCTTAAAAATATGGTGAGTCTGTTTTTTCCCCTCTGGCTGTTGACAGTATTTTCTGATTTATGGATGATAAAAAGAGAAATCCAAAACAAATTATAACTATATTATAATCCCTGTGTCCTGTTCTGTCTTCAATCTTTGTAGTCTGTTGTAGTTTTTCGTGTTGATTTCTCCTTGATCGTCTCCCCCAGGTATGCCCTGTTACCATAAGCTTGTTATCCCCTGTGTATATACATTTTTGGTGGTGGGGAGGCAATGCTCCTCAATCTCTGCACAGCCAGCACACCCATGGGGGCCCAAATGGGTTTGACCTCGCCCATCCAACTGGGGCCCCGCCACACTGTAAAATCCAACAGTGATTTCAGCTGATACTTTTTAGGTAACTTTACTTAATGTCTTAAATTAATTGCCAAACTCTAGTAATCTGTAATATTCACATACTATGCCCATATTTACTCCGAAAACCCAAGTCGATTGATTGATTGATTGACTGGTTGGTTTGAGTACCATTTTGTCAAGCAAAAAAAAAAAAAAAAAAGACTCATTTCCTCCACATCTGCAGTTATCTTTCTCTGTTTGCATTCACTGATTTGCCAAAGTCATCTTGCTTGTTTAATTGTCAATACAACTGAAAATGTGAGAGAACATCACATAAGCTGACTTCATAAACTGATGATGATTTTCCTAAAATATTTTATTTTGAACACACCATTATGGTGATCCCTTTGGTTGGGCACTTGGAACATCACTTTTATTAATGTAATTTCTTTTCTATTGATGCAGTGATTCAACAAGAAATTACAGTTAGGGATATATATATATATATATATATATATATATATATACGAATAACAACTTCATGTCAAATAATGATCTTTTACGATGTTATTGGTAGCACTTATAAACAGTCATAAACAGTTAATGAAACTTTTTATTGGGTTGATATAATTCCTCTAAATTTGTGACAATATCTTGCAATTGATCATGCTTGAGTCACACACAGACTTCAACATTCAGCACACAAAACACAACAATGATAACAATTACATTTTATTTAAAGTAAATTATCAAGTACTCTCAGTTCTTTTTTAGTTACTCGAACTCTTGTGTAAGTGAAATATACTAACTATTTCACTTTACTTGTTGTTGTTTTTTTTAAGGCAATCGGTTTGCCTGCTTTTTTTAAGTAAGTCTAACTAATTCGATTTTACAGTGCACATGGGTGTGCTGGCTGGGCGTCTGCCGCGGAGCTTGAGCTGCCACGGACACCATCGGCCAGTACCATCCCGGCCACTGGATCTGTCTCGGCGGCCGTCCCCTGGCGGTTTCAGTGCCCTCAGGCCCGGTATTCTCAGTGTGAACTCCTTTGTGTTTGTTTTCTTTTATAAAAAAGTATTTACTTTTGGATACTTTGTTGTTGTGCGCTTTATAATATCCACTACTCGTTACAACGGTATTAAAGATGATAAATGATGCATGTTTACAGGTAAACATTTAGTACGTCATAAACCCTCTGTCTGCTGTCACAGCCAAGAAGGCCGTCTCTGAAACCTCTTACTGCCCTGTTACAGCCAAGGAGGCCACCTTTGGACTCTCTGTACACCCTGTCAAAGCCACTAAAGTCATCCCTGAACTCTCTGTGCCCCCCATCGCCTCTGTTACAGCCTTTAAACTTTCTGGTCTCTATCCCTTGGCTCCGCTGTGGTCTTCAGCTCTACTGTGGTCTCTGGCTCCCTGCTTTTCCTCAGTCTCCAGGCCATCTTCCACTACACGGGCCTGGCCCTCCATCCCTTCGCTGTTCCACCTCCGCTTCACCACCCTCCTGGACTTTTGTTTTTTTATGAAGCGTCTGGAATCCTCTCCTTAAAGGGGGCTCTGTCATGTGTTCTCTGTGTTTGTCCTTGGACTTTATTATACATCCTCTTTCCTGTTCTCTCTGCCATATCTTACTGTGATATAAACCAGATTGGTCAAACCTGCACTTATAGTTACAATGGGAACCGCTGCTGTTACATGTGTGTCCATCAGATGTCACTGTCAAATAAAGCATGTGTGAAGCATTAGTTTCACTTCCCTCTTTATTAATCTCTCTCTCTCTCTCAGAGGAAGTTGGCGTCTCCGTCACATTCAGCACTTCATGTTAAACATGTAACCAGGAAAGAAACACTCAAAACTCATCTGAACACACATCGAGAGCTTCAGAAGAACTGAATCTACTGACAACAGAGAAGATCATTTAATAAGAGAGAAGAATGAAGATCATCTTGACTTTCACTCTGATGATGATTCCTGGTAAGAATCTGAACTCAGAGTAAATCACTAAAAACAGCACAGAATTGATGAGGAGAGTCTTTCACTTCAGTTCATGATGTTGAATTGATTTTAAGAAGCAGTAGCCTAATTTAATCTGAAAGTTGCCTTCGTTCAGTCCCATAGAAGATATATTAAGATGCTGGTTTGTTGTAGGTGTTGTGAGCACTACAGGATATTCCGGGTCTGAAGTCAACATCACATGCAAATATAAAGGAGATACAGCAAATGCAAAGTATTTTTGTAAAGGAAAGAAGCCGAATAAACCAAAGTCTGAGTGGTGCTCTGAACTCATCAGGACTAATGAGAAAGATAAATGGGTTGATGATGGAAGATTCTCTCTGTATGACGACACAAGATCAGCAGTCTTCACTGTGACCATCAGAAATCTGACTGAACTGGATTCTGGGACGTACCAGTGTGGAGTTGATAGAACTAAAGGAAAAGATTTATACACTGAAGTGAATCTGAAGGTTATAAGAGGTGAGTGACTGAGACCCTCAAACCCATGAGGATCTCCACAACATCACACATAATGGCAGTAATAATACTGAACACCTCTAGATTATGAAAAATAAAATCAATAACAACACTCTTAAAAATAAAAGTAAGGTAATACCATAGAGGATCTTTTTACAAATTTTTTTTTTTTAAATTAATTTTTTGGTTCCCCAAAGAACCTTTTCAGCGATCAGTTCTTAAAACATATTTTTTTTCTTACTATGAAGAACCTTTTAATAATGTAAAGAATCTTTTTCCACCATAAAGAACCTTTTGAGCAATGGATGAATTCCATGGATGTTGAAGGTTCTTCATGGAACCATCAATGCCAATGAAGAACCTTTATTTTAAGAGTGCAGAGCAAACATGAGATCTTTATCATTATAATGTCACTTGAACTCTATGTTTTTGAACTCATGTTAAATTTTTACCATGGAGTCTTAGTTTGTATTATATTTGCATTTTATTTCCTGTGCTTATGTTCTGTTTCCCTTGGTTTCCATGGTTTTTGATTATTCCCACATCAGTTTCAGTTTCAGTTCATTATGTGTGTGTGTGTGTGTGTGTGTGTGTGTGTATGTGTGTGTAAATATATATATATATATATATATATATATATATATATATATATATATATATATATCATGTTGTTTGTTACTTATATATATTTTTTGTCATAATAACATAATACTTTATTCTCTAGACCAAATTGTAGGATTTGTTAATCATTGTTTTGCTGATAACAGAAAGCATGTTTTCATAGTTTTTTCAGTAATAATAAATAATGTCAGGACAACAGTAACTGTACTGCTAATCAAGGAAGATGATGTAAGCTTATTGTAATACTTAAATGAACACAATCACAATTATTATATTCATCTATTGCCAGCATTTGTTATGTCTTTATTCACACACTGTAAGAAATTGCTGTAAATTTTACGGCAACTTACTGGCAATTTTGGTAGCCAGTAAGCCTGTAAATTAACAAGAGTATTGTAAGTCATCAACTACAATTTTACTGTAAAATACAGCAAAACAAGAGCAGCTGTGAATTTACAGTTAACAGCAGCATGCATGTGCTAAAGTACTTAGCAAAGAGATCATCACTGCATCAGCAACACTTTCAATCCTCCTGACAGTTTCAAGATGCTCGAAGACGACTGTTTGTGGTTTTGTGTGTGAAACATGTCTGATGGTTAAGTGTGAAAAACATCAGCGTCTGTGAGTCAAGGGAAGTGAAGTATGTGTGAGTGAAGAAGGTAAACACTTTGTTTGTGACACTGACTTCTATGTGTTTCAGAGACAAACTATCACAGAACAACATCATCATCATCAGTTGAATCTCCAGCGATCACATCTGTGTCTCCTGTAACAGGTACAAACTCTCTCTGAAACACAAACACACTCATTTGTGTGTGTGGTTCAGATTGTGAGTCTCTGGTGTTTTCAGGCTCTTCTCTGGTGGTCAGTGTGTCTGTGGTTCTGCTTCTGATCATCACTGGACTCGTGTTCGTGATCTGGACTGTCTGCAGGAGGCGTCGGTCGAACAGTAAAACTCCTTCTTCTTCCATTTTTACTTTAAAAGGACTTTTATGATATTGATCAAAATTATACATTTACATTCTTATAGACATTTTATTTCCCCTTTTTTCATAAAAACAAATTTGTTGCCTCCAGCTGGCTACATCTAAAGATGAACAAAATGACAAATATGACAAATATGAGAATGTGAAGAGATTTACCAAACCATTAATTTTCTTGTTTTTGACAGACGCTGATTCCTCCTCCAAAAGATCTCATGCAACACCAGCAAACAATGAAGCGGTTAGTAGAATTACTGTTATTTAGAAAAAGATATTTGAGAATGAATTATATTACCTGATGATTTAAAGACTGAGGATCTCCAGAGCTGTTAATATTATTAAATATTCAAATTATTATTATTATTAAATACATATATGTTTTGTCTCTCATCAGGTTTCTGACACTGGTTGTGATTACGCTACAGTTAAGAAAGCCACTGGAGACTCTCAGCGCTGCGTCACATCTGCTGAGGATCTGAATTACGCAGTGGTGAATTTCCACAAGAAATCAGACTGTCCTGACAGTGTCAGTATCAGGAATAATCAGGATTACAGTGAATACGCTGCTGTCAATCATCTCACAACAGCAGAGAATGTTATAAACTGATGCATTTAAAGATACGGACTGATTCACAGTAAACAGAACAAACTGAGCACCATATGAGACACGTACTGTCCAAACACATCATATTTAGCATATGTAGATTGATTGTAATGTCACATGAGTCTGGTTCCTCTTTTCCTCTGCTATATTTAAATGTCCTGACTCTTTTACAAGTTTTGCAAGAGTTGTTAAATGAGTCAGGTATTTTTTTTTGTGTGTGAGATATATAATTTTCTTATTTTTATAAGTTTGTACTTAAGCATGTAGATCTAATATGAGGTAAAAATGTTTTAATTTTCTGAGGTAAAGGTAAAATGTGTATTGTATTTTAAATGCATCATTAAATAGAATCACAAAATAATGACTGTTTTCAGACAAGTTTCAAATACTCCCACATTTCAGAAAAAATGGCTGGTTGATTAATGTGATTTTGTCGATCCCAGTAAGGCTGCTCAAATAATTAATTCATACTCTCATTTATATTCCAGTGGTTTCTGAATACTTTGTCCAGTCATGTTTATTTGATTTTTTCACAGATGACACTAGTTTATAAAGCAGCTCCTGGACAAGTCTGATCTTCTTCAGTGGTTTTCAGTCCTGGTCCTGGAGATCCATCGCTTGTTTCTCTTCTCTGACTCGCTGCGTCTGAAATCACATACTGTCTGAGTAGGTACTACATTTGAGTTTGAACTTACTTCATGACCATTAATATTTTAAATAGTATGTAATCTGGACATACTACATCCACCATATTGCCATTATCATGTGATCTACCAGCATCAGTTGCGTCACTTCACCTCCATTCATAAATCCTCTCCCGTGGCCTCATGGGATAGTAAAGTGTCCATCAGATGCACAGTAGTAGGTCATCCGGGTACTTTTCGCCTCGTTTTTCCGAATATATTTGGAGATGCTACTCTGTTGGCGTACAGTTTTTCACATATAGTAGGGAAGTATTTGATTTCAGACGCAGTGACTCGGTTCAGGTCATATTCTCACCTAATGAACTGATGATCTGAATCAGGTGTGTTAAATAAGGTTAAATGTGCAGAGCGATGGGTTCATATAGGACCAGGACTGAAAACCACTGGTCTACTGTGTTCAGAGCAACTTATTAAAAGATCTTGACTTTAAAAAAGTATATAAAGTAATAATTTTGTTTTTTAAAAAAAAAGTTTATATTTTTAACAGTTTTTATTTTTAACAGTTTATAACAGTTTTTATATATATTCAAAGACCTGAAAATTATTCTTTTTTAATCTGCGATTAATTTTCTGTCTCAAAGTGTCTCACGAGGTGTTGTTTGTGTTGACGTGATGAACAGGCTGTTTTTTCCGTCCAGCTCAAAGCCACAGAAAGCTGGTGAAGGTTCAGGGTCTCAGTTCAGTTTAATTAAACAGACTTACTCAGGAAACCCACAGTGAGACACATGAGACTGAACAGAGAGAGACAGAAGATCAACATCCATTGTGAGCAGAAGACAATAAAGACTAAGAGCTGATCGATCACTAATTCATCTTTAACATTTACTGAGAGTGATGAACTTTTCTCATTAAAAATAAATAAATAATAAATCCTTGTGGGAATTGACGATGTCTTTAACAATGTCATACATTTGTATTGTTAGTACATTTATGTCAACACCATTTTAAACAAGTAACATCTTCAAGATTTACTTTGAATTTCACTGCGTTTTAAGATTTGTTCATCACTATCTTTCTGGTCCAATTCTAAATATCAGCATATATTTGTATAGCAGTAACAGTGAGAGTCGTATAATTGTGCATTTTTAAATTTATTTTGAATTCACCCCAGTTTTTATATATATATATATATATATATATATAAACTAGGATGAAGAGACTTGCTTGTAAGTGTCTCAGATCTTTGTGTTCACAGGGTTGTTTGATACTGTGGTCAATGTGTTAAACATCAGCATGAAATGCTCTTGTGGTTTCCTTTTAATCTATTTATGTTTGTTGGTCAAAAACAAGAAGCCCTTCAGCCTCCTGCAGGTGTGATAAAAAAAAGGCTTAATGATGGACACAGACTTTCCCCTCCATAAATAAATGCTGAGAATTTATTTAATATATGAAAAAATAATAATATTATTTATAATATATCCCAGCTATTCAGAATCCTATTAATCTATTTTGCTCCAAATGGTTTTAGTCAGATCAACTAAACATATTTGCTAGAGGGAGCTGAAATCTCAAAACTGTATTTGCTAATAAGCCGAACCAACTGCAGTCATAAATAAGTTCATTATAAAAGATCTGCTTGCTTTTCAAATGTTAAAAGTCCAACTGTTCAGATCCCTTTAATTTCTGTAGCACTGATACATTTTACATTGTTTGATTTTGGCATTCAACTTTATTCTGTGATGATAAGACAAACAAACTCAGGAGAAAAGAGAATATGAATCAACACTGAGCCGTATTGCATGTGTCTGAACCATCTCTTCTTATTCAGATTGTGAATATTCAAATACGACACGACAACACACACGCGAGAGCCAATGAGATTTAAGCGCAGTTTCTACTCCTCCCTTTTCTCCTTATATGGCGCTGAGCGCTGCGCTTCCGTCTGAATGAAAACAAAGTTCGCGGGTGAATCAAAATTTGAACTGACAGATCAGAGAAGAAGATTTTCTGTGAGTAATCAATTAAATTTAGATCAGTTTCTCACACGGATCTGTTTTATGTATTCAGAACACTTGAAAAACACCACGAAGCGTATGAATGACTTTTATGGTACTTTATTTGATCTTGACAGCAGTGCTTTAACTAACGGTCGCGCTGAGGCTCGTGAATCTCACAATATCTTTACAGATTCAAACAACACTGTTAACTGACTGTGATAAATTATGAAATGCCTCATAATACATTATATAAATCAGTATATTAAACATTTTACTCTAAAACTTGTGAAATATAAAAAGGACTCGAACATTAGGCCTATATCAATCTATATGTACATTTTCTGAAAGAAATGTGAATACTGCATGCAAAACTTGCCCCGACAATGCAATGGGATGATTGCCAGGTCTTTAAAAAAATTGGTAAATGGTATAATTAATTAATTCCATGAATAGATTTATTATGCAAACTGCAACGTTTCAGAAACATGATGAAAACTACCATTTTGTGAAATTCCTTAGTTTCATTTAAATAGAGACAAAAACATTGAACTAATACATGGTCTGAAAAGATTTCTTGAGAGCATCAACTTGTCTGAGACTGAAAACACAAACACAAATGTCTTATTCAAACCTCTGGCTCCATCTAGTGGTAAATATGTGTTAATGCCTGTTAAACTTCTTGGTTTTTGTAAACAATCTTTGTGTAGGTTATGGTGTGGTAGATGATAGAGTAGATGCTTGTTTCTTATTCTTCTGTTGTGAATAATTATAACTGACTGACATTATGACACTGATTTAAACACTGGCATAATATTTGATAATTACATGGACTCATTGTTCATGAAGATGTTTAAAAAAGCCAAAGTTAAAGGGTCATGAAACCCCAGAACACATTTTTTGAGCTGTGAGCAGATATGTATAGGCTGCACATCACTGAAAACACTAAAGGTACTCATTAATTTTTTTTATAATTTGAAATTAGTTATTTTTTCTTTTTTTTTTTTTTTTTATTTTTTTTTTTTTTTTGGTTTGGAAACATTTTTATTATTATTAAACAACATACAGGGGATACATGAAATAGATTTTGAAACAAAATACAAAAAAGGATGTATAAACAAGCAAGCAAAAAATTATTTAACAAATATCTAAGACAAAAAAATAAATACAAAAATAAGTAATTATATATAATAATAATAATAATAATAATAATAATAAAACACCTTTCATTTTCAGGAAATACACAGGAGGTACTATAATGAAATCATAATTTTTTTTAGCATTTGTGCAGTTTTAGCAGCTTTCTTGTTGAGCGATGAACAAAGAGAGTCATAAAATAGTTTTAGATCAATACAAAAAAGTGTAATGTTGGGCTTACAGTCAGTAACTTTACATTTATGCAGGTGAAATAGGCCACATATAGTTAGCAATTTTAACATATTGTCCATCTCCTTTGACCCTGTTTCCCACATCAAAAACAGAACATTAATTACTTCAAAAATAAAAAGCTTGCTATAAGCAGAGAAAATAAGCCAGGCTACTTCTTTCCAAAAAACATTTGCATAATCACATTCAGAAAATACATGTGGTATTGTTTCAAGATTAGAATTACAGAATGTGCATTGTGAAGAAATGTCCAACTTAAATTTAGAAAGAAAAGAGTTACATGGATAGTAATTATGAAGAATTTTATAGTAAAGTTCTTTCATCTTGTTAGGTAACAAAAATGTATTAATACCAGACCATACTTAAATAGTAGAAAGATAAGGATAATTTATTTTCCATTTAAAAAATGCTTTTGGGTGACAGCTGAACTTCTTAATAAGGATTCTTCTCATCCAAAAATTGTTACATTTAACATTACAGAGCTCCAGACCTCCAATTGACAATTTGGGTACTTCACATTTTGCTACTCTGTAACTACAATATGCCCTAACTAGATATAACAGTTTGGGTGAGATAGACTTAATAACCCAATCATAAATTTTAGATGAGGTATCCAGTTCAAAAAAAATTGCTGTAAATTCAGAATAGGAATAGAAGTTACCATCCCTTTTTAACAAATCTAAAATAAAAGTTACACCTTTGTCAAAACAATCTTTTAAAAAAATAGATTTTTTCCCACGCAGCAAATTCTGATTATTCCATATGATACTTCTATGGGGGAAAAGTTGTGGCAGAAGGCAAGCTTACAGGCTTCCAAGGCTTGCTTATGAAAATTGGCAAGCTTGATTGGGAGTTTGCTGGAATTGAAATCGCAAGCCAACAAAAAATGTAAGCCTCCACATTTATCAAAAATCAACTTAGGAATATAAAACCATAACATATTAGAATCAGCGTTCAAGCAACGTTTAATCCAGCCAATTTTAAAAACCTGATTGAGAGTACTAAAGTCCAAAGCATTCACACCTCCCTCCAAAGTGTTTCTGATCAGAGTCTTCCTTTTAACATATTCAGTTTTATTTTTCCACAAAAATTTAAATAACATGGAGTCGATTGACGAACATGTTTTTCTGTCAACATATAAAGAAAGAGCCGGATAAACAATCCTAGAAATACCTTCAGCTTTAGATATCAAGACGCGACCATATATGGTTAAGTTTCTTTGTAACCAATAGAATTCTATCAGTGGGGGATTTACTTATTAAAATATCTTACAGAATTTTTAACCTCGATACCTTCTATCTGGTCTTTGTTAAGACTGTGAACAGACATAATTTCACTCTTGTTTCGATTGACTGAGAGACCAGAAGCATTAGAAAATAAATTTAAAGCATCCAAAATAACAGGAACCTGTTCCTCGTCTTTTAAGAACGAACAGGTGTCATCCGCTAGCTGACTAATTAAAAAAGTGTGTTCTGCTACTAGAATACCCTGAACAGCTAAACAACGAGTAATAAAAATATTCATAAATTCGGCGACCAACAAAAACAAAAAAGGTGAAATGGGACATCCCTGTCTGATGCCCCTGCTAATCACAAAACGAGGAGAAACACCATTCACCAAAGACACATTGCTATTAATATTTTTGTAAAAAGTCTGAACTACTTTAACAAAAGAAAAGCCAAAACCAAATTTACGCAAAGATTCAAACATAAACTCGTGTTCAACAGTATCAAAGGCCTTATATAGTGGTCTAAAAATAAAATAATTGCTTTATCATTTATCAGTTCCTTATAGTCTAAAATATCTAAAACTAACCGAATATTATTTGCTATATGCCTACCTTTCATAAAGCCAGATTGGGAAACAGAAACAATTTCTTCTAAGCATGGTTTCAGTCTGTTTGCATAGAGGGAGGCTAATAATTTATAATCCGAATTAAGTAAAGTGATTGGGCGCCAATTATCTAAATACAGGGAATCTTTGTTAGGTTTTGGGATTAACGTGATCAAGCCCTGCTTCATGGATTCAGTCAATTCACCTTTCTGTACACAGTCTTTAAACACTTCTAAAACAATGTCTTGCAAAAAGGTCCTGTAGAATTCAAAAGGCAGTCCATCTGGACCTGGGCTTTTATTAAGGGGAGCCTTCTGAATAATCATATCCAACTCTTCCACCGTCAAGTCCATCTCACAAGACGACTGATTTGCATCACTTATTGTAGGTGTGAATGCTTGAACCCTCTCAAAAAAGCTATCAGAAAAATATGGTTTAAAGGAAGAAGTATAGAGTTGAGAATAAAAACTGGAAACAAAATTAGAAACTCTGGTTTCATCTGTGACCAAATTGCCTTCAATATATAGAGAAGATATTCTTTTAGATTTTCCTCTTTTCTTTTCTAAATTAAAAAAGTATGTTGAGTTTTTCTCCCCAAATTCTAACCATTTCACTCGGGATCTAATAAAAGCACCCTTAGCCTTTTCTACATATAGATTATTTAATTCTTCTTTTAAGTTATGTATTTTGATTTTATCATCGTCATTTGTCTGTTGCTTGCCTAAAATTTGATTCATTTCACTTAAGATAGAGGTATATCATACAGATTTTGCCTTTGCTAATTGTTTACTAAATTGAATAGAGAATTTTCTACATTCGTATTTGAACATCTCCCAATTAGAAGACACAGAAGCAGAAGGTTTTCCTTTAAATTCTTCAATAATATTCTTAATACCTGAGCAATAAGAGGAAATTCGTAATAAAGAACAATTAAGTTTCCAGTATCCAGGGTTTCTCTGACAACCAGCACCAGAATCAGAAAAAATAAGGTCAATAAAAGCATGATCTGTGAGAGGAGCAGGACAGATACTACTAGATTTAATAAAAGTAGACATACGCGATTTCCTTAAAAGATCCGCACTAAACCAAGTATATGAACAATCATTTTCAACATGCATAAACCTGTATGCATCCAACAGAGAAAGCTTACTACAAAAATCATTTATAATAGTGTTACATCTGCATGACTCTGGTTTTGGAGGAAATCTATCCAAACAGAGATCGGGAGCTTCATTAAAATCCCCTCCAACAATTATTGCAGCAGAGGGGTATTTACATTTTAAATCAAGAATTTTAGAAGATAGATCCTGAAAAAAAATGCTATTTTGCGTATGATTGTTAAAACCATAAACATTGACCAAGATAAACAAAAATTCCCCCAAAAGAATAACAACAATGATCCATCTGCCCTCGGAAGAAGAAAAAGATTGAAGAATAGAGCCGTTAAATTACGGTCAAATAAAATCAAAACTCCAGCGGAGCGATTAGTACCATGACAAAACAAGACATTACCTCCCCATTGATTGCGCCAAAAGGTTTCATCTTTAAAACAAGAATGTGTTTCCTGAAAAAAATAAACATCCCTTTTCTGTGACGTACAAAATAAAAATAAAGCCTTGCGTTTAGATAAGTCACGAATCCCCCGTACATTAAGAGAAAAGCAAGACAATTTAACTGACATAAGAACAATAACAAAACAAGAGAAAAACTTTATACCACTACAATAGTAACGAAGATCTATAAAATGTAATAAGGTACAATAAAGTGCAAAACTTGAAACTTATCCATACCCCTCTATAACAGCATCTGTTAGCTGCCCTCCTCCTACCTCAACATACTGCAATAGACCTTCATATATAACGACATTAAGTCAATGTCAGTACAATTCGCCAGACAAAAGTTCCTCAATCAAGACAGCAGTGAACATCATTGGCAAAGCCTGCAAGCGCTGACCTTCACTGTCCTTAAAAAGTCAGATATCGTCCGCACAAATCTTCTTTCCATCTACAATAGCAAATGGACCCTTAAAACCAGCACGACGACCCTCTTTTCGGGCTTTTTCCACCAAAGGCCATAACCTGTTCCGGGCTTCCTTCGTTCTCTGCGTCAGGTCCTCCGAGATCCTGATGTTTTTCTGTTTAAGCACTTCAGATTTTTTTGTGTCAGCCCAGATACGATCGCGGAGAGATCTAGAAAGGAACTGTACAATTATCCTGCGAGGGCGTGCATTGCCTAATTTTGGGCCAAGCCTGTGCGCAACATCAATCGAAGTTTGCAGAACATCCGCCAAGCATGGGGACACCTGGAGAAAAATGTCCATTGTGGCCATCTTGACATTCTCCCTATCTACTTCCGGAATACCTGAGATCCTTAAATTCCATCGCCTTTTGTAGGCGTCCAGCTCATCTACTCTATCCCATAAGCGTTTATTTTCGGCAACTAGGGTAGAGAGCTGAGAGTCCATATTATCAGATTTAGTAGCTGTATCCTCTGATTTTTTCGCAACAGCGTCGACTCTCGTAGTAAGATCAGAGATTAGGATGGAATTTGACGCGACCGATTTCTCGATCTCCAAAAGTTTATCCATAAAGTCATCCTGCTTCTTACCCAGTCTCTCTATCGCTTCAAGCAAGACGGCATTTGAAGGATCTGAGGTCGGGCGTCGCATTTTCTTGCTGCAGGAGACTCGGTAAGACATACATCCAATGATTCCACAACATTATCAGATTTGGAATAAGAATGCGTGCGTTTAACGCTCTCAGATTTCGGGATGTCATCCACTTCCATCATGACGCCACGCAAAAATTCAAGGATCCGTGCTTTAGCCTATCCAGTGAGAAGTCGTTGACGAAACTTGGAAAAAGCTCTCAAAAAATGTGAAAGTTCACTAACAACAGAACATTAGATATGCGGAGAGCATAAACAGAGTATAAAGTCAGCACATGAGTACAAAAAAAACCTACAGAGGGTAAGAAAAAAACAAGATTTGCACAAAATTCACGAAAGAGCCAAGAAAACACAACCTACACCGACGCCATCTTGAGAACGCCCCCTATTTTTGCATTTTTCAGAGCGATTTCTGTCTTCCGGTTTGAAAAGCAAAGTCGGAGCAACGTCACAAAATCTGATGTCATCTGATGTAAAATAAAAGTATTTTTTAACATTTAAAGAAAATTTTTGTTAAAGTTTTTTGCACTTTATTTAAATTAGAATATTTTACTTTAATTTTATGGTTTTTGTTTGGCAGCCGTAGCTGACAGTCATTGACAGTTTTTTTTTTTTTTTTTTTAAAGTGAAGGTAATAATTCAGGAAATACCTTTAAAATAACAGTGTTTTTCGGTTTATTTAAATTACGATATTTTACTTTAATTTTAAAGTTTTTGTTTGGCAGCCATAGCTGCCAGTCATTGACCTTTTTTTTTTGAGGATTTTTTTTTACAGTGAAGGTATTTGATCATAATAATTCAGGAAATACCTGTAAAATAACAGTGTTTTTCGGTTTATCTAAATGGGGATATTTTACTTTAATTCTACAGGGTTTTTTTGGCTTCCATTCATTTGACCGTTTTATCATTTAACTGTTTTGTTACTGTTTAATTACTGATTATTTTTGTAATTTTACATACATTTGTTTGTAATTTAAGAAAACTGAAAAAATACTGTATAAAAAATACAGTAAATTTTCTGTAAAAAATATGTGAATTACTGTCATTTTTCATTAATGTCATAATACATAAAATAACAGCCGAGTTGTTAATTTACATACATTGTTTGTAATTTTACAGAGTTTTAAGTATAATTTAAAATAAAAGAAAATGACCGTAAAACAATCACAGTTATTTTCTGTAAAATTATGATTTTTTTTTTACAGTGCATGCTAAATCTGACTGGATTTCAAACGGATATGATCAAAAATAGGATTTGGACTGACAGTCTGAGCGTAGCCTTAGAGCACAAGTTACAACACTGATGGAAGTTCATATGGCCACAGGATCAGCTTCACATTTGGATCAATGTAAACGTATGATATTATTTTTATAGGCATGAAGTATTTAACCTGCAAGTCAAATCATGTCTGTTTCCTCCTAATAAAAAAACTGTTGATGTTTCTTAAAGCTGATAAAGATGTCAAAAACTTAAATGTCAAAACATTTTTTATTTTTTTTTATTTCCCTGAGTCACAGGAAGATGATGCTGTTTAATAAAGACATAAAGTTGCTCAGTATGTTTCTGTGAGAGTGGATCAGCCTTTGTAACTCAACATTTCCTGATGTGTGAATTATGTCAGCGTTAACCTTTCATTTTAAATTATTTTAATCTTAAAGCTGCCTTGTAAGTTTGCTGAGGCCCCCTATAGACACCTTACATGTAAATTATACTGTCGCCCTCTAGTGGAAGATTTAAATAATGCTGATCAATTATCTTCAGTGTCATCAGTCCTTATATAGAGAAGATGAAACCTGCATGATCTCTCAGTATCAGACACTGTAACCTCCACTAGGTGGCGCTCTTTCAGTGTGATTAATGTAATATTCAGTCAGTGCTGATGGTGGGAGGGGCCAGTAAAGCTGCTCATTGCTGATAAAGAGCTGAATAAAGAGGAAGTAACTAAAGCAGACAGATGTAGAGACAGAGAGATTCACACAGAGAACATTCAGCATGAAGAAGACTGAACTCAACTCACAATGAAGATCCTCCTCATCTTCTTCACTTTCTACCTGATCTCAGGTCAGAGCTTTTCTCTTTCATCACTGCAGTAATGATGCTGTTTTCTGTTCATGAGGTTTCTGATCACAGTATCAATCTGATTGACAGGTGCAGTGAGATGCTTTAGTGTCACTGGATATTCTGGAGGAAGTCTTCTTGTTAGTTCATGGAAGCCTTGGCATAGAGACAAAGCTAAATACATGCAAAAGCTACAGAGTCCAACAATAATAAATAATATGAAACAACATCAATGGATTAATGAAGGAAAATTTACCTTATTTTGCAATGATTTTGAAAACCTCATGATCTACATTAGAGATGTGATCACACAAGATGCTGGAACTTACCGGATTGGGGTTCATGGCGAATGGTCCATCGATATGACTTTGAATGTGAAAGAAGGTCAGTCATTTTAGTTTTTGTGTAATTTTTTCAAAGCTTTTATGTAAGTACAATATATTTCTTTATTTTGTGTATCACAGACTCATGTTGTAAAGTGTCAAAGAGTGATGGTGAATATTAGAGAAACTGCCACCTTCAGCTGTGAATATTCACATAATCATATTAATGATTCCAAGATCATATTCAAAGAAGTAAAAGACTCTATTGAGATGATCTACAGCATATGGAATAGGAAAGAAAGATTCAGTATTTCTGATGACAAACAGAAACTCATGACTGTGAGAATTACTGCTGTGACACCAGATGATGGAGGAGTTTATTTATGTGGAGTTTGGATCAATGGACAATCATACACTTACTCCATTATTAATATAGTTCATCTACACATTATGGGTGAGTAGAACAAACTATCAATGTCGTTTACTAAGTTGACATAGTGTGCTTCAGTATTTGCTAGATGTCACATTCAAATCGATGAAAACACTAATTCAGTCAGATATTTGTGATTGACAGCTAAAGTGGGCGTGTCTGGAGTGAGCGGATACTCAGGAGGTCGTATGATGATCAAGTGTGAACATCCTCAATACAAAACCAAGCCAAAATACATCTGTAAAGAATCAGATGGATGTTCAGAGAGGAAGAATCCAGGAGTTCAGGATGAATGGATGGAGAATGGAGATGTTTCTTTATATGACGACACCAGAGCAGGAGTCTTGATGGTGTTTTTTAGAGAGCTGAAAGCTGCAGATGCAGGAACATACAGGTGTGGAGTGAATGTGTCTGACTATACTGAGAGCTTCACTGAACTTCAGCTGAACGTCACAGAAGGTGAGGAACATGAAATACTTTATCTCACATGTTTGAAGTATCTGATCTGATTTTTATTTTCTTGTTTTATTTTAAAGATGCAAAATTTCCAAAGATGGAGACTGAATCTGCTCATCTTGGTGAAGAAGTCAACATCACCTGTCAGATCCCAGAGGAACATAAAGTTCATTTCTGCAAAGAGGATGATAATCACATCTGTCAAAACATCAGCACATCTACAGTGACAGAAATGAATGGTTCATCTGAGAGAAATGAAGAGAGAGTTTTTACAGTGAGCATCAGTAATGTGAGCGTGAGAGATGCTGGAGTTTACTGGTGTGGAGCAGAAACCAGAGACACACGTTTGACTTTCATCTCCCTGACCACCAAAATTCAGCTCAACCTCATCAGTGAGTGAATCCAGATGATTTCATTGTAGTAAATACAGTATATTCAGAATCATGTGTGTTAAATGTCTGTGTTTGTTTGTTTGCAGTGGCTCCAGTAGTGAGACGTGAAGGAGAATCTGCTGAGATCATCTGCCCTTATGATTCAATCTATAAATCAAAGTCAAAGTCTCTCTGTAAGGGGAAGTGCTCCACTAGAGATAGAAATACTCTCAATGAAGAGAAAGAGACCAAGACTGACAGATTGACTCCGAATGATGACGTCACTGCAAGTGTCTTCACTGGGACCATCACTGGACTGACAGCAGAGGATGCTGGGAAATACTGGTGTGCAGTGACATTAGAGAGAGACGTGAATTATCTTTACACTCATCTGATCGTCATCATGAACGAGGGTGAGGAAGGTTTATCATCTGAATATGTGAAACTATGGCTGTGAATTGATGTTCTTATATTTCTAATCATTTCCAGAGCTGAACTTGACTAAGTATGAAGGAGACGACATGTCAATCCAGTGCAAACATCATGATGAACATCAGAAACTCTTCTGCAAAGCACATGAACCCTCCATGTGTGTGAAGGATGGAGATTCATTGGAGACGATCAGAGATGATCGATTCTCTTTCAGTGATGAAGCTTCTACTGGAGTCTTTACTGTAAACATCACTGATCTGAGAGAAGAGGATTCTGGGATATACTGGTGTGGATCTCACATCATCACTAAAGTCAACCTCACTGTTAAAAAGGGTAAGACATATTTTTTTATATTTAAAAAGTCTAGGACTTAATTTAAAAAAAAAAGATTACGTGTGTCTTTTGACAGTGTTCATTACCATCACATAAACAACTGAGAACGTCTCGGGTTACGACTGTAACCCTTGTTCCCTGAGAAGGGAACGAGATGCTGCGTCATCTTGACAACACTTTGGGGAATGCCCTTAGCGTAGCACGTCATTCATGAAGTACCAATCCTGATTGGTGTTACATCGAGACGCCCTCAGTGACGTGGCATGTGATGGCATACACAGAAACTATAAAGAGATGCCGGCACACAGTAGTGTCAGCTTTTGATAGCTCAAAGCAAGTCGCTCTCAGACATGCGAAGGCATGGCAAAGGCACGCAGTGTCTTGTTCCCTTCTCAGGGAACAAGGCTTACAGTCGTAACCCGAGACGTTCCCTTTTGAGGGAACTTGCGCTGTGTTGTATTGACGACACTTTGGGGAACATAATGCCCACTGTGCCATGCCAGGTGATGTCTGTCCTAGTGTGAAACTGTCCAGGCACAGCTTAGGACAAGAGGACCTGTGCGCCAGGCGTGGAAGGAAGATGCAGACTATGAAACGTCATGAATGTATGCGAGGTAGCCCAGCCCGCCGGATCACATATCTCTTGCAGGGTGACCCCGAAAGCAGAGCTTTAGAAGACACCATGCTTCTAGTCGAATGAGCTCTTACGGCCAGAGGTGAAGGCATTCCACACCAACCTGGTAGGCCAAAGAAATTGCCTCGACAATCCAGTTGCTTATTGTCTGCTTGGAGGCCGGGGATCCTTTCCTGGGCGACCCAAAACATACTAACAGCTGGTCTGACTTCCTCCAACGAGAAGACCTCTGAACAAAAACTCTAGAGCCTGCACTGGGCAGAGTAAATGAAGTCTCTCATCTTCTGCTGACACATGCTAGAGGATTGAAGTCCTGAAGAATAGTAGATCTAGTCACATCAGAGGGCACCTTAAGCATGTAGCGAGATCTAGGGTGTAAGATAGCCTTCACCCTCCCTGGAGCAAATTCTAAGCAGGGAGGGGAATAGACAGAGCTTGAAGTTCCCCAACTGAATTGAAGGACGTTATGGCCAGCAAAAAGGCTTACCTTAGTGCGAGAATCTTCGCAGACGCTGACTCAAGTGGTCGTCGCTCTCGTCTTGCCTATTTTCAAGGTTAAGCTGCCACACTAAGATCATGGAGCTCACGAGTCGATCTGGCTGAGGAGCGGGAGACAGGTCTGTCCCTTTCTCTCATTCTCTCTGTCCTCGTGCCCGCTTCTTCGGATCGGGCAGAGGACGCTGCATCTCTTGTTTCTGGCGAGATGGGTTTCAAGAGCGCCGCAAGAGGAGTTCAACGAGGTGATGACTTGTACACTGACCACAGGAACAAGAGGGCTTCCAGCCATTACACATTATTGCACTCACTAACCAGTTATAATACATAAGGTGTTTGAACACAGATGTGTGTCCACAGTGTGTGTAAACAACCAGCCTATAATGGTAAAAATCCACCCACTCCTTTTTTTAATCCCCATAAATCATAAACAGTCTCTCCAAACAAACGGTTCCAAATTTACATAAGAGTAGGGGGAGCACTGCCCATGACTGGTGACGATCTGCCCTATTAGCATAGATCCACCCTGAGTAAGCTGCAGCGGTCCGCCATTTCTGTTTCCTCACTGGCTGAAAAGAAAAAAAAAAAAAAACATTGCAAATGTTCTGTTATTGGGTGTACCAACGAACATAAGAGTCTCAGATCTGTCTGAACAGGCTAATGCAGCAGGTTCTGCTTTGGGCTCAAGGCAAGTTCCTGTCCCTCAGGGTGATTTACATCCATGGGCATTTGAATGTGGAAGCAGACTTACTGTCCAGGCAGACTGTGACACACGGGAATAGAAACACCACCTCGAAGTAGTCAGACAGATTTGGGAAAGATTTTACGAAGCAGAGGTCGACCTATTTGCCTCCCAGGAGACAATGTCCCCTCTGGTTCTATCTGAATCACCCACCCCCCTGTGTCTGGAAGCCAATGCGCATACATTGCCCAGGCTGCATCTGTATGCATTTCCACCGATCGATCTGCTCCTGGCAGTCCTGGCTAAGGTCCGTCAACAAGGGTCTTGCCTCTTATTGATAGTGCCTCATTGGCTTACCACAATTTGGTTGTCGGAGATAATATCCCTCCTCGACGGCTTGCCTTTTGCAATCCTGATCAGGAGGGACCTTCTGTCTCAGGTGCAGGGAACAATATTTCATCCCCGGCCCAAGCTGTGGAACCATTTGGCACTTGAGGGGGACTAACTGAGAGATTCTGGGCTTCCAGCTGATGTCATACAGACTATTCTGAGTGCCAGGGCTCCCTTCACAAGAAGAATCTATGCCCTTAAATTGAGTGTCTTTGAAAAGTGGTGTACTGCACACAGTGCAGACCCAGTACACTGCCAGTTTGTTTCAGTGCTGGAGTTTCAGCAGGAAAAGTTATCAGCAGGCACAATACTCTCAGGGTATTTGTGGCCACCATATCAGCTTGCCATGCCCTGATTGAAAGGGCTCCAGTGGGGAAGCCCCCTTGGATCACCCGCTTCATCTGTTGAGCGAGGCAGCTGAGGCCTCCGTTACAGTGAACATCCCTTCATGGGAACGGTCACCTCGAGTTGAAGAATGAGAAAAATGCTGCGCTCATCACTGTCACTTTTTAGCTAGCCGTCCAATCAGAGTGGAAATACAACACTTGCTGTACAACAACATTAGCAAGCAGAGAACAGAACAAAATGGATGAGAAATTAATATTGTTGGTCTCCGAACATACAGAGCAAGTACTCTACATTGTGTCGACATTTTTGGTCTGAAACAAATTATCTGCAAAATCAGTTGCAAGTAAGTACAGTGCCGCGGATATTCTGTATCATAGCAACAAAGCATCTCAACTGAAAAAAATAAACAAATAAATGCTGCGATGCCGAAGCGCTCTCAAGCGCTCATAGATAGGCATTTTCCGCAGAGCGTCTAGTATTTTCAGCTGGTGAACACACAGCCTAAAGCCCCGGGTATACTTCACTTTCCGCGCCCGGACGCGTCTCGCGCGCAGTCGCGTCCGCGCATCTTTCAAAGTATACTAACCACGGATGCGTGCGGATGATCGAGTTCGACACATGCGCAGTACAATTTTTTTCTATGCTTTTACCAGACATCGTGTTATCAACCGGACATTCGCTGGGCAGGATCAGAGAAGAAAAATAGTGCATCCACCATTGCAACATAGTTCAGAAGATACACCAAGAGAACAGTAATCAAAAACGATGGAGAAAGCATGCTTCTGAGTTTACTCGTCTTGTTTTTGAATCATTCTTTACATACACTTCTTCGACACCTGCACATTGCGCTCAGTACTGTGTGTATTGCCACCTAGTGGACTCTTCTGTCTTGCTTGCGCATGCGCTGTTGCACGCGCACCGTCCGCGCGGTCTCGAAATTTGGGCTGCACGCGGACGGGGTGTGCGGCAGGCCGCGAGCCCTCCGCATGACGAAAATTACGTCATGTGGACGTTGCACGAACGCAGACAGCCGAAGTATACCCGGGGCTTAAAGATGTTTTTTTTCACGGCTATTACATGGCTATTCATGATGAAAATGGCAACATTTATGTTCAAAACTTCTTTGTAATGCTACAGCTCAGATTTAACTCTGATTCATTCACATCTGTGTATATTTATCATGAATTTTGTATGTTTGTAATGTCTGGAAATTATTCCAGTCTGTACACTCCCATTTCTCTCTAATCATCACTTTTATGTTTTTTTATTTTTCAGATTTCTCTTTGTTCAACATTATTTCTTTGTGTTCGACTCTGCTGCTGATTGGAGGATTCACTGTGACTGAGTGTTTATTAAGATGAGGTGATGCTGTCCTTCATGAACACACACTGATTATAACTACTACAGACTAACTCAAAAACCGTTTATGAATAGTCTTTTTCCAAATGAGGACAAGTCTTTTAAAATCTTTTTGGTCACAGAGTTTCTCATGAATTCTGTAGGTGTTTTTTTTGTGTTTGCATGACGATCAGTCCAGCTCAAAGCCACAGAAAACAGGTGAAGTTTCAGAGTCTCAGTTCAGTTTCCTGAAAAGATCAAAAAGACTTACTCAGGAAACCCACAGAGAACAGAGAGAGAGAGACACTGAACATTGTCTGTGGTCAGAAGACAATAAAGTCTAAAATTTGCCTTGTTAGTACTGAAGATGTTCTATAATTAAAATATAAATAATTACTTTTGCTTATTTAACTATTAAACAGGCTGAACCACTTTTATGATTCACAAGTTGTTTGTGTGTGATTGGACTGTTTTACTTTAAACAAAATAAAAAAAAAATGACAATGACACATAATGTCTGTCAAATAAAAAAAAAAAAAAACCATAAATGGCATCATTTGTAATGCTGAACTATGTATATCTGTGTTCATTCTTTTATACAAACAACAACTGCAGTTTTATCACTGTAAGTATTTTGAATTTTCTTTGTGTGTGTGTGTATGTGTGTGTGAGAGAGAGAGAGAGAGTAATTCTGCTCTTGACTGATGGATTCACTCTGTTTGTAAATGAATGGTTTGATGTATAGACTTATTAAATTAAACTTTAAAATGCACACAATTTATCGAGCTAGATTATTTCATGATCTAAAAGTAATGCTCTCATCCTTGTGGTTTTTGCTCTTGCTCTTTATATGCTGTTGGTCTAACCCAGAAGCTCGTCAGCCACCTGCAGGTGTGATACAAACAGGAAATGGTTTCTTTAGCAACAATAGATGCAGACTTTCCACTACATAAAAGCGATGCTGTGAATTTTTGTAATATGTGAAATTATTATAGTATATGTCTTCTTCCTTTTTTTTTTTTTTTTTTACAACATTAAGTACTAACAAGTTCTAAACTATTTTTGCTGCCAACTGCAGTCATGAATCTTAAAATGTCTTCTTGCTTTTCAAATGCTAAATGTTCCGTCAGAACGACTGGACAGGAGTAATTCACTGGTGATTTTGAAAATTAGCTTTTTAGTTTTTTTTTTTGTTTTGTTTTTTTTTAAATTAGTCTAGTTATTGGATCTGTCATTTTTTTTTAAAATCTTTCTAGAGATGGTAATTTCCTGTTCATGATTCACGTTTTAACTGAATCCTTTGGCTCCATCTAGTGGCAAATCTGAGTTAATGTCTGATTTACTGGTGTAATGCAGTGAGATTTAATTGTATTGTATGGAAGTTGATAGTGTAGGTGTTTTTTTATTATTAATATTCTGTTCTGTTTTGATGAATTATAAATTGCACTGATTTACACGCTTCCTTTTACACAAGTTTGAAATGAAAGAGTCAATCTGAAGGAATGAAACTTTGGTTTTAAATATGTCTGCATTAACAATGAGTCCATATAATTATCAAATATTATACCAAAGTCAGAGATAAAGGAAAGGAAGCAGACTCCAGCTGCTGGAGCCTCTTATGATCTGAAATCTGTATGATCTTATTTGTATATATTTCACAGTATTTTGTATCTTTAGCACTTCTGTTATGGTACATTATTTCAATCTTCTGTTTTGAATTATTTCCTTATTATCCATCTTTATTTGCATTGCTGAAGTAAGCTGTTTTCTGTGAATGTGCGAAACTTCCTCGCTCACTCTATGTTAAAAATAAGGTGGATAGAGAACATGAAAACCTGTCTGAGCTCTCAGTATCAGACACTATAATCTGTTCTCTACACAACCTTTCCAAACAAACTGATTTATAATTTGCTGATTTATGTAATGTGTCATTGATGGTCAGTAATTCAGCATAAGAAGTGTAATGTGATGTCTATGAGAACAGGAGCTCATCTGAACAGACTGTGAATGTGTTTGTGTGTGGTGATGAATCTCAGTCATGTGCTCCAGATCAGCTGCTGTCCGCGGTGCTGAACATCTGAACGACTCTCTTCCACCAGCAGGAGATCACACTGACATTTTACTCTTAAAAATATGGTGAATCTGTTTTTCTTTGGCTATTGACAGTATTGCCGATTGATGGAGTGATAAAAAGAGAAATGCAAATCACTCTCTGTAAAAATCTTTAACGTCAACAAAATTAATTTTGAACCTGACTTTTTCTAATGTTCAGATTTCTGTTTTGGAATGTATGCAACTGCGTGCATGTTTAATTATATAATACCCCGTTTGCATATTTAAACAACATTAAAGAAAACTTGTAATGCAAAATAATTATAGTCTTATTGTACTGTAATTAATCATGTCATGTTGGACTTTGTTATTCTTCCTGTTTCCTGTTCTGTCAGCCATCTTGTAGTCCTGTTGTAGTTTTTCATGTTAATTTGATTTTCTCCCCTAGGTGTGTCTTGTTATGCTTGTTTGCCCCGGTGTATATACATTTTTGGGGGTGGGGGGCTATGCTCCTGATGCTCCAAACACCACTGGACAGTACCTTGCAGCCACTGGATCTGTTTCAGGGTGGTCCTAGCGCCCCCAAGCCTGGCAATCTCAGTGCTTCCTAGTCTGGTGGTCCTGGAAGTCTTCCTTCTGTCGTCTGTGTTACCTGTAATGGCAACCGCCATCTTGTGTGTTTGGGCTGCACACTCTTCTTCCGCTCCTTCTGAGGTGGCAGGATCTGCTCCTGAACCATCTGTCTGCCCTGTCATGGCTGTGGAGGCCGCCTTTGAATTCCCCATACCCACTGTCAAGGCCACTAAAATCATCCCTGAATTCTCCGTTCCCCCCGTTGGCACTGTTACAGCCACAGATAGTCGTTAAACTCTCTGGGCTCTCTCCCTTGGCTCACTGTGGTCTTCTGCTCTGCCCATCAGCTCTAGTGTGGTGGTCTCCAACTCTGTCTGCTTTGCCTTGGTTTCTTGCTATGCCGGCTCCGCCCTGGCCACCTGCCCTACCTCCTCTGCCCTGGCTCCCTGCTTTGCCTCAGTCTCCAGGCCATCTTCCACTACACGGGCCTGACCCTCCATCCCTTCCCCATCCCTTCCCTATTCCTTCCTTATTCCACCTCCACTTCACCACCCTCCTGGACTTTTGTTTTTTTGTGAAGCATCTGGAATCCTCTCCTTTAATGGGGGCTTTGTCAGGTGTTCACTGTGTTTGTCCTTGGACTTTGTTATACTTCCTGTTTCCTGTTCTGTCTGTCATATCTCACTGTGATATTAATCATACTGGTCAATCAGAAACCTGCACTTACAGTTACAATGGGAATCGCTGCTGTTACGTGTGTGTCCATCAGATGTCACTGTCAAATGAAATTAAGTATTAGCTTCACTTCTCGTTTTATTAATCTCTCTCTCTCTCTCTCTCTCTCTCACTGTGGCAGATACAAAGGAAGTGGGCGTCTCCGTCACATTCAGCACTTCATGTTAAACATGTAACCAGGAAAGAAACACTCAAAACTCATCTGAACACACATCGAGAGCTTCAGAAGAACTGAATCTACTGACAACAGAGAAGATCATTTAATAAGAGAGAAGAATGAAGATCATCTTGACTTTCACTCTGATGATGATTCCTGGTAAGAATCTGAACTCAGAGTAAATCACTAAAAACAGCACAGAATTGATGAGGAGAGTCTTTCACTTCAGTTCATGATGTTGATTTGACTTTAAGAAGCAGTAGCCTAAATTAATCTGAAAGTTCGCCTTTGTTCTTGTAATATGTGATATATTAAGATGCTGGTTTGTTGTAGGTGTCGTGAGGTCCATGAGCGAAACAGGATATTCAGGGTCTGAAGTCAACATCACATGCAAATATAGTAAAGGAGATACAGCAAATGCAAATTATTTTTGTAGAGGAAAGAAGCCGGATAAACCAAAGTCTAAGTGGTGCTCTGAACTCATCAGGACTAATGAGAAAGATAAATGGGTTGATGATGGAAGATTCTCTCTGTATGACGACACAAGATCAGCAGTCTTCACTGTGACCATCAGAGATCTGAGAGAACGGGATTCTGGGACGTACCAGTGTGGAGTTGATAGAACTAAAGGAAGAGATTTCCACACTGAAGTGAATCTGAAGGTTATAACAGGTGAGTAACTGAGAGCCTCAAGCCCATGATGATCTCCACAACATCACACAGTAATAATACTGAACAATACAATTTTTTAATTGCTTTGGCACAATTTTCACAAGCAATTGGTAAATTTTCAAAACTCTTAGTACTAATATCACAACAGATCATCAAAAGTACACTTTTTTCAAACATTTAACAATTTTCAATTGTGTTAGTTAAATATACAATTTATACACAATTTATCCTTTTCACAACACAAAATTTTCATTTTCAAAAGTTTTATCTATATAAATGTTTCATTCACAGTAACTGCCTTTCATAATGCTATTACTATCAAACTTTTGATTTGCATCTCTTCTCGTTCAGTTTAATACATTTGTCTTTAATCCAACTGATCTTAATGGTTAATCAATGAATCATTTGGTACACCTATAGATTTCTATAGATATTGATTCTATAGGCATAGTTTCTTGTTTGTGTGCGTGTGTGTGTCCTGGTGAACCCTGCTTTGTGAACCAAATGTGCCCATAAGGATGGTAATACCAGTAATTTTAGACCTTGTTTGGACATTTTTTTTTTTGGCCCCCATGAGGAAAACAGCTTATAAATCATACAAAATTAAATTTTTATAAAATGTAAAAATGCAGAAAGTTTTCTGTGATGGGTAGGTTTAGGTGTAGGGGATAGAATATACCGTTTATACAGTATAAAAATCATGATGTCTATGGAAAGTCCCCATAAAACATAAACCCAACATTACCGTAACTCACCCTTCATCTGTAAAGGTCAACTATAGTATAGATTCATTCATATGGTACAGTTAGAACATTTACAACAGTTTCTTCTGACTGTACTGCAAATCAAGTAAGATGATGTAAGCTCATTATAATATTTAAATGAACACAATCACAATAATAATAATAATGTTTATTCACACACTGTAAAAAAAAATGCTGTAAAATTTACAGCAACTTACTGGCAATTTAGTTTGCAAGTAAGCCTGTAAATGTACAAGAGTACTGTAAATCATCAACTACAATTATACTGTAAAATACAGCACAACTGTGAATTTACAATCCTTTACTGTAATCTACTTTACAGTGTTACTGTAATAATACACTTAATTTAAACCTGTGTTAACTCCCTTTATTGGAGGAAACTGCTTGTCTTAAATTGGACAAATAGCATCTAATATTTATACTGTGTTAGTAATGTGAGTATGGTGTAATTTTTCAAAACTCCAAACTGATCACACTTGTAACACAACTAGTCATTCTTTCAAAACCTGATATCATACTTTCATTCTAGTTGTACATATTTTCATTCTACATAATCACTGTTTCAAAACACAAGATCATTGTGATATGTAATGAGAACATTTGGTTTAATTACCGAAACTCAGTTTAGTACTTTTAACAATCAGTTCATTTAATAGCAAACAATGCAAGATACATGTTTCAAATCACCCTTGATGCTGAAATAATTATAGTTACACAGGCTACAGAT